>VXBT01004311.1:15249-184784 GCA_013400235.1 Oriolus oriolus | reverse complement strand
CCTCCAGCCGCACCAGCCCTTCCAGATCATCGTCCGCTACACCACGGCCGACGGCCCTGCCGTGAGTACTGGGCAGCGGTTGGTAACGTAGGAAACCGGGTCCCGGAGCGGCTGGCAGAGCCCTCCCTTGCCGCCCGTGCCTGTTGCACATCTTTGCTCCTGTTCTAAGTGACCATGGGGTAAGCGCCCCGGCCCCGCAGCAAAGGCCGTGGGAGGTATCTCACTGCCAGCCCCTCCGGTCCTGTCCCTGGCCCCCATCGCCTGGCAGCGCCAGCCCGCTGGGCAGCAGCATCTGTGCCCTGCCCGCAGGGCCTCTCGGCACTGCCAGCCCCGTCATCCCCCGCCGCACTCAGCTGCGGTGCTCGTACCGACCCACCCGCTCTCTCTCCTGTCTTCCCCCATCGCGTGGACCCCAAGGCTATTGATCCCCTGTCACGATAGTAATTTAAAAGTTTTTCGTTCTTTAAGGGTGTTGCAGTTGTTGGCGAGGAGAGTGAAATTTGAAAACTCCTGCCTCGACTCAGTCCTTCAGGACAAATTATGTCATCCACAATGCAGGAGTTTCCCTGGGGGTTTTGCCAGCTGCTTACTAAATCAGGCCTTGCACACCTAGGCTGGTGTTCCAATGAGCCATGGTCAGTAGCTTTGAGAACAGGGGTGATTCCACATGTTCCTACAAGTTATATGCTGAAAAAAGGGATGAGAAATGGCCAACGGCAGCAGCATTGGATGTGGCCGTGGAGGTGCTTCCATGTCTGTGGATTAGCTTTCTTCAGCAGTGAAATGCTTTGTAAATTCTGTCACTTCTTTTAAACCCCCGGTGTTTAGAGGCACTTTATTCCCAGCCTTTTAGGTGTTGCCTGTCAGATCTTTTGTTTTTAAGAAGTTATGACAGTGAAAATATGAAGTTCCCACTGGAACATCCATTCTTTTTATTACTGTACAGTCTGTTCAGGTTGGGAATTAAACTGAGGTGATTTTCATCATGTGGTTCGTAAATCTATTTGCAAAAGAAATGTTTTTTTCTGAAGAGTCTTGCAACTTTGTTGCCTCTATCTTGCCTGAAGGAATTGACTCTCAGCCCTCTGATTTGATGTTGCTGTTGCACTGGTCAAAACCAGTAAATGTGTCGATCTACTTGACTTTTACAATGTATTTAACAAGAGCAGGAATTGAGCATAAAAGCTTCTTGCAAAACAACACACAGGAAGTAAATAGTAGGCCTTTCCTCGTGATAGAAAAGTGTTGCTGATTAGAATGAGTTTGCTGGATGTTTCTCTGTCTAATTTTAATACTGCATGGAAGATCACAAAAGTAGTTTCATCCTTGGAATGATTTGGGTAGTCTTAATACATTGGCTCACTCGAAATAGTGAGTTCCACATGAAGATTTTTATTCACAGATGTTTCCTCTGGTCGTATGGTGACTTTTTAATGTTCTAATCCTTCCCAAAAAGTGCAAAAATGAAGTAAGATTCTAGCACTTTTGAAGTTCAGGTCTACTTGGATATTGTTCCTTTTCACCTCTGGAATTCCTGGCTTTACAATTTCCTTGTACAGTGCTCTGCTATGTAGCTCACGGTGTGTTCAGAAGATTCAGTTCATTATTTTTTTCCCAGCTTTATGAAGAAACCTGTTTCTTTTGTCCACTCTGTGCCTTGTTTATGGTGAGAAGGCTTTAAAGCTAATTTGGCATTGCTGAGCACTCTGTAATCATTCTCAGCCTGGCTGAGCCACACCTCCCAAAGTACATGATAACGTGCTTTCCTCCTCTTGAACAAATTGTTTTATTTTAGACCAGCCTGTGCTTTCCCCTGGGTTTTGCCAGCCCTGTTGCCAAAGTGGGGCAGCCTGTCCTGCTGAGTCTATGGAGAAATGATCTCAGTATGATCAGAATACTGATCTGGCTTTGGGAATGATGTGAAAACCACTGGAAGCTTCAGGGCACTGATTGATGTGCCGTCCATTTAGTCTCACCTTGTAGTAATGTGTTGTCTCCTTGGCCCCACATGCAGTCCTGTGTGGATGCTGAGAGCAGGACATTTCTTCCATTCCCTCTGTTGTTGTCTTGCTCCCCTTGGATCAGAGGTGAACTACCTACTCTTTATCCTGTTTCGTGAAATCTTTGTTGTACCTTTAACAGCATGTCCTGCTTCAGCTGAAATGAAGCTGCACGACTCATGTCAAGATTATCGATGGTCACAGTATCAGGGACATGCACTTCCCTTCCCAAGTGATACTGGAAAGCAGAGGCAGGCATGCTCACTGACATAAATCCTACCATGTTTGCTCACTCACTGTTGTAGGTTTTGGCTGGCAAAATATTTGTCCTCGGGTAGCACCTGTTGTAGCCCTTCATGTTCAGCGTGCTGAACTATTTTGTTTGGATCCAAAGTGGTTTGGTGCTATTGTAGTGCTCTCTGTCATTGCTGTTTTTTGGCCCAGCACTGCACTTCAACAGGGATGAGTAACCCATATGTGTATAAGGGTCAACTGCTTTATGCTCACGTCTTGTAAATATTCTGGCAGTCCCTTTTCTCTTGTCAGTGAGGCAGAAGTTTGCAGTGTCAGGCCTCTCTCTTCTAAAAGTTCTATTTTCTTTGGCCATTCTAGGAATATATTGTCCTTAGGTCAGGGTTTATTTTCTGGGGGACCTTTAACATACTTGTGGGACCTATAAAACAGTAAATGCATGTTACAGTGCAGTGTGAATGTGTTGGCAGTAAGATCAGCAGCAGAGATAGTAGTGTGTTTAAAATTGGAAACCTGTTGTCTTGATATACTTGCTTTGAGCCATCTGGATATGTTATTTGACTGTCCCATTATTTCTCGTGTGGAGGAAGGAGCCAAGATCTTTGGTTGTTTGATGGACATTGAGAGACAGCTGAGAGATTAAATCTGCCTTTCACAGAGCATTCCAGCTTCCTGGGCTGTTAGGAAACCATATGCTCAGTACATCACCAGTTCCCATCAGAGGCAAGACTGCCACAATCATTGTGTATCCCTCCTGATGCAGGCTGAAGGCACACACTGATCAGGTGTGTTGGGGACAATAGTCCTGCTCTTCCTCCCCTTCTTCTCCCTCATCCCTTACTTCTTGGTAATACCCTTGTGTGACATTTTCTTTTTTCCTTCCCTGGAGAGAAAAAAATCTACACCTGTCTCTTGCCCACTGTGTCATTCCTCTGATTTGGCAGTGGACATCTTAACACCAGTGCTATTTTCTTTCTCTAAATGCAAATCCTGCTCTGGGTTCTGGTATAAAAAATTATACCATTTTCTCATCTTCAGGATGTAGCAGAAAGGACAGCCCTCTTTGCAGTGCTAGAAACTTCCCTCTAATTCCTTCGACTTGTCTTGATTCCTCAGTCCCTGTAGAATGACTTGCTGCCCAGGTGTGCCTTGCTCCTATCACATGCTCTGCATCTCAGGTGTTTTGTTTACTTTGTCATCAGATAGAGCAGCTTGTTTGCCTAGAACAGAAACTGTGGCTTTGCAGCTCTTCCTGTGACCTTCATCAATAATGCATGTAGAAACATGGAGAGGTTTAAAATTAAAAGTGGCTTAGCTAATTGCCTTTGTCATTTGCCAGATTTGGGCAAAAGATTATGATCTAAGTCAATAAAAGTTATACTCTTGGCAGGTGCCTTGTAAAGTGTGAGCTTCTTTGCAGTACGTGGGCAGGGGAAAACCTGGGCTGCCCAAAGCCTTTGTTCAGCAGAGGAATCATGCAGCATGTCTTTGTAATTGAAATGCACCACAGAACAGCTTTAATGTGTGAAACAGCTTTCCTGTATACATGAAAAGCTAGATAAAAATGAAGAGTGTGGTGATGATGTCACGTGTATTTCCCAAGGGGAAGTGCAGGAGGGATTTGGATGTGGAGTAGATGATACAGCCCTGAATACTGCTCTGTCTCTATGCTCCACTGCCCAGCCCCTGTGCCTTGCACTCCTTTCTGGGATGCTGCTTACACTTATTTTCCCCAGCCCATAGCCCTGCCTCTGTCCAGCAGCATAGCCTGGTCTATTTATATTACAGATCTATTTATATTGTTTCAGGATAACGTTCATCATTGTTCCAAGTGCGTCTGGAAAGAGAGACAGAGGCTTGCCATGTAGCTGCAGACATTAGAAAACAGGGGAAAAAAATACTTCATCCTCTGCAAATGTTTTCCCTCTTGGCTCGTGGGGTTGGTGCTTCACTTAACTTCAACCAAATGTCAAATAAAGCAGGACTGTTGAAAAGAAGTTGTTCTTAATTTATGGAGTTTCTTGTAAACAAGAATCAACTCTTGGTTCCCCTTCCCTTCCTGCTTATGTTTTCCTCCTGCACTGCTTAGGGAGAACTTCCCCTTATCTCTCTTCTGTAAAGACATGGTCTGTCAGCCCTTTTTCCTTCCTACTCAAGTGTTGCAACTTAGGTGTGGTGGTGCCTTATCTCTCTGTTTTCTTTGTTAGCTTTTTCTGTCTCTCAAAAAGCAAAGGAAACAATCTTTTGAAGATAAGTCTCTTCAGCAGGGCCAGCAATACAGATTGGAAGTCGGACCCTATGATTCAAGTGCAAAGCCACTGATCAGAGGAGTGTTTTTAAAAAGCATTGGGGCAGATCTTTGAAATTTCATATCTGACCCTCTTCCCTGGATCGTTAGAAAACTACTACCCTGTATTAAAATACAGCACTTTCATTTTTTTGTGAATGCGTGTTCTGGATGGAAGTTACTAGGTATTGGTGTTTAATGAGACATATGTCCCCAAATGCCTTCTGAAATAGCTGTCTCCAGTTCCATAACGTGGCATTGCAGAAATTGTATTCCTTGCTGTGAAATGCAGGTATCCATGAGAAAAGTAGTGAAAATCTGTAGCTGTGTAGGTGCCCCTGGGCTATTACCCAGGACTTTGAGCAGTGTTATGCCGAAATGCAGCACATGGCTGTGAACAGACAGGGCTCCTCAGAAGTCCTGCTTTAAGCTTGCTTCTGGTCCTACAGGCTTGAAATAGAAGAGGGTAATCTTAAAACAAATTTCAAGAGGTTAAATTTACTTCTAGATAAAGGTTTTTAATTTTGTAATGCCTCCCACCTAAAAAAACCCAAACATTTGCCAGTGGAAGCATGAGACTCCTGTGCTTCCTGTCCTTACCTTTCACTGATCCCCGGGGATGCCGCTGCAGTGGGTGATTTGGGAGAGGAGCACACTGGCATCTGAGGAAAAAGCTCTAAAGGCAAGGGAAGAAGATATCAAAAAATAACCTTATAGGACAGAAGGAGAGAGAAAACTTTAACTTCCAAAAGTTAACTAGGAGACAGAGCTGTAACACGTTGTTAAAACGTGAGCAGACTTAGTACCCAGGCTTCTCTTCTGTGTTTCGATGCTTTCCTTTGAGGACCAGAACTGAACTAGTGTTTGCACTAACTGCTGTTCCCTGATCTCAGATTTATTGCTTGCTTTGATCTAAGAATTCAGCAGACTCAGAAGTTTTATTCCTTGTGCTTGACTGTTTCCAAGACTTCCAGTGGTTCCAATTTTATTGCAAATTTCACAATATTTTATATTTTCCATCAAAGTTCAGCTCCAGAGTTCTAGGGTTACAAGAAAATCCTTATTTAAAATTGCTCCTACACTTCAAAGTTGGAGGCGGGGAGCATGTGAAAGCACAAACTTTTGAAATAGAAAAACCAAAAGGCAAATAATTGGACTTTTTCTTATTATTCTTAATCTGTTCTAATTATTTGCTGAGGGTCTGACTTGTGATTCATTTGCTGTTTGGTGCTGAAAATTGACGTGCTCAGTGGCGTGTTTTGTTGGCTTTTCTTTTGTGACCACCCAGATCTCCTTATCCATTCTGTAGAAAGGGGCCTCCAATGTCCTTGACGAGATGTTTCTTGCATATACCGACTTTTTTGCATAGTGTCAAAATGTTTGATGCTTCAGCCAGGAGGGCAGTGTCAGGGTCACAGATAATGTTGTGTACACTGTTCAGCTTCAGGGATTTTTGCTTTGTGTATTTGGGTTTGTTTTCGGTTGGGGTTTGTTTCTTTTTTTTTCAGCTTGTGTTACCTGACCCCTTCTACTCCTGTTCATATTGAATTATAAACATGGAGATATCCAGAGTAGTCCCTTTGAGAAGAAGCTTGTGTGGATGTTTGTTAGGGACTTGTTATTAATCAAGTAAATTGATACAATAGAAATAGTGAGTAGCTGGAAGTCACTATGTTATGTGTCACCACTCAGTTTTCAGACAGCAGGAAATTTTTTTGAGCATTCCTGGCAAATAAACTGGAGTAGAAAGATGTATAGTTAGAAATGGAAATGTGCCCTGTGGAAGGTATTCATCCAGGCAGCTAAACAGCTGAGGTGGTGTTTCTCTCCCACAATCCTCTCGATTTCACGTTTTGTTTTTGGCAGTTCATCCTTGTGCTGTTGTCCCTTTCCCTCACCTCTTCTTCCCGTTGTGTTTTAACAGATCTGGTGGCTGGATCCAGAGCTGACGTACGGCAATGCCAAGCCCTTTGTCTTCACACAGGGACACTCGGTGTGTAACCGCTCCTTCTTCCCCTGCTTCGACACCCCTGCAGTGAAATGCACCTACTCAGCTACTGTCAAGGTAAGGGATGGCTGTGAATGGTTCATGGAGCTCTTAGCTGCTGTTAACCTGTGAAAGCATAGTTACATCCTGTATGTACACCTGCTAAAAATATTGTGATTCAGTGTTATAAAACAATAGTGGATTTTTTAGGTCCAATTCTGGTTCTTGGCCCAGAATCAGGGTAGTACCACAAACATAACTCTGTTGCCTACCACACTTGGGTCTTGCCTTCGTTGTACTCAGTGCTGAAAGAGTAATTGTGAAATGGAAATATGAGAGGGAATTTGGCTGGTCCCTTCCAATACGGGTTATTGATGATAATATTCAACTATTGTACCAATTTTTGAAAGAAAAAAACCTGAAGTTTTTTGAAAGCAGCATCAAATAATGTTGCATTTTGTATAGATAAAAAAATTTAATATGTGGGTGCTTTTGAGGCAGCTGGCATATAGGAGGAGTAATATTTTTGGTTGGTATGTTTTCATGGACTGGGTAGACTGGTAAAAAAATCTCATAGAAATCTTACATTTTGTGTTATCTAAATGATTGTTTGTAATGTACATAATCAGGCATAGATGAAAATGAACCAGAGATCCGTGGTTCAGTCATTCAACTGTGATTATCTGGTCAGTTGATGTTTATGATGTTGGTCTTCCAGGCTCCAGCAGGCATACAGGTGTTGATGAGTGCCACCCAAAGCTCCTACCTAGAAGAGGAAGGTATATATCAATTTTACATGGAATATCCAGTTCCTGCCTACCTAGTGGCCCTGGTGGCAGGAGACCTCATACATGCAGACATAGGTCCAAGGTAAGATTTGCAGTGAGTTCATTCTGCGTTTTATGTCTCTGTACAGTGCATCATATTGGAAAGTAGCAAAGATGTTGATAAGGGAACAGTTGGGTCCATGAGCTGTGAGCACTGAGAGAGTTTGAAGGGTAGTCGAGTGTAAAGAAATTCATGGCACTGCACTGGCAAAGATATGTTCCTCTTTCATAAATGTTGCCTACTGTCCCCTGAAGTCATTACAGCTGCTTTCTCGTTGCCTTGTTGAAGGGATTTTTGGTTACCTCTTGCCATGTTCCATGGAGCATTAGCCTAGGAGGGCCCGGGTCTGATGGGAGGTCTCCTTGCACTATTACCATACATGGAAGTGTGGTGAGCAGTCAGGCTATTTTTTCTAAGAGATAATTCAGTTTGCTGAAGTATCACCTGATGTTTTCTGTTTTCTGACAGGAGCAGAGTGTGGGCAGAGCCTTGCCTGTTGCCAACAGCCATCAGCAAGCTTTCTGGCATTGTTGAACGCTGGTTGACTGCTGCAGAGAGTCTGTATGGCCCCTATATTTGGGGAAGGTGAGTTTAATCAGTCTCCTGGGAACGTGCAACGGAAACAAAATATGACAGTATTGAGAAATGATCATGCTTTCTCCCTATAGCAGGACAAACTAAAATTTCAACTGGCACCATTGTAGTAGTTGAAAACAGACTCTGGAATTTTGTCTCCACAAGTGGCAGGAAGGACCATGGAGGAATGGAGGTGTTTTAGCTGGTTTGCAGGGCAGAACTGGAGGTTTCTAAACAGTGGATCTTTCCTGAGGAATGAGGGTTTTTCATACTGTGGTGTTTTGTGATGCAAGTCCAGCACTGGGCCTGACACCATTTTAAATGTGTGGTTGTTTTATTAATCTCATTTGTTTCTGCATTTATTGTGGTATGCCTGAGAATACTGAAAATCTCTGTACAGACTCATTGATAGTCCAAATCCTCAAAACCAACATTAATAGTTCTTGAATAGCTTGACTATAAATTAAAAAAGAGTGATTTTGAGAGATTGGATGGGAGAAAATCTTTACAAAGATCTCCTATATTTCTTTGCTAAAGGTAAGCAGAAAGATCACATTGTTGCTAACATACGAAATATTGCTTAAGATAATCTGAGAACATGGCCCAGTGTGCCACTGCTGATCACTGGTAAAGAAATACAGAAAACAAAACAAACATTACTGTTGTGTTCTGAAGCAGACAGATTAAAGCTATTTTGCTGACATTGCATGTATAGGAAATCAATTAAATCATTGACAGCTTCCTAGCCTCTCTCTTTCCTGGGAGCCTCTGGGGACTCAACACTGTGTTACACTACTGTTTATAATGTAAACAGTTTTTCTGGCTCCCAGATACACAACTTGTGATGAGTTTGTGTGTGTGAAGGGAGCACAATGCTTCTAGGATATACTGGATCTGCTGCACATCAAAATACTGCCAAGTCTTTATGTCCAAATGTAAGCAGGTCCTTGGCCAACAAAATAAATTCTGTGATCCTCTGATCAGAAGAATTAGGCACCACTGGTCTAGAAAGTTTGTTCCTGAAGTCACAAGACGGTCTCACATGAGCCTTCCCTAAAGAAAGAAAAGTGCTACACTGTGTGTCTTCTGAAAGAAGAAAATGTTACTGTGTGTCTTCTAGTGCAATTTACTCATGTCCCTTCTCCTTTCTTCTTTCTTGTCTCCCTAATTTTAGATATGACATTGTTTTTCTTCCTCCATCTTTCCCTATTGTTGCCATGGAAAACCCATGCCTGACCTTCATCATCTCTTCCATTCTGGAGAGCGATGAGTTTTTGATCATTGACGTCATTCATGAAGTTGCCCACAGCTGGTTTGGGAACGCGGTCACCAACGCCACGTGGGAGGAGATGTGGCTGAGCGAGGGCCTGGCCACCTACGCGCAGCGCCGGATCACCACCGAGACCTACGGTACCGCTGCAGAAACTTCTCCTTATGCTCCTTCTTTGCATAACTCAGAGTTGGCTGCATACACTGTTTGCCTTGGAAGCTCAGAAGTCTGTAGGGAGTTGGTTTTCAGTTAGGTTGTGTTTTATTCCTGGAACACACACCCACACACAGCCCCAAACTTTATGCTGAACATCTTGCATACTTAGAGTTTGACGTTGTCTTGGATTCAGTGGGCTCAATACCTGATGTGGTACCAGGGGCTTTGAGTGAGGTGTGTTAGCACAGTGCTCTGGGGATTTGGAACTACTGTTGGGTACCAGGCAGCTGATGATATGTCAGAGCAAGGTGAGCAGAGGATGCTTCAGAGAAAGATGTAAGAAATCTTATCACAGTTATATTATGAAATAAATGTCCTCTGAACAAGTGACCTTTTAATTCTGATCAGTTAGTAGCTACCTACTGGTAAAAAGAATTATGGCAATGGCACTAAAAAAAAATACAGATTTATGTAGCTGTCTGTTCATGTGCTGGAGGCTTCCTGCAGGATTGTAAGCCCTGCCTTTGCTTGTGTCAGTGAATTTCACAGGTCAGTTTTAGGGTGCTGTCTTTAGAATATGTAAGTAGTAAACGACAGTAAATTATTCCTCTTGCTTTTAAGTTTAATTGGCTTTTTATTGAAGTGAATAATGGGAATGTGTGCTTTTCCAGTTTGTCCTGTTATGTTCTTAAAAGCCAGTTCCATGTGTTTTCTCAAGCATCCCTTGTAAACAATCTTGGAAAAGTTCCTAGAAATCTTGGCAGCTAAAGTGTTTAGAAGAAAGCATTTGTTTTTATTTGTGTATATTGTTTTTGGACATGAATTGATGATAATTAAGTTTAGGCAAAGAAGTGCTCTGAGCATCTATGGAGATGTTACAACGTATATTATGTGTCTTTGAAAGCTGTTTTATGTTGAGTAATTCTCAGTGGGTAGTACTGTCCTAAGTCACATTGTACAAGGCAGTAATGTGAGTAGGTCAGAACATATCAACCTGTTCATTATCTTAGTCTGCCCATCCAACATAGAACAAAATCCTTGCTGAATTTGGTCTGTTCTCTAGAACTGGTTGTTTCAAGAAGCATTTGTTAGGAAACTAAAAAATGTCCTTCCCTGTGCCATTCTCTTTCTCCATTCTATTTTGTTTCTAAGACAAACCTCTGATCTAAATCTTACAGTTTCTGACATAATTTCTGGAGTGTCTTCTGTTGGTAGTAAAAAGGCATCTTTTTAATGATATTGTTTAGGGAAATTTGAATCCACTGACTACCACTCCTCTTGGATCTTCATTCTCCTCTCTGTTGCATGAAGTAATTGCCCTTGACATTAGTTATCCTAGTTCTTGCTTTCCCCTAGGAAGCATATCCACTTCCTGCTCTGCTCATACAGGTCCTCCTGTTTTCCAAATATATCCTGGTTCTTAATTTGCACTTGGCTATATAGGATTCGGGTGTTACATTGAGATTCTGAGGTTGTATCCATGTAGCAAACCCTATCTTCATGTTAAAAACTTAGCAAAGAAGGCTAAAATGTTAATAGTTATGGATGTTAAGTATCTTCTGAACCTGAAAATCCATTTTCTGCAGCTTGTAATGTCTGCAAGGGCATAGGAAAGATCACTTGACTTGGCAGTGTAATACATCTAGTTTGGTTTCAAAGTACGGAATGCTCTACACTGCAGTTACAGAGAAGAGAAGGAGTAGCTTACCCAGTCACAACTGTAAAAAGTCCTAATGAGAGGAAGGTGAAAAACCTGTGGCAAAAAACAGGTAGGATGATAGATAAAGCTTAAAAAAGATACACAGGATCTATAATACAATAACCAATCAAATCCTTTTCTCTTTCCACTCAAGAGATGACATTTGCTTAGTAATATCCTTGGCACTGAGTTGTTGGAATTGTGTCTACTATTCTACCAGTGATGGCATGTTTTTGTAGCACTTGCTCCCTGAAAGTTACCAGTACAATACTTTTTTCAGTGCTGCTCTCTTTATCTTGCAAGAACTGATAAGATGATGTCAAGGATGTAAACTTTAGCATAGTTTTCATGCTGCTTTGTTTTTCAGTGCAGCCTGGTGCATAATCAGAGTGAGGAAATACACTGGGTTAGGCTCTGACTTCCATTACTAATTACAAGGATGTTCTGCATTCAAGTTTCTCTGCCTTTGCATTACTGTGATTCTGTTCCATCTTTTGCACCTGCAGCAGCTTTTACTTTGTCCCTGTGCTAGTTCTGCACAGGGCAAGTTTTGCTGATCATTTTCCCACAACTGACAAGTTACTTTCTGGGGTAGGAGCTGCCTTCACGTGTTTGGAGACCGCGTTCCGCCTCGATGCTCTCCACAGACAGATGAAACTCCTTGGAGAAGACAACCCGGTCAGCAAGCTTCAGGTTAAACTGGAGCCAGGTATTGCTTTTGGCTGAGGCTGCTCTACACAAAATTACACTTATCTGTATATTCATGATGGAATATAGACCAAAAAAGACTGATTTTTACATATCCTTTATGGAAAAAAAAAAAGAGATACTGGTTTGTAAACCAGTCTAAAAATAAGTAAGGAAGCTTGGCTTTCAGGTTTTTTTTGAAGTTGGATAATTCATCTTTATAGATACTGTTCTGTGTAAGAACAGAACAGACTTACTGAATAGAATGAATGTAAAAAACTGCCTTGAAAGCTATGTGGGTTTAAAATTCTGGATATGTAAAATAAAGTATTTTATAATGGAATATTTGGAAACATCATATAAAATCCTCTGCTATTAAATGTTCCTCTCTTTATGTGTTCATGGAAGAACTTTGTATGTATGTATTTAGCATGCAGATAAACAGGTACTTGCTCTAAGTTGAGCTGTACGGAGGCTGTTTGGTTATTCCCTGAGCCAGATGCATGACTACACTCCAGATTTTCTTATCTCCTTCACTGATAGTTCTCTAGTTCTGTGGTCACAGTCGGGTGGGCGAAGCAGTCTTCAATCTAGATGATATTTAAAACAACCTAGAATGCAAGTGGACATGATATTGGAGCCAAAGGTAATGGAAATGCATGTGTTGGAAGCCTCAAAAAAGGAGCAAGTAGTGATTACCTTATATTGATATCTTTTGAAAATTTGTGATATGGTGATTCCCAGAACCTGGCACTAAAAAAGAAAAAGGATTTGTTCTCAAGTTCCAGATCTCTTTTCAGTGACCTTTAGTTTGAAGTGACTTATTCCATTGGGAATTACTACTTACCTTACAATGACTGATTTTTTTTTAAAAAAATTATTTTTCAGGCTGTGTCTTTGGATTGCATCTATTTAATTTACTGCAGTAACTTAATGTACTGACAGCAGGCTTGTTTTGGTTTTAAGTCACTATGTCTAGCCTTGGTGATCTCTAAGGGGTCAGAAGGGCTGGAAATCCTCTCCTCATTATAGTTTCTTATCATGTTGTCTTCTCCTTTCAGGTGTAAATCCCAGTAATTTAATGAACCTCTTCACCTATGAGAAAGGCTACTGCTTTGTTTACTACCTGTCCCAGCTTTGTGGTGACCCCAGACACTTTGACTCCTTTCTAAGAGTGAGTGTAAATATGTTTTTTCTTGAGATTTAGAGCTGATTTTTTGTTGTTGTTGTTTGGGGTTTTTCCCCAGATTCTGTCACTGTGGCTAATTGTTACGGGTAAAGTTGAATACAAGTGTGACAGAGATGGAGGAATGTTGTGGGCCTGTCAGTCAACCTACATGAACCTTTCTACAAGATTTCTGAGATTCTGAGCTTATGAGGTGCTAGATACAGAGTAATATTATATTTTTGTTATCTCTTGTTCTGTGGTCCAACTAATTAGAAAGCTGTTCCACCACAGATTGCCTGTGACTGGAAAGATGTGACTTGATTTACTGCTAAGAAGTGTTAACTTGGGGTTTTTTAACCAGAGTGACAAAGGGTATGGGTTACTATATTGGGGCAGGTTGGTGCCTGGAACCACACTTGCAAAACCTGTAGAAAATTGTCAGCTACTGACTTGTTTTGGAAAAGGAAAAAGAAATGATACTCAGCTGTCAATGTATTTGCAGCTACTCTTTTTTTTTCTTGTTATGGTGCTTCTTTAATTAACTGGGTGAGGAGGGAGAATATTTCTCTTCTTTTTTTTAAACCTTCAAATACTTGTTCTTACTCTTGCCTTTGCATTATTGTTGTTGTTGTTGTGGCATGCAGTGGTTCTACATCAAAAGGAAGCTGTCTTGCTCCTAATAATAATTTGAACCTGTTGAGTTTTTGATGGGATACCCTCCCTTTTCGGACGAGGGTGAAAGAGCAGAGGAGGCTGCTGTCCTGCTAAAGTTCTTTATTTCATAGTCTCATAGTTTTCTGAAGGTAGAGTTCAAAGAGGTCACATGATAAGGCCAAGCAATAACAGCAGCAGGCAAACAGCAAGTAAAAAACAGCTTCTTCTTTTTCTCTAAACTTACAGAAGTGTGGATTATATTTGTTAATTGACCAAAAAAATTGACACACGATTCTAGTTTTTCTTTTTTTAACCTATCCCAGTCTAATTCTAATAGTCGTAAATCTTACACAAGCATTGCATAGGTATTACACAGATTTGTGTATATAGTTTCTATCAGCTCTTATTGTTTATGTGAACACTCTATCTAAAAAATGTGAACAATATAGTTCCATCTATGTTTTGTCTAAAGTAAGGAAATTCTGTGAAAAGGTAACACTGCTGCAGTAAGAACTGTGTTTAAGGTCTCTTTGCTGCAGCTTTTCAATGTTTAAAGCACTTAGCATATATTTCTACTAAAAGTTAAAAATCTATATTTCTATTTCACTTTGGTGTGACTTCATGTATCTCAGCTTATCCAAAGGTTTTAATTCAACCCCTGTGCTTTGGCTTTCCTCTGGGCCTGGGTCCAGAGGAGCTCTCACTCCAACATGAACCTTTTACTATTTTAGGCCTACATTGAGAAGTATAAATTTACCAGTGTTGTGGCTCAAGATCTTCTGGATTCCTTCCTGAATTTTTTTCCAGAGCTGAAAGAGCAATGTGTTGAGAGCAAAGCAGGTAGGAGATTCATTTAGTTAACTGTAAACACTTTAGAAAACCTGGATGGTAAATTTTGTGCTTGGCTTGGAGGATGCATAGGGAAATGCTAAGGCAAACAAAACCATTTGGCAACAACTAGGTGTTCTTGACAGAATTTGTGGTTACTGCCTCTGTGCTGGGGAATGAGACCATCTTAAATTGCTGACAGTTTTGGCATTAATTAGCTGAGTGTTCATTGGTTAACTCTCTCATTAACTCACCTTTCACTCCGCAGAGAAATGATCAGACAGAATGATCAGTGCCCGTGAGATTTACACATACTTAAATGCAAGGAAAAGGTGAACACACTTCAAAATTTCATCTGTTTTAATAACAGAAAACATGCTTTGAGAACAGTAACTTTCCCAAGATCCTACCCATACATATAAAATCTCTTCCAGAATGCTTCACTCTCCCTTATATCCCCTATTCATAGCTGTTGGTGGATTTGTGGAAGGTCTGTGGAGTACCAGGTGCTTGTTACCTCACTTGCTTAAAGAAATGAGACTCAATGCTGCCATGTGTCCATCCCTGCAAGCAGCTATTGAGCCCATTGGTCAGTTTAAACCAGACCAGCAGAGTATAGCTCTGAAGGATACTGGGTGCCTACAAGCTTTGTGGAGAGGGAATTGCCTGTGGAGAGGTGTAGATGAGTGAGTTTACTGTGGGAAAAGCTGCAGCATGAGCTCAGCAGCTCTGTGTTTTACTTGGCCCAGTGGCTGGCTAATGAGCTAACCACAGCATTTGCTAATTTTTGCCTGGCTAATATTCAGGGGATGCAGAAGATAGGAGTTTTAGTGTAGACAGTGTGGAACAGGAAGTATTGCCAAGGGTGAGGAAAGTACTGAGGTGGTAAAAGGTCAAGAAGAAGAGCTCTGTTGGAAAGCAGGCTCTGCTGCTTGAGAAGAGAGATTTTTTGTTATTACTTGTGTAAATAAATTTAAATTGCTTGGGTTTACTGGTGGGTAGGAGGAGTTTAGTCAGCCCTTTCACCCCCCTCTCTTTTTTATAAAGTGGGTTTTCTCCATATTTGTCAGTCTTCTTCAAAATTCTGAGAGAGAAATGCAGGCACACAAATATTAGAGCATAGTTTGAACATAGGTACTTGTCAGCCTGGCTGCCTTAAGAGCACATGTGTTTTTTGTACTTATTGTACTGTCGAGCTCCAGAAAACTCACGGTGAGGTTTGGAGAGGTGTTGCTGGCACTCTTCCAGCTGTTCCATGGGCTATCCCAATGAGGCTGCTAAGACTGTTGTGTCACTGTAATTATTGGTTGCTGTTGTTAGAACCTCTCTTAACTATGCCAGAAGCAGTCCTGAACTTTGAGGCAGCCAAGCCACCTGCAGAGATCTCTGCTCCACATTTTTGGTGCTCCTCATTCCAGGACTGGAGTTTGAACGTTGGCTCAATGCTACAGGACCTCCGTTAGCTGAGCCAGACTTATCTCAGGGATCCAGTCTGACCAGACCAGTGGAGACACTCTTCAAACTCTGGACCACAGAGCCTCTGGACTCTGTTGCTGCTGCCAGCAGTGTTGACCTCACTAAATGGAGAACGTTCCAAACTGTGCTTTTCCTGGACAGATTGCTGGATGGATCACCACTGCCACATGGTGAGTACTCTTACCAGGATAGTAGAAAATTTTCCCTGGAATAATTGATTGAATTCTAAAGATCTCTATCACTGGTTGACGTTATAATCCAAGTAAAGTCAGGTTGATGTCCCTGCCCGTGGCAGAGAGATTGAAATAGGTGATCTTCAAAAGTCTTTTTCAGCCCAATTGATTTTACGATTCTGTGATTTTACGAACTGTTATTCTCTGATGACCCTCAAAATTGACAAAATAGGTCACAGTTCTTTCTCTGTGTATGTGCTCTCTTCAGAGGTGATAAAAAAGCTCTCGGAATGTTACTCCTCTCAGCTGGACTCCATGAATGCAGAAATCCGTATCCGCTGGTTGCAGATTGTAGTCCGAAATGACTATTATCCAGACCTTTACAAAGTCCGTCGCTTCTTGGAAAACCAGGTACTAACTGCTGGATTAAAATCACTGCACCTCTCAGTGCATGAGACATGTGCATGAGACATGCGACGTGAAAGACCTTGGAACTTCTTCTTCCTGGCCAAGTGTAGCCCAGGTGTGTTGCGAAGGGGCTGAGCATGGCTCACCTGCTCTAGTGGTGGGGAGGAATGGGCAGATGTAATTTCAAATGCCTACAGATAATCTCTGCTTTTCTAGCCTGACTCAATACCCGTGTCCCAGCACTGCCCCGTGCATTTTTTTTCATTGGTTTGTAGCAGCCCTGGCTTTTCCAGACCACAAGTTTTTGCACTACTAAAGCATGTGATTATTTGAATAATTACACTTCAAGCAAGGCTAGGGCTCATTGAGTTCTTTTCAGTAGTTGTTATTGTGCAGGAGCAAAAGGTTAATGCATGTGTTCAATGTGGCCTCTTCTATTTGGCCTTTAAAAAATAATTCTGTTATTTGTGGAAGTAGCTCAGAGAGCAGATGGTTTTTTATTACCATTCATAAAATCCTTGCATCAGGCTTAGAATAGACTCATCTGTCTTTTGAAGAAAAGTGTTGCTTGTCTCCAGTCTGAAGTTATTCAAGGCTGTTGGAGTGTAGCTGAAGAGTGTAGAAGAGCTGAACTTCTTGACTTTTACTGAAGTGTTTTTATCCTGTTTTCCTTTTTTGCAGATGTCTCGGATGTACACAATTCCACTTTACGAGGACCTTTGCACTGGCACCCTCAAGTCTTTTGCCTTAGAAATTTTTTACCAGACCCAAAACCAGCTGCACCCCAATTTGCGGAAAACCATCCAACAGATCTTATCCCAGGGCTTGAATCCACTTCCTGCCATAGACACTACAGCAGTCACTACAGACACACCAGCAATGGTGCTTGAGGACAAAGTCTCAGAGGCCACAAATGGTGCCATTTCACTCAGGGATGTCAACGTGTCTGCTTAGATCACCAGTTCATGCCAGCCACGAAGCTTGAAAATCGGGACAGGAACAGAGGAAAGATACCAAGCGTTGCCTCCTTCCCTCAGCCTTGCAGCTGCAGTGTGTTGTAACTGGATTTCTCTCCCAAAACACAAAGCAAATGTGCCTTCAAGTATCCAACGTGTGATACTGCCAGGTTTCAGAGATCTCCGCCAGCTGTGTGATGAATATTTTGGTTCAGTTTTACTGGGCAGGGACTCTTGGGCTGTTGCTTCTCCATGGAAAGTGGATAGTTCCCTTTCCTGAGGCTCTTCTGGATGGTTTCTCCAGATTTGTTGTTTGGTGGGGGGGTGTTCTTTTTTTTCTTTTTTTTTTTTTTCTTTTTTTTGTCTGAGGCCACTGAGGCATGTCCTACTTGCTGTGTGTATGTTGCTGGGGAGTGTGTATGTGTCAAGCTGTCATTGTCCTGATATTTGGGCTAAAGTTCTGCAAAGGAGAGACTCAGGAACTGTTAGTGGCAGCAAACATGGTTTCATGTTATGCTCCTTCCTGTGACAGAGGTATTGTGATTTGCGAGGAAGAAACTAGTTTTAAATAGCTCCTGTTGCCCCCTGCCCATAGGTGGCTAAATAATAATAATAATGCTCTTTATATATATAAAAAGATATATAAAAAAGAACAGGGAAACATTATGATGGATTTGGAATCCTTCTGTAGTTAACCATACCCTCAGTTTTCCCTTTGCACTCGATGGGACAAGCAATAAAGAAATGTGTAGGCTTGAATTTTCAAAAAAAAGTTAAAATTAGGTTCCCAAATGCCATCAATTCTGGTACTAGCTGGATGCCTAAATCTTTTTAACTGTTTTGACAAGCCTAGCTGCAACCTTTGCTAGTGTGTCAGGATGTGTGGCACATGCATCAGATGCACTCTCTGTGTCTTCTGTTCTGTCCTTTTGGAGGAATTAACAAGAAAAATTAACAATTTTTTTAAGATCCCCAGCATATCATGGCCTGTAAGTCAACCATGACAATATCCATGCTAAGATTTTACTGCCTTGAATAATGTTTGCCTGAATAACAGTTGCCCTGTCATCCAATAGTATGAGGGAAGCACCACCTTTCTTGATGTGAAACTTTTAAGTCCCACTTTACCCGAGTCTGTTTTCTGACTTATAGTGGGAGTAAGGTGCCATTTCATTTCCCTGGCGTGATGTTTCTCTGGATCACTGGCCAGCCATGCAGGATGGGGAGACGCTGTCTTCCCTCTGGGCTGTTCGGTCTCAGGAAGCCGAGGGCAAAGCGTCCTGGGGTATTGCAGAGTACAGGCAATGATGGTTCTTAGACTCTGTGCCACAAACTTCTTAATATGTGGGTACCCTTGTACTCTCTGTGAGCTCCTACAAGGCATCTCTGAGCTGATGCATCACCAGGATAGTATGAATAAAAGGCAAAACATTTGGAAGAGACTCAGCTAACAGAGATGTGAGAGAGAAATTGTTTTATATTTCAGGGCAAATTTTAGCCCTGCTATGGGGATCTGCATAGACGAGAAGAGAGGGAAATTTGGGAGGGTTTTTTTTTCTTCACCAAAAGTATCTGTTTACACCCATGTGTGGATGGGGACTTAGGTGCTGTTACTGGATCTGCATTTTCTGGCTTTAAATTAATTTGGATTTCACCATAGCCTTAGCCTGGGCTGAACTGGGATAAAGCAATAATAAACTCAGGCCTCTGTAGTGCTTCATTAGTTTTAAAAATGGGCCATCAGCATTGCTGGGCTTCAGAACTCCAAGCTCTGCTCTTTGCTCCTTGAATGGGATTATCTTTTAAATTCTGTTTTGTTTTCCCAGAAAGGACGGAGAATGATGTTTTCTGCACAAATCTCTATCCTTTTCATTTGTTGTTCTATTGCAAGAGATTTGTACAAGCTGACTTTACACTTCCGGAGTTGCCGCTGTTGGTGCTGCCCCTCTTGGATCTCACTGCCAGCAGCGACAGCCTGGTCGAGACCAGGAACCACTAGCGTTTTTTGGAATCACGGGCCTCTGTTTTAATACATTTTATTTAGTGGGAGAATGTTTGTGACCCTGGTGGGAATTTTTCATTGACATGGATGCCTTATGATGATTGTCAAATTAAACTAAGCTTTGTGACAAGTTCAGCCTTTTGGGCAGTTTTTTGGCGTCCCTGCTCTAGCTGTGTGGAAGAGCTAACTTGGTACATTGTCTTTGTTCTGTCCTTTTCCAGGGTGCAGCATAGAGGGAGTTTGGAAGCTATTTCAAAGCTGCACAGGAAGGTGCTCGAGAGGTGGCAAAAGCAAATAATCAAAAGTAAATATTATCTATTGTTACTAGAACTGACTGAAATACATAAGATCAGCTCTGTGTTTGCATAGACATATCAGAGCAAGGAAATGCTGGCTAAACTGAACAGACTGCTTCCTGATTAAAGAACACAAGACATAAGTTAGTGTTTGTGCTCTCATCTCTGTGAGATCCTATCAAATGGCTTTTTTCCTAAGACTTGTTTTCTGAAACACAGAAGCAGAGCAAGATTTGTTGAAAGTACTCCATGCATCCTCCTCCAGGTACTTCTGTTTCTCCTGTGAGTGAGGAGTGCATTTTTTGTTTTGTGGAGACAAAAAATTGGCAGCAAGTTTGTGGAGATAAGCCTTCCTTTTGTTGACAGAAAATAAATTGGTGCTTCAGGCTACTTGCTGTCTTGATTTGTAGTAGACTTCACATTGACAGGTAAATTAGACTGTGATTAAATAGAGACTATTTATTTGCCTTATCTTTGGTCTGTTCATTTCTGACCTGTTTAAGTCAGATTAGACATCAAATCGGTTTTATTCAAACAGATGCCAAGAAATTGGGTTATGTTTGTTATTTTGAAAATGAAAACTATTACTTTATTTCATTGCAGCTTTGAGCAGGGCAACAGAAGATCTAGAAATATCACTCATGGGAAAGCTCTGAAGAGTCAAACCGTTTAATAAAATGGAATATTTCTAACTTATTTTTTAGCATTTCATAGCCACATTGGTTGATACATTAAATATAATTCTTCTTAGCTACAGTATACTCTGTTAAGCTTGTATCAGTAATTTTGGTGTCATGTTACATTGCAACATTTTAACCACAAACTCTATCAACCAAGAACAATTCTATCAAGTATCCCAAACATTCTGCTTCAACCAAAACTCACATGTTCTTGTGGTGACCTTGGCCATTGCCTTTTTTGGATAACACAGGACCTTCTGTACATCTAAGCTCATGTGCTGCACAATTCACTTAGGTCAAGTACACTTCTTCAGTCTGCTCTCCCTGTTTGTCCGAAGATAGAACAACACAGTAGAGTCAACACTCTTAAATCACGTGACACTTATTTTCACACTTTTTACTATAGATTAATAAAAGCTTAAAGCCACTCTGACCACAATATCAGACTTGGTGTATAAAAGAAACTGCATTAGAAATCACAGTGTGAGATTTATCAAGTCACTGTCCTCTGAGACACAGAATTATTGTCAGTCGTGAGGACACAGTTTGACATTGATTTTGTTGAAAGCCCCAGGTAAATTGGTTTAGCTGTTGATTACATGCATTCTTGAAATGCATACCTAATGTCTAGTTTGGATTTGTCTAGTTTCATCTTCCAGCTCTGGAAACTACTGCTTCGTTTGCAAAAGTTAAACTACTTACTCACATATAAACTACTTACTTCTTTCTCATGTGAGTACATTTGATTCTTAATGAAAACAGATTGATTGGTCTATTGCTGCAAGGTGTCTTCCACAACTCTGTGTATTGATTTAGCTTAGATGGAGCATGATGTTTCAGTATCCTTTTAAAGTGGAAATTGCACACTCTTTCTCAAAAATTACCTCAAATGCTGCTGTATATTCCACATCAACTTTAAAAGAATTTTTTATTAATATTGTCCATTCATCCTGCTTTTTCCATTAATTACAGTACTAATTTGGGCACCTGTTAGTGTATGTCTTACCTGGACATAAGAGACTTTTACAGAAAAAGGAGGGTAGAGAAAAGCTATTCCATATTCTGGAGGTGACTTTTCACTCTATGCAGAGGGAGACTAGCTAGTTGCAATAAATGATTGAGCCTGTGTGACCACTTCCCTTCAGTCCTCTTCCTGCATGTAACTTCTGCATTGGAAAACTCAAGTCTTACACCTCTGATTTCTTGTCTGGAGAATTATGGTTATATTGAACATAGTATTCTCTGTGCCCCACAAGGAAGGTGTTCTAATATATTAGAGAAGTTTCTCTCTAAAAAAAAAAAAAAAAAAAAAGAATGGCATTAGTGGGGTTTGCAGAGCATTGGACCCTTTTCCAAATTCATATTTACTGAGATGCAGAGTCTTGTGTGCTGTGGTAGCCAGGCTGGAAATTTGGAGCTGTGTTCTGCCTCTGTGTGTGCCTGAGGTAATGAGAGAGATCAATAATCCCAAATACCCACTCCAAAATCTCCCTTAAGCAAAAAGACACTGTGTGCTGTTTCTTTGATACAGCTCTGATCACTGTCAGCTGAGTATTGCCTGTGCCTTCCTAATGCTGGTATCAGGATTCAGAGAATTGGAAGAGCTCCCTTGTGAACAACTTCCATATGTCAGAATTTGCAGAAACAAACACACACACTGGGCCCAGCCACTGCTGCTTGATTACTTTTACTCCTCTCCGTGTCCTTGAACCACTGGGAGTTGGAGACAAAAGCAAACATGGGATTGATGAAACTCCAAAACTGGCAAACAATCATGAAAATATCAAACAGCATTCTAAAGGATCATCTTTGTTCACATGGAACTGAGCTGGTTATTTAGCTGGACACAAATCCCTTTTAGCTGTTTAAATTTCTATAGCAACAGGACTCAGACTCTCTCAGACTTCTTTCCTCCTTTACAAGGAGAAACAAAGCACTTATGTCAAAGTGGACCAAGAAACAGGTTAACAACAAGGCAAGTATCATTTTGTCTTAAAATATTATCTTCAAGACATCCTGTCTAAACAGACTTGTGTTTTGTCTTCAGGAACAGTTTAATCCAGCAGGATTGCCAAGAGGCAACAGGGAAAGTTCTCTGCTGCTTTTGGTCCAAAAAGTTTGGGGTTAACAGAAAAGAAAATCAATTGCATACTGGATTAATTTGCCTCTTTCCAGCCTTGCAGTGGGGCAAGGAAAGCATGTCAGGTATCTGGGAGACCAAGGTAATATCCATCTCTTTCTTTCTTTTAATAGGTTCGTAAACAAATAGGCATTTAACTAATTAACTGTTGCAGGTTGGACCTACTGTATTTACAATTAGAGCTCAACATTTATCCTGCTTTCTAGAATTGGTCCTCTAGTGGAATTTATGCAGTTGTGCGATCGCTGTTTCCTAAAGAATGCAGGGGTGAAATCACACAGATGAGAGCCTCACTGTTCCTGACACAGAGGCCTTTTTTTCTCCTTTCCCTCCCCCAACAGACCTCTCCTGTGTCGCTCACTCGCAGCCGCGCAGCTGCAGCTCCCCCGCATGAGCTGTGGACAAGAGGGTTATTCTTACTGCCAGCAATGTTTCCTCTGCTCTCGAAAGGGTCAAAACTCCAATGTGAAAAGTCTTGTTTGTTGATTAAATTTGCAGTATGCGGGGGAGAAGCCTTGTGTCTGTACAAAGGGCGCGACCAAGGGGCAGAGAACCTATTTCTGAATGTCAGTGGGTGGACAGCTGCTGCAGTTACCTGAGAGCATTTCCATCAGCTAAGGTTGGCTTGAGAGGAGGATTTCTGCATTCACATCTGATAGAAACCAGTCAGGCCCGTGTTTTCTGTGGATCCCTCTTGCTGAGATGACATCTCTACCCAAGGACCAGGTTAGACGTTAGACTCGAACAAATCATCACAGGCAAGTGTGAAAACCAGATTTTTTGGTAAACACCTTGTCCTTCCACAGTGGCTCAGCAGCTTCTTTATTCACCGCACCTGGGCACCTTGAGAAACACTGATGTGTAAGGCCCAAACATGAAAAAGACAACAGCCTCCTTCAGTGTGCCCTGAAACCCAAAACCTTGGTGGGCTGAAGGGCGGCCTCGTGGGGCCCTTATTTCTGCATTTCTGTTCTTTATTCCTGAGCGAGGCAGTATTTTTAAGGCATTTTTTCTATTTCACTGGCCAGCGGTAGCTATCAAAGTACGGGAAGCAACATATCTCCTTTGACAGTTCAGCCTGTGGACGATTATATGGCGATAAACTATCAGAAAATGTGATCTTTGCCATTATGTCGGGAAAGCGCTCGATGAGGGCCAGCAATTTTCTCTGACTTTCTCTGTCACAACCTTCATGAAAACACTTTGGTTTCCTTTTCCTCTGCCCCTCGGCGCAGCTAAGGTGACCACGGCCCGTGCTGCACGCGGGCAGGCCCCGCTTTCTCCCACATACTCCTGCCCAGGGAACCTCGCGGATCCCGGGGAATCGCTGTCCCCCTCAGCCGGCGGAACCAACGCGTGGCGCGCGCAGACGTTGCGCCCGCTGATTGGTCGGCGGCGCCGTCCGTAATACCCGGGGGTGGGCGGGGCCGCGCGTACCGGCGTTGCCGGGTAACGGCCGCCCCGAGCAATGGCGGCGGGGCCGCCCCGCGGTGAGGGGGGAGCGGAGCGGGGAGCGGGGACGGCCGGGCCGACACCCCGTGTGGGGACGCGGGGTTGGTGGGCAGGAGGAGGCGTGTGCGGAGGGGCCCTGTTGGGGCTGGGTGTGAGGAAAAGGGTGGTGGGGGGGAGCCTTGTGTGGAGGGTGTGCGCAGAGCGGGGGGAAGGGACCTAAATGGGTGTAGGTCTCCTCAGAGGCCGCCCCTTCTCTTCCAGCTGAGCGGTGTAGGGTGGTGTCAGGTGCTGGAAGAAGCCAGGATGTGGTGGTTCCAGGTTCTCCGTGTTGGAGTGAGAGGCTTTCTATCCCTAAATAAATCTGCCTTGCCTGTTTCCGTGTTGTAATTCCTCAGTAACATTCGCTTCTGTTGCAGGTTGGTGCCCGGCGGTATAAGGTCTTAGGAATAGCCGGCAAAGCTGCTTAAGATTGTGTTGAAAATGCTGGGAGAGAAAAAGCAGTTAATGGTGACAAGAGACCTTTACACAGACCCCACGTTTCCGGCCAGTGATACCTCTATATTCTTTGATTATTGTACCCCGCTTGCCCAGTTCAGAGGCGAGATATCTTGGTTGAGACCTAAGGTGAGTTTTAAGGTATAAAAGGCTGATTTTAGCAGAACTGGGCGTTCAGGTAGTAAATGCAAGTTAGCATTGAGTGACTGCTTCTGGATGCTTTTTGTTTAGAAATACAGAAATGATAAAACCAATGTATGTCAGCGTTAACAATACACGGGTAACAGTTTTTTAGTCTGGGTGCTCATTTGTAGGCTTGATTTAAATCCTCTTGTAGAGCTTTTAAATTTCATGGCAGTAGTAGAAATTCATATATTTTATTGTAAGTATGTTTCATTATGCAAATAACATGCATACCAAGTTAGAATGTAGCATTATGTCATTCCAGAATTTTTTGATATATTGCATAACTGTCTTGAAAATAAGTAATTGGATTTTAGAGTTTTTCAGGAGCCTATTGCTTTTTTTTGTGGTTGTTGATTCCTTTGATAACAAGAAAGAAAACTTTTAAAGTTTATAACTTGTCGTATGACTTGTATTGCTTTTAAACTTATAGCTGGGTTGCAGATCAAGCAGTATTAGAGCTAAAAGCTTTAGAATGCATTTCTGTGGTACACTCATTTAAAGTGAAGTATTTATGATACTGCCTTTGTGTAGAGGGGGGAAAAAAGGCTATAAAAATTTAATGGAGGAAAAAAGTATGTTGTCTTGAGTTGTATTTTCTCCCCTGTGTCTGGGGCTGTCTGTAGAACAGTGACAGAGCTGTTGGGTATCAGGTGTAATTGGCAAACAAATGATTTCATGGAGTCCAGTGTGCAGCTTCCTGCTTTTGTACTTTACACCTTGCTTGCTACTGAGGGCTGATGAGTTAATTCCCATCTTATGCAGTGTTTGAGTATAAGAAAAACCATTTCACAAACTCAGTTCCAGATCTGATTAAGTGTTCAGTACTTTGCATCTGAAATTCCCTCTTGTGCTACCAACTAATCTATTTTTATGTGCCGTAGGAAAGGTTTTTCCCTTGTTCTAATTTTGAGATTTTTGTAACTTGGAATGTGCAGTTCAATGTGGATGGCATCAGCCCAGTCTCAGTTGATCATAAGTCTGGGAAGGAGCTGATGAATTATGTTGTCTTTCACTTATTCCTGCTTCTGCTAAGGTTGCACCTGATAGTGACAGTTGTGTACTGAAATTCGTGTGGGAGCTAGATTTACATTCACGAAGTACCTGAAAAACACCCCCACAAGCTATTTATTTGTTATTTCTTACTTGGGCTGTGTCTGAAAAGGAAACTTTCTAGAAGTAAAGATTCTCTTGTTTTATGAGAGATCTCTGCTGCCCTCCCAGTGCCTGAAACACAGACTTTCTTAGAATGTCATGCAGGGTTTGGCTTTAACTCCTCTTCCTCTCTTTTTAATTTTAGGACATTTGTTCTTCTCCTCGGTTGTTTTCAAACAACCTGCAGGATGTGCAAGTAAAACAAGGAATTTTGGGAGACTGTTGGTTCCTGTGTGCCTGTGTAGCTTTGCAGAAGAGCAAATACTTGCTGAACAAGGTATGGAGAAGTTTCATGTTAGAGAAATTTTCTTCACCTAATTGACATTTGTGTATTGTTCTGGAGTCCCAAGCTGCCAGATTAGCATTGGCTTCATTATGCTCAGTTTCACTGGTTTTTGTTATCATATTTTTTAATGTGTTTGTTACAATGGTTGATATTCAGTATATTTTAAACTGGTTTTGTCTGGAAAAAAAAAACCACCAAAAATCATTAATTCATTATTTGTCTTGAATTTGGCTTTTGCCCTCCAGGTAATCCCTCCAGGTCAGCCCAGCTGGACAGATGAGTCCTACCAAGGCTGTTTCACGTGCCGGGTCTGGCAGTTTGGGCACTGGGTGGAAGTGACCATTGATGATCGCCTGCCTTGCCTTGGCGGCAAACTCTGCTTTTCCCAGTGTCAGACAGAGGATTTGTTTTGGCTTCCACTTCTGGAAAAAGCTTATGCCAAGTATGTGAACATTGCTGTTGATGGAAATAGAAGTACAATACTTGTGTATTTCTTCTGCTTACTTTTTTTTACCTGGCTGCTTTGGGCATAGATCTGAGTGCTGTGGCTCCTGGTGGTACCATTCTGGCTTGTGCAGAAATTGCTCTTTAAACTGTACATCTGTAAGGTGTGCTTCCAGTTGCATATGAAGTAAGATAGTCTTAGGGAGAGAATTCTGATCTAAAGTAAGAGCTGCAATAAATTCTCAGGATTCAGATGATGTTTGTTAAGTCACTGTCCGTTGGTTATCTAATTTGTTAAATATGATGCTTTACTAGGGAAGATGAGAGCTCAGTGAAAAGCAGAAAGCATGCAGATATTTTCATGGAAAGCAGCAATGTTATGTAGGTTTGTGCTAGTTGAGAATCTGGTTGTGTGTGTTTCACTGCTCTTTTTTATAATTTGATAGTTTACTGTTTAGGAAGGAAATGCAGCTATTTTATGGTTTATGGTACATCAATGGAAAAGCTGTCCAGATGGACAAAGCAATTTGGAGACAAAATGCAGTTAGATAGACATCTAAGGTAAGATAGACATCTAATGTCCCAAAGAATCTGAGCAGAAGATTGTGGTTGCCAGCAGAGGGCAGAGGCAGACTTCAAGTATGAAGTAACTTACCCAGCTGTAGATATATTGAGCAGAAGCTGTGAAGCACCAATGTCATGTTAAAGCTTCTCTGTAGGTTTGAAATGTAATATTCTTTGTTTTCTGCAGAGACGTTACTGTTGAATTTATAATTCTATTTTAGTCTTGATTTCTTTTGCTGTAGTTTGCATCTGCTACATCAGGTGGGGCAGTCTCTTGGTTTGCTTAGGTTGTTGAGGGAAGTGCTACTCTGGTTATTTGTGCAGAGTGAATAAAGGATAAATGAAGAGGAAGAAATATTTTTATTTATACAGAATGCAGTTAGTATATCACAAAAGAGAATGTAGAGCATGGATAATAAGGTACAAATGACTAGTACTAGACAACAGCAGTTTTTAAAATAGGGGAGAGAGAATGTAAGAAACTTCCCATCAAACAGTGGAATATCCAATGGCTTACATATTCTTTAGATGTTGTATCCTGTATAAATAAAATAGTATGTGCTTTCTCTTGCCTACTTTGGGTTATGAGGTAGGGTACAGTCATGATTGTGATATAGGGTGGGGTTGCAAGTGTGTAGGAGCCGTGTTCCTTTTGTTCTGCTGCCTGTACAAACTTTTCCTTGGTGTTTTTTTTAAATTTTTGTTTTAATTTTTTAGAGTGCATGGATCTTATGAGCAGTTGTGGGCAGGACAGGTGGCAGATGCTTTGGTTGATCTGACTGGAGGAATTGCTGAAAGATGGACCCTGAAAGGCCCTGGAAAAGATGTGGAGAAAGAGAAGACTGGCATGGTTTTGGAGAAAGCAGTGTTCAGAAGATTAATGAATCTGAAGGAACAGTGTGTAATAAGCTGTTCAGTCCTCAACTCCAGACAAGGTGATAGTAAATGTCTCTATTAGCAGGCTTCAAAGCACAAGGCAGCCAGCAAGTACAAGTGCTGATTCTAGTACCGTGCCAGTTTCATGGTGCAATTTTATAGAAGTTTGGATAAATAAGGATATAAGGATGTTACTGCATTCAGGATGGGAGGGCGCTTTTGAGAAGTACTTTTTATATTAGAATATGGTCAGTTCTCAAAAACAAATGCAGACCCCCCTGCCCCCCCCCTCCCCCCCACAATGGACTCTCTCAAAAACAGCCTTGAAAACCCCAATGAATTTCAGCACAGTGAATATGTAGGAGTTTGAGATCAAGGAGTGAGTCAATACACTTTGAAATGTTACTTTATTTCTCTATGGTCACATTTAAAATGAACAGTTTGGGGTTTCTTCGTGCTGTTCTAATACAGATTTAAAACCAATTTCATTTTATCGCAAAATTGCCTTCTTTCACTGGATAGTTTAATGTCATTGTAAAATATGGAACAGATTCTTTTGTTTATTTTCGGATGTTTTTGGTTTGTTTTTTTTTCTATTCAGGTGCAAGTGAACTAGGAGAATTTCATGCCTTTATTGTGATAGACACAGTGAATCTGTCTGAAGTGTCGGGCAAGGAAGTCTTCCTACTACGAATACGAAATCCTTGGGGGAGGCGGTGCTGGAAAGGGCCCTGGTGTGAGGGGTGAGCAGTTTTATATTCATTTGGAAAACCATTTGTGGAAGTTCTGAAGCACAAAGCTTATCTATGTATTGCATAGGCAAACACTGCTAATAATCTGTAGCAGAGGAGAGAGGCTTCAGTGTGTTTGCAGTCCTTTAGAGAGTTGGGAGTTCACACAGCTCATTGGTTCTGAGGCTCGTAATTTTGATCTCCTAGTTCTGGCATTCAAAATGTTTTTAATAACCTTTTTGTTTATCAAATCATCGTATCTTTTTATAGAGAAAAATTTAAGGTGTTGGCTAATTTTCTGTTTCTGTTTTTTGTGGTGCTTTTCCGTTGTTCTGCCATTGATCTAAGTATCTTTGATCATGTTTGTTTCTTGTCGTCACTCAGCTTTACTTGACTCTTCTCATTTGATTCTGGCTCAGCTGCAGAAATCTAGCAAAGGAGTAATTATAAAACTAAATATAGCAGAAGGAAGGAGGCTTATGCTTGTTGCTTGTGTGCTCTCATTTCTGTAGATTGATATAAGTAGGAGAAGCTGGAACTGAGTCCATATAAAGTAGAAATAAAGAAAAGAACTGTTTTAAAGGACTTGCAGAAATATGTGTAGCAGCTCAAACAGCAAAGTAACAAGAATGAAAGGGCAGACCCTGCTAGCTTATTTTGAAAAATGTTAGCATGTTTTGACTGTACAAAAGAACATGCAATTCTTGACCCAAGCAACAAGCATTCAGGATTAAAATATGTTAACAATATGGTGCTGTTACTGAACATTTTTGTAGAAATGTTTTTTTTTCCCGAGTTAGAAAGATAATTGCATTTGTTGAGACTTCAGTTGATATTTTTTGCTTTTGACAGTGTTTTGGTTATACACTTGGTCTCTTGTAGTTTCTCTGTGAAAGAGTAAGTTGCCATGTAGTTGCAAGAGGATAGGGTTTCATTGGATGGCCTTAGAGCCCTGTTTTATTCAAGTGCAGAATTGTTCTTTTTTGTTAGTGAAACAACGGAAAATGTTGAAACTACTAGCTTTTAATGAGCCCTAAATAATGATGTGTTTAAATTCTTGGTTTATCAAGACTTGGCAAGCAGATTCATGGGGGTAACCAGCTGCTTAATACAAATGGCAGTTTTGATGTAAAACATTAAAATTCTTTCAGAACAATCACAGTGCAGCTTGTTTTACTTTTTGTGTCTCTTTCTTTAAACAACACTTAACAATCTTTATTTTGCTCTCAGACTTCTTACTGTAGTGACAGTTGTAAGCAAAGCACCTATTTCACCTGGAAGTCTGTTCTGCATCCAGTCTGGTGTTAGGCTGTTTCTAAGTTTTCTTTGATGAGTTATGACTTATGTTTCCTATGATCCCTCTCACTGACCAGCAATGTGTAGAGAAATTTTCAATGCAATTATTTCACAATAAAATGAAGAAATCTCTTCTTACTGTCCTGCTCCATAAGATATTTGGTAGAACATTGTTCTGTAACTCTACTGGGCAAAGAGTTGAATGTTAACTTTTGTCTTATATGCAGTGGTCAAGGATGGAACCAGCTAGATCCAGCAGTTGCTTCAGAACTCCTCTCACAGATCCAAGAGGGAGAATTCTGGGTTGATGAAGAGGAATTTTTCAGGGAATTTGATGAGATTACCGTGGGCTTTCCAGTCAATGAGGAAGGACAACTTCAGAGCCTCTATACAGGTGTAGTATGAGAAAACATCTTTCTCATGCAAATGACATTATGTCAGTGGGAAGGATTGATTTGAATTGCAAATGGATGCAACTAGACCATAATTTCTCTTTCTCAGTTTTCCCCTCTCCTTTAGATCCATAGGCCTTTTCTGTCTCTACTGAAAAACAGAAGGACAAGAGGAAATTAAAGATGGTTAGAGAAGTTGTTGATATTTCTATGAAATCTAGTTACTTGCTAGTTGGTTTAGAGATTGGTGTCCTCTGTCTAGAAGGCTGTTATTCTGGACAGCCCTGTGATGTTTTGTTTTTAATGGTAGATACATTTGAGATTTCTAGTAACAGTTTCTTGTTGTAAAAATCATGTCATCAGTCTGTCATTACCGACTGTGGCATTAATTCAAAATCTTGGTCATGAATTTGTGGTTTGGGGAAGTGTCAGGCTATGATAGCATGTTTTCTTGGCGTGGGGAATCTCTGCCATATATCTGTTGTGTAAAATTAAGTAGTTTCCCGTGTCTGAAATCCACACCATGTTTTTCTTGCTTTGTTAGAGAAAGTGCTGTATCACTCACAGAATCTCTTTGGATCCTGGGTGAGAGGGCAGTCTGCAGGTGGCTGCCGCAACAACAGCAGCTTCCCTACCAACCCCAAGTTCTGGCTGAGGGTCTGTGAATCGAGTGAGGTGTGCATTGCTCTGCTGCAGAAACACAGGAAATACAGCACTGACTGGGCTGGAAGGATTCAAAATCCAACCCGCTTAGCAGAAGGAAATCCGTCTTTGACTGAAGGCATACAGGGAAAGAATTACCAGGCTGTGGGATTGCATGTCTGGAAGGTAATACCCAAGTGACATTTTTCTCTTTGCAAATAGAAGTGTAAAAGCATTACTGACACGTTTGAGTAAAAGAATTCATTTCGCATGGCAGTGATACGATTGAACTGGTCACAAATTTTCTGTCTCTGATTTATGCTGGAGTGGTTCTGTTTATCTCACAGTTACTGTCTGTACAAACTATTAGTGGACTAGTATTTTCTTCTTATCACTGAGCATTTGGAATTGTTCCAAACTAGTGCATGACAGTTCAGGCTGATTACTTGAAGCCATTCCTAAATTTACTCCTCCTGAATACTGAAATCTTCCTACTTCTCTTTGATGTTCAGTTCATCTGCTGATACTCGTCTTTGTTTCCTTTTGTAAACGTATGCTTGTTTAAAAAATGTTTTAAACAATATTGGATAATTTTTAATTTTATTAAAAGCTACTTATTTTTCCTAAACCACCACACATCATTATGCATCTATTCTAGGTGGAGAAGAAAAGATTTAACCTTCCAAAGACCCTCTCTGCTCCTCCAGTTGTAGGTACCATCTGCCATTCCTACGATAGAGAAGTCCATGTGTGCTGTGACCTTTCACCTGGCTTTTATCTTGTTGTTCCCAGCACTTTTCTGAAAGATGCAATAGGGAATTTCTTGCTTCGTGTGTTTTCAACGGGAAGGATCTCTCTCAGGTAGGTTTAAAACAAAACAGAACATTTCTTAGAATTGTTGATGTAAATACAACGAGGGTAGCACTAAGTGGGGATGTTCAAAATATTTTGAAGAGTTGTGCAGAGTGCCAGGTAACAGCGTTGTATTGCCTTTGAATTCATGCAAGTAGTGCCCCAGCTCCTTGTTTTTGTCACAAAGCTGCTTCTACTTCTTGTTAAACTTCTTGTTAAAATCCTAACCATAAGTAGCCAGATGAGTAGCATCTTGACTCTAAACTGCAGCTTGGTGCTATATGCAGAGGTGAAATGTAGTGTTGGCAACTGTTTAAAAGCTGGTCAGATTTGTTTATATTCTGGTAGTACATGTTTTATACATTTTAGTTTCTTTTCTCTCTTATGTTTGATAGTGAGCTAAAGCCACCACCCATGGATGCTGCCCTCTCTGAAGAACTCCCAGCTGGTGAATGGGAGACAGTGCAGCTGCATGGATGCTGGAAGAATGGGCTAAGTGCTGGAGGTAGCAGGAACTTCCCCTCCTTCCATACCAATCCCTGCTTTCCCCTCTCCATTCCTGCAGGACCAGGAAAAACCAGTGTGAAAGTCACCCTCCGTCAGCACTGCCTGGATAGCAAGTGTTGTCCAATAGGTTTCCATATTTTCCAGGTAAGGCTTCTGGTCAGTTTGACTGCTCATTTGCCAAGGATGAAGGTGAGCCTGTCAGCACAGGGTTTCTTGCAGTTTGCAAGGGACTTTCTTCTTCTAGGAGAAACACAGGCTGACTCTGGGAAGTAATGCCGATGAAAGATGTGGAATAATTTATGTAGTTACATAGCATAGTAACCAGATAATTGGTTCCACTGAATTCTTACAAGGTTCTAAATTACTTTTAGCAATGATGATCTCTTTTGAGGATTTGCAAAGAATTCTAGTGATTGAGGACCAGACCTTTTGGTAATTCATCATGAACACTTACTTTCTTCATGTCTAATAATTATATGTCCACAGGCAAATGATACTGGATCAAAAGGACTGTGATATCTTGAGCAGGTGATCAGAAATAAAACGAAATTTAATTTGGTATGGATAGATATAGGTTCTAAGTGTGTGTGCCAGTGATCAACTGCATAAATGTAGCCTGAGAAGCTATTGCTTAAGTAACTATTTTGCAGAGAAAGGTAGCTTCATTTTTAGAAAACATGCTTCAAAAAAAGGTGTTGCTTAAGTGAAGAATCTGGAGCTGGGCATTAGAAGTAATCATAAAACTTCAAATATACTTCTTCAATATGTGAAGAAAGATTGGCATTTTTTATGCCTATAGAGACTGAGAGGAAGTCTAATGTGACTTTTTAGTACAGGAAAGACTACTAGATATAGGAAGGACACGGTCTGTTCAGCAAATCCGTGAGGTGAAAAACAAGTGCCTTAGGCTGCAGCAGGGAAGAGTGAGGTTAGATAACAGAGACAGCTGTAGAGCTATGTGAGTAGTGGGTTCTATACATTGTCTACAAACAGGCTAGGAATGATTCATCTGTTCTTAGTATTGCCATCTGGGTTTTCTGGAAGGTTTTCCATTCCTCTCCTCTGTAGCTCTGTACATCAGAGTGAGTATTTGGAATGGAATAGAGATGGACCGTATCACACTGTGGTGTCCTAGGAATGGAACATTGTGAGACCTGAAATGGATGAAAAAGTAGGCATGTTTGCATTCTTTTTTTCAGGTGCCTAACAGCAGCTGGAAGCCACAAACTACTTCTTTTGTACACTTGGAGCCACTGGTGAGCTGTGTTCCTCACTGCTATTCCCAGGAAGTCAGCCGACTTTGCAGGCTTCCTGCAGGAAGTTATGTCATTATACCTTCTACATACTTGCCCAATACAGAAGGCAATTTTACAGTGGTCATAGCAACCAAAATAGACAGGTAAAATTATGTTGTCTTCTATTTGCTTTAGTCTTTTTAGTGCATGTATTACAGGATGCAAGGAAACAACTGCAGTAACATGTTCTCTTGATGGAAATTTTTTGTAAAGTCTTTGTATTTCTGTTGTGTTTGCATGCACTGCTTACCAGTTTGATGATTATGTTGTAAAAACGACTAAAAAAAGTAGTATTTGTTAAATCTTCTTGTTCAGTTGCTGAATATCAGATGTCTAGTGCTGGAGAAGATGACACTAAAGTAATTAATTACCTGTATCATCAATGTTAGGATTTATGTTGAAATTTAACAGCGCCTTTTAATAATCAGGGTTGTTTTTGAGAAAACGCGATGAGTAGCCGGCCTTATTCCAGGTAGTTCATGACTATGATGTGAAAAACAACAGCTCTGAATCAGAATTGTAAATTCCATAAGACTGCAGTAAGACTCCATAGAATTGCAGAAAGATTTGCTAAGGGAAAGGATGTGGAATGAAGCCTGATGTAACTTCTCTTTTGGAACTGGGATAAATACTTGATATTTGCAAGATTCACAATGCTTTGTGCAGAAATAAGTGTGGTTTGGGTTTTCAACAGGAAGCGCATTCACAGCCAGGAGACACTTGGACAAGTATTACAAGAGGTAAGTGATATATTTTGATGTATTCATTCTTGGTGTCACCACAGATATGCTTGTTTTAACTATATATTGTATCCTTCCTCCATCTGATAGGTTTTGATATTTGGTGTCCTCTGCATTGTGATTTTAAAATTCTAATGATGTTACAGTGTTGTAAAGGCTAAGAAAGCACAGCAAAATGAGAAGATTAGGTTTTTATTTGTTTCTCTACAGCCAGCCAATGCAACATCCCACCATTATAATCCCTCCTGGAGTGCAAGTTGTTTTGATCAAGTTAATGATAGCTATTTCAGATTTTGGTTTTGCTTGATTAGATAAGCATGTAATATGGAGGGGTTGGATGTGAATGCTGAGTAACTAATACTTATGGTGTTCTTACTGGATGCAGAGGAGAACTTCAGTTAAAATTTGTTTAATTAAAAAATAAAGTATTTTAACAGTGCCTTAAAGATATGTGATTTGGTTGGTGTATCAAAAAATGCCCTTGATAACACTCTGCTTATTAGGTGGAACAAGACCATCTAGATACTTGGGTCTTTCCCTCTGAGGTTTGAACAAAACAAAAATTATAGGAAAAACTCTTCACCCAAATTTAGAATTGGCTTTCTCATTTTCTCAGTCTGGGTCATGTTGACCAGTGATTACATTTTGTTCTTAAAGCCACACAAACAGTATGGATTTTTTGTGCTTCACAAAATGGGCACAGGCCTGTGTGTACTTTCCGTATGGTTCCTGTTTATTTTAATATTTAGGAGCTGAACTGTGTAATGAAAGTCCTTCGTTGCCATTGTTTTGGGAACAAAATGTTGCAAGGGCATTTTATCAAAAGGAATCAATTGAAACTTATGTTTCTTTATATTATTTCATGGAAACAGAATCAAAAAAACAAACAATGTAGATTCTTCAGGACAGCTTCAAGAATCTGGAAATTGCAGTTATATTTTTCTTATCAGTGGGAGAAATTAATGTCTGAATCTAATCTTCAACAATATGGGCTTTTCTAAAGACTGAACTTTAAACTTTGAGGAGTTTAGCTCCTGAGGGATCCAGGCAGTCTGCCTCACTTTGGGCCAGGGATTTCCAGGGTATGCATAACAACAGCAGAGCTGGATGTCAGTGTATTTTTCTAAAAGTTTGACTGTGTTCTCTAGTTACTGAAGTGATGAGATTTATGAGTTTTAAAGTTGTTTTTTTTTTTTTTAAAGATGTTTTGGAGGAAAAGCTTGCATTTTGACTTTAGTTTCTAAATCTTTCTTTTCTCTAATTCACTTTTAATTCCTTCTGGACAAAAAAATAACTGATGAAATAGCTTTTTTTCTCTGTATTGCACATTTTCTTACAGGTTTCCTTTACAACTGTGATGAAAAGGTAATGTGGAATTCCCACACTGTTATTTCAAGAAACATCAGAAAGCTGAGGAATGCCTCATCTCTTGCTCTTCTCAGTTTTAAATGGAATAACAAGAAGATGCTCTTAGCCCAACTATTTTTCACTAGTACTAACTGTCAGGCCTGTGATGGCTTCTTTGTAAAAAATACCTCTTTTAATCATGAACACTCTGAGTATTTGGTCTTCCCACATTTTTAGAAGGAGCATTGTACAGCAAATTATAATGTACCTCAGTTCTTCAAAAATACAGGTGAAGAACATGTGCATGTTTTAACCCAAGCTACAGTTTTGGAAGAAAACCAGAAAACTTACATGTAAGGCCAGGTTGGATGGAGCCCTGATCAGCCTTGTCTTGTGGAATGTGTCCCTGCCCATGGCAGGGAGATTGGAACAAGATGATCTTTAAGATCCCTTCCAACTATAACCATTTTATGATTATGAAAGAATATTTTGGGGGTGGGGGTGGGGGGGTTGGAAATCAACCTGACAGAATAACTTCAGGTGACCAAAGGGGTGGTGAACATAGAGGAAAAACTGGAGTCTTTTTGTCAGGTAGGACATACCTCAAGAACCATCAAAATACACTGGAATAGAAAAAGTCCAAACTCGTATCTGACACTGCCAGTCCTGCTGCTGAGCACTTTACCTTGGGCCCTCTATGGAACCAAGCAGATGGTGGGTTCAAAGGAAAGATTTTTTTGCTGAGTTGTTCTTTAATGAACGCCAGAAATAAAAAAGACAAGACTTGAAAACTTTTGAACAATCCTGTCAGACTGCTTTTGTAAATCTGTAAGAATGTGTTTTATGAAAGATCTGCCCTCACTGCAAGAAATGTGAAGTTTAAGAGATTTTTCTTAATTTATGTTTGAAAGTGTTTCTTATTCAAGCAGGATTTTTAAAATGTTATATTTTCCTCATTAAAAATAAAGTAACATTGAAAGTTTTAAAATGGCTTTTATTAAAATAGTGAAAAATGTCAATGATATCGAGTTTGCATTTGTTCTGTGGTAGCAAATGTTACAGTGTGTTAGAGCCCTGAGGTTTCCACTTAGTGGAAGGGAATAATTGGAAATATTTGCAAGGAGATCGAAGTCTTCCGTTAGTTTTATGTCCCAGAAGTATGTAGTATTCTGCTTTTACTTTTAACTAAGTCCTGCCGTAATTTCTGCTAACTCCTGTTGAACTTTGAAAATGGAAAGGATTTAGGATGCTTCCAGCTGAATTTTAAATGGTCAAAACCTTCCACATCTGTTGATGTGCAAAAAGAACAAAAGAAAACACTGTGAGTAATAAACCTCTGCTGTGCCTACTAAAACAACTGTTGACATCTTAGTTTATTTTCTTAATTTCTTGAAAAGCTGCTCCTTTCTGTTCAAATAGGAAATTATTGGATTGTACAAGAATGTTTCTAAATGGAAGGAAAGGTTTGTGAAAGTGCATGGACCTGAGTTGTGATGAAATAGAAATTGGTTACTGAGGAAGCAAAAATGCTGTAAGGATATCTAAATGGGCCATGCTTATGAGAGGCCCCATACTACAATCATTTTTGTGTATGTGAAGTTTATGCTACACTATGTAATGCTTTGTGGGAGAGTGAAAGGAAAAGGAATCGACACTAAGTGTGTGTATGCTGTTACCTCCTGCAAGAAGATGTAAGAAAAGACTTGTGGACTCAGAAGAGTAACATCTTACTGAAGAAAATTTTATTCAAGCATCCTTACTGAACAGTTGTGCCATTTTAAGAGTGTGATACCTGACAGAGCACATATGCAGGAAACTACTTGATACAGGCCACTTCTCTAAAATCCTACAGCTAATTCACTGCTACTGTGAGTGTGAAAATACTTTTTTTGGAAATATTGTATGTTTGTATATGCCGAAGTCTCAATTATGTGAGCTTTGGCAAGTCCATTTATTTTCATTTCAGAAAGCAGTAGATGAGGTCAGACCTCCTAAATAAAAACGCTATTAATTTGCTGTGTTGAGCTACCTACATTTGAATACAATTGAGATAGTGAAATGTGTTTTTAAAGGATCTGCAGTTGTGAACAGGCTGAAATCTATCAGCATTGTAGTGTGTTGCAGACTAGCGTGGAATAGCGCAGAGTTTATACGGATGTGGCTGCAGTATTGCACCCAAAATGTACTCCAGACTGATTTCCTTCACTCCCTCAGGGAGCTCGAATGTAAATGCCCGAAGTAGGTTGGTAAAGAAGATGAACAGTTCAACTCGTGCCATCTGTTCCCCCAAACATACACGGTGCCCTGCAGACAAAAACCGAAAGAGTTGGTTGAGTAAAGTTGAAATCTGTAAAAGAATTTCACACAAAATTCTACTGAGCTCCATAAATTCTGTTAAGCTAAGATAATTATTTCCTCTTTCCTTCTGTAAGGACAGGAGATGCTTTTGGGGGAGGGGAGCAAACATTTAGCAGAGAAACTGTGCATCTCGGTCAAGTGTTTGATTTGGTGTTTTGGCTGGGTTTGTTTCGGTTTTTTTCACCCCTGGAGCATGTATGGGATTTTCCTTTTCCGTTGTTGGTTCTTGTTCTGTGAGAGCCATGAATTGCTTCTCAGCTAAGCCAGATTTTAAAAATTCAGATTCAAACACTTCAGAGTCTTATTTTGGTTGTTGAGAAGGGAGGCCTGGAGCATTGTTGGATGCAGTTCTGAAGCCAAGGAGAAGGATGGAATCAGGATTTCTTTAACAGAAATTCAGAAGGGTATATTGGGTCCTTGTAGCCCTGGTGCTGTCAGGAGCAGATGTGTGAGCTAAGGGATTGCAATGTGCAGTGATTATATATAGACTCAGTGACTCATTTTGGCATATTGTTTTCACAGGATATTTCAGGATATCTATATATTCCAGACTAAAAAAAAAAAATACAGATATTCAGAATGTATAAAAACTCAGACTACATAATCCGAAAACAACCAGAGCAAGTTAAAGAAATAGCCCCATCCTGGGGTTGAAATGGAAGCCCAAATTAGTTGTCTCAATTCATGGTCATTCGGTGAGTGAAAGAGGTAAGATGATAAATATGTGTTCTACAAAGATGATTTTAGGATTTAAAGTCAATTTAGGCAATTTGTTTTCAAATCTGGATTTAATTTGACCGTGTGTTACTCAGTATGCTCTTTGCTTTTTCTCTACAAGAAGTGTGTAATACTATAATGTCACAGTAACACAAAAAAAGCCTCAGCTGTTTCCCAGTTGTTTTATTGGGAAATTTTCTGTAATGATACCAGTTTCCTGTTTTCTGTTGTTTTTTTAATAATCTGTGTACTGGAGAAACTGGTAAACTAGAGAAACTTGCTAGAGTTGTTTTATACTGCTTCTCACTCTTTATTTCTTTTTTTTTTTCTCCCACATCTTTGAATCCTTGTGTTTTGCACTCTAAGTGAGCTAAGTTGTACATTGTAATATGCTTTTGGAAAGTTATAGTTTGTTTGGTTGCCTAGCAATAGTCTACTGAAAAGACTGGATTTTGCTAGTTTTCTACAGATAGAAGAAAACCTGGTGCTAGACTACTAAGGTAGGATTTGGGAGACTGAGGTTTCATTTCCTACTTTTTCACAGATTTTCTCTGTATATTTTGAAAAATCACATTACTTTTGTCATTGGCCTTTCTGTTTGTAAGATGAAAATAAATCAGCTTCTGATTTAAGGGAATTACCTTGATTTAACAGAGAATTACCTTGATTTAATACATTAGGAGATACAAAGCTCAGATACCCTTATGGTAGGAACCCTACATATGCCAAGGAAAGAGCTTTGAGTCTCCCAGCCATACTTATCCTCTGTTTGAATATGTGAAAAATACAAATACACAACAATATTTGTGGCTCTTACAGCAGAAGACCTGACTTTAAATTTTTGTGTCAAATACTTTTTTATAAATGTATGTTTTTAGAATCTCAGAACTTAGAAATAGTGTTTTTAACCTTGCGGCAAAACACAGCAAACAGTAATATTCTAGGTCAGGGTGTTACCTGCTGAAAAAGGTAAGAATGCCTCTTTGTTCACAAAGTTGCCATCCAAATCAAGGAAATGATCTGGGTTGAACTTCCAAGGTGTCGCCCAGTGCTCAGTATCATACACCACAGAGTGCAGATTTGGCAACACAAGCGTGCCCTGCAAGAAACAGCAGAGATCTTATTTTCCGTGAGTGATTGATTCTTTTTTTTAAGATCTTCCTTCTATGTCATATAAATGCTAAATATTAGCAGCTCAAAGATTTAAGAAACAGGAGGGTATTCTCTGTACCTTTTTAATATGAAAACCCAGCAGAGTTGTACTCCTCAGGCACTGTCGAGGGACCCCAACAGAGGTGACGTTGCTGTAGCGCAAAGCCTCGTGAATCACAGCATTTGTGTAGGGCAGCTTCTTACGGTCTTCATAGCTGATGACATGAGAGGGTTCCAGAACAGCCTCTATCTCTCTTTGAACGTTTTCTGCAGAGAAATGAAAATATCTTTTTCCTCCCCCCATTTTCCCCCCATTTTTTCCAGAAGATTTTTGTATGAGAATGTCCTGTTTATTTCCTGAGGGAAATAAAAGAAATTATGTTGCTGTGGAATGCGTTGGCATGTGGTTTGACTGCTGTGTAGGTTTCAGTTGATCAATTATGTGCATCTCCCCAAAGCACAGGATGATGTCTCATTTAAGACATATCCTACTTTGTGACAAGGATAGTACAATTCTCTGTTTCAAAAGATGGATTAGATTTTGAAATGGCAGGTATAATTTCCATTGTTTATATATATGCGTCAGATCAGGTATCTTTTAAAAACTTTTCCACTTTTAAGGTTAGGAGGAGGCTAGGTTGCATATGAAACGTCTTTAACTTGTTGTTGTGTCTTGCCAACCCCTGCTAGTGACATAAAACAGTGGCTACTACTAGTTTCTGCTAGTGTTGCTGGTGAACCAGACAGGGAAGCACCTGTTTGTTTCATTTATTGACCATCCATTTTCTAGATCTTAATTGCTGAGGTACCACCATTCATGTGCATAGCTGAGGGATTTTTTGATGTCTTGCAAGTGATTGAGCTACTTACACTAATGATGTTCATTATGATATTGAATGGATTTCTCTCTGATAGTGTTTTTGCTCACCTTGTATTTCTGGATATTGTACCATGTAGAGCAGTGCCCAGAGAAGGGTGGTGCTTGTTGTTTCTGTCCCTCCCAGCAAAAGATCAACCACAGTCTGAACCATATTGTCTTTGTTGAATGTAGAAGTAGGGTCATCCTTGGTCTGTAGAACAAGAGGACTATGAAATGGATAATTTCAGACATTTCATCAGTTACATAGAAGCTGTCATTGTTTGATGATAACAGTGGGCAGCCTACCAAAACAAACACCTCCAGTGCTACACAAATAGAGTGTGCATGTAAAAATCCTTTAGCAGTTACTGGAATAGCAGGTGTTTGTAGCAGGCATTGAAGCCAAGGAAGGGAGAGTGTGATAAACAGATACTTACTTTTGTTATTTGAGCCAGGTAGAAGTCAATGAGATCCTGTGGATCACCTGTGTTCTGTCTCTCATGAGCCTGGACCTCCTTCATGACTAAACTGTGCATGAATTTGTTGTATGCAAACACTTCCTGGTGAGGCCCTGGGAGACAGTGCATGAGCCATGGGAAAGCATCATACAGCTGTGGTGGTAAACAGAAAGCAAGGAGTGTGAGATCCCAGCTCTGATTTCCTGATAATTGTGAAGTCACTGCAACAAATGGGCAACCAAATTGGGATGAGAGGCAACAGACACAAGTAAAAGAGATTAAATACTGGGAACGTTATTATATTTTACTTTTTGGATCAATACCTAATAATGTAATAGGGGTTCTGAAAATGGGTGGGTAATTGAGTGCTGAATCTGACTCACAAACAAATTTTCTCAACCTTGAATTTTTTGCTGTATTTTTTTTTAGGCATCCCTTTATGAAGAACCTGATAGTCTTTTAGAATGCCAGTGTGCCAAAATCTGCACAACTTGAGCAATAGCTAGGGTTTCAAGAACTTAAAAAATACTCTTCTTGATGTGATGAAGTTGTAACCTGTATCTTATAGGAAGCTCAGGATAACTCAGATCTTGGTGGTAATATGAATTACATGAGAAGCAAGGTATCTTTTCAAAAGAATATCAATTTGAAGACTTAGTTCTTATTACTGCATTTCTGGATTTGCAAGACTAAAAGAAAATTAAATTTCAGAAGTTGCTTTCATTTTAAGAACTCAGAATCTTAAATGCACGGTATTCTGCAAATGATTGGTCATTTTAAATCTGTGAAAATCAGTGATGATCTAGAATTTTAACTTTAGGATGTGATTTACAGACATAAAGAAAGATTAGAAGCCAATAATGACATATACAAGGTATGTATTGATTTATTACTTCACTGTGGCTTGTATGTTTGGAAATGGAAAGGTTTGTGAATAATTGTCACTGACTTTTAATTTGTTTTGACTTGTCAAGTGCGAGTGCACCTTAAGGAAAAAGAAAATTAGGTTCTTACCCTGCCCCAGATAGTAGCTTGAAAGTAGATCACAAAATAAATAGCTTTGATGAGCTTGCTGAAAGATTCATCCTCGCTGGAAAAGCGATGACCAAAAACAACAGCACAAATGATATTTGCAATTGCACGGACGATGGAAGTGTGGGGGTCAAAAGGTTTGCCTGTGAATATGGGAGGTGCTGTGAGAACTTCTGAATAGACTACAGCAAGAAAAGCGAGGAAGACTTTTTTTTTTAATGGTTAGAATGGGGGATCAGACTACTTTTAGATAAATTTCACATAAGTGAAGTCTGGTTTAGTACATATTAATTGCATGAATTGTAAGTGCAGGCAGTCTTAATTTTTCAGTCTGCTCTTTACTCTTGTAAAATACAGGGATTATCAGCTTTAAGAAGACAAACATAAAGTCTCTTTTCCTTTCTTTGACTTGTGGTCTAGGTTGTGTGGAAACACAAGCAATTAATTAGAGCATATGCCTTCAAATATGGAGGTAGATATTTAAGTTTGGCAGTTAAAAACCAAAACCAACAATCCCGCCCCCCCTCCAAAACCCCAGAAAATAGTTTAGAGTTTTATTTTCTTAGTTCTGTTGAAATGATTTGTCTCTTTTTGGTTTTCAAGTAGCAACTTAACAAACCAACCATATATGTATTTTTTTTCCCACAGACTGAAAAGGCAAACCTCCAACAATAGGGTGGAAAACATCTGCCATTGAAAAGGATTAAATCCAGAAAAAAATAAATTAAGTACACATTTCAATGGCAAGGACAACCTTTGAAGTATACTCCTATGGAAAATACATCTCTGACTTCAGTCCAATGCTCTTGGTTGTTCTTGGAAAGAGTAAATACATTTACTGAGTTTAAAATTGAGAAAGGATTGCATGGTAGGTGAAGATTCAGGCTGTACAGGGACTCGGAGTATCTGGTTTTTTTCATCTCCTACATTTTAAAGATGTGTGAATGTATTGCTCTCGGAAGAGATGGGCCTGGTCCAAGGAGAGTTGGAGAGAGACCTCAGGCAACCTCTCTGTGTTTTCACATCAGTATGGAACACGATGCGGGTGAGGGGTTTGGCTGCTCAGAATATTTATATTTAATTACTTTATCTTGGCAGCTTGCTAAAATTCTATTGGTTTTTATTTCATCCAAGCCTTAAAAAGAAGTTTAGCTGGATAACTGAATGATACATTCCTTGTGCTGGGGTTCTTTCTCTGCCAAATCCTAAAAGTCTGCTGTCCTAGAATGACTTGCAGCAGGTCGCACATTGTGTATTTAAAGGAGGGTTTTTCTATACTCTTTGAGTGTAAGAATTATTACCAGCTGTGTTGACAATAAACATTTTTTAAACTCTCCTTATTTTAAAAAAACAATTTTATGCTGCCCATTGTGCAGACAAAACATTTTTTGCAAAGAATGCAGATAAGAAGCCAGTGAAAGTTCTACTAATATCAAAAATGTCTATATTACTTGTAAAAACGTACTGTGAAACTTTTACCACCCCTAATATTTCAGGAAAAGCTCTAAGTGTTGTTCTTCTAGTGAATTTACCTTTTGTGTTTGCAAAGATGTCCACAAGGTGACAGGCCTCTGTTTGAATTTGATGCTCCAAATGGTTCTTACCAAGTGCCAGACTTCTTATAACTGTCATGCCAAAGCGTCTCTGCTGCTTCCATGTGTGGCCATTTGTCAGGAAAATACCTGAAAAACACAGAAACATTTAGTTCATTGCTGGAAAGGGGAATCCTTTCTCTGCAGGAGGCAAATTTTGATTTAGATGAGGTTATTATTTCACTGACACGATACAATGATTTTAGAAGCTGGGTTTTGGTTTCTGAGGACTTTATGACCTCCAGCTGCTCATAAATGTGTCCTTTGAAACTGAGTGAGTTTCAGTAAGGACAGAACAGCTTTGTCTATAGATATCTTCCACATGAACAGTCCTTTGGTTTAGAAATGATACAATTGAAGGGCAACTTCTCCAGGCAAATATTCCTTTGGGTCTATCGGGAAGGAAAAAGACTGAGTGATGTGCCCTGTAAGACAAGAAAATTTTCATTTTTCCTTAATATGCTTAGCTCTGCATGAAACATTTTTGCGATGAAAGCCCAGTTATGCTCTGGTACAGCAGTAGCTGATGTGTGTGCACAGGAAAACATCTCCCTTCTTTATGCCTTGTTCCCTTTCTCAGTCTTGTGTAACACCATGTACCTTTCTCGCCCATCATATCCCTGTAGAAAGGGGTGAGAGGTCTTCCAGAAACTTCTTCTGAGTGGGTGATGATGCCATCTTTTACTGCTTTGTATCCATTCAGGACAACCAGAGGTGTCTGTCCCATCCACAGTGTGTAGATGTTTCCGTAGATGTTGGTTAACTGAAGAGTTAATAATAGGAAATTTGTAACTATAAACCAGGAGAAGCATGCGCTCAAATAGCAATTTATTTAAGGGTTTTCTGTAGTTGTAGCTAAACCCATTTGCTGACACGAAATTGAATTGCATGTTTCAGAAAAAATTTGTCTTTCTGATATTCATGTGCTTTAGGAAGAGAAGACAATTGTTCTTTATGGAATAGATGCTAAGGACATCTCTCAGAAGAACACCTCTGAAAATTTCACTGCAAGAAAAACAGCAAGTTGCTCTGTCAGCTCTGAATCAAAGAACAAATGAATACAGGCAAAATCCCAGAAATTTTCTCTTTATTTTATTAATGACCCAAAACCCTAACTTACAAAAAAAGCAAAGAAATGTTCTTGCATTCTTTTCTATAGCTTCCACAGGATTTTTCTTATTTTTCTCTGTTGTCATTCCTCACATCATGCTTATATTTTTCCTTGCAATAGTGGAAAGCAAGTTCCTTACTTTTTAAAAATAGTTTTGATTGGTTTATAAAGCAGTCGTGCTGTGAACATAACAGCAATCAGATTTTCATGCTTTGTTTTAGCAGTGACCTGTTTATGGCAGACAAAAAAATCTTTTTGCTGTAAAAGCAAGAACAAAAGTGAGTCTGTTTAGAGTATATGTTTGGTCTTCTGATGGAGATGCTCCAGTGACACTGGTGTCAGGCAAGGGGAGCTTTACTAGAGGAGGCTTACAGGGCTGGATATCAACACAGAAACAGAATGAAACTGCCAAAGAAATACCATTCTGTGACAGTGCTTGTGAGAATGTAACCAAAAGAGAGAGGAAAATAGCAAGGACTAAAGCAATGGTGGTGTTCATTGCTCAGAAATATTTTTAATAATGTGGGGTCCTTGGAGTCTTTGAAACTGGCTGGTAATCAAGCTTAAGGTTTTAAAAAATAGCATTTTAGGCTGTTCCTATGCAATGCACAATTTAAGTTAAAATAGATTCAGACTGATTTTCAACCACAGAGATAAATAAATACCTTACTGAGAGTTTCTCGGCGAAGTTTGAAGTCCAACAGCCACAAATTTCCGATGATGGGGAGAGGAACTGGTCCTGGAGGAAGCTGCATACGCATCCATTGGAGCTTTAGGAACTGCAAAATCAGGAGACATACTACTAGAACTATAAAAATCTCAGTAATCCCCAACATTTTATCAAAATTTTAACTTGTTGTTGGGTTTTGGCTTTTTTTGGTCGTGTCTTTTTTTTGTGTGTGTATGATTTCTTCTGAAAATTTGGTTTTGTGGAGATGTCTTTCTTCTACTGAATCCAAACTCGTTCTAAGGATGTGCCTCCTGTAGCCATCTCGCTCTGACAATCTACAGTTTTCCCAAGCTGAAGTCCTTAGAAAACCAAACTATGTGATCCTTTGTGGTCTGCCAAGCCACACCCTCTCTTATTTTATGATCTGTAATTGTGATCTGTCTCTTTTTTCACTCAGAATTTTGTTTCGTTTTTAGTCTTGATACTGGGTCAAAATGCCAATTATTGAATAGTTATCCAAGGTTATCAAGAGTTTTGCATAATGGTAACACCTCAGGCAGTTTCATGTTGTTGAACATTGAAATGCATTAGTTATTGTCATTCTGAAATACTACAATTATTGTGTGGTTTCTTTACAGAAGAAGAAACATCTACACAATACCTGAGGTCTCTGAGATGTAAAAGAATGAATTCATGCATCATGAAGCTTAATTATTGTCTTTAATAAGAAAAACAAAAGGTAATTTAATAATTTGGAGAGTATCTTTTTTCCCCTTTTGTCAGATTCTAGGTTAAATTATGATATAATGTGAACACCAGTGAGAGATTGTTTTTCTACCCATCACATTCTGTGACTTATGTTTTCTGATTTTTTTTTTTTTAAATAATTTAATGCTAAATTTTAAAATCTTCTGGTGCAAATTTTGGAGGTGAAACCATGCACAAGTTCTATTTGATCTGTGGAAAAGAACAAATAAATGGAAGAAAGAGACAAAACTTTTAATCTTTACTGATTTGTGGGCCCCGCAAGTTTACAGGAGAGGTTTGTACCGGTGTGTAGCAAACTTTAACTTGACACTTACTTTTCACACTTACTGATGTATTTCACGGTATTTTTCAACGTTTTGTTCAAGAACCCAGCTAATGCTATCTTCAAGTCTAAATAGGAGATTAAGGAAATCCATACATTTTCACAAGTTGCCTGTTTCAAAATTTTATCATAATTTCTCTGAGCAGGCTTGCTGAATTTTTCAGTCTGCGCTTTTCAGCTCAAAAAGTTTCTGCAAAATCAAGATTATTGATTGGAATCAATGTAGGTTGTGATCCTGAAATATAAAGGTTTAATGCTATCCATGGGCTTCTTAAGAACTGAATTAAACTTCAAGAACTGAGAGTAATGGGTGTGGACACTCATTTCAGTTAGCTTTCTAATGAGTTCAATTTTTTTGTGTGTGTGGGTTAGAAAAGAAAACATGTTTAATATGATCTTGCATTGTTCAGTCTTTAAAAATATGTAGATGAGAATTTGTTGGTTTGTTTTGGTTTTGGGTTTTCTTTTCTCTAGTGGATTGTAATAACTTCAGATTCTGTCAGGAAACCCAGGGGCAGTTTCAGGGGGCTGCAGAGCAGCAGTGACATTGCAGCATTTCCTTGCCTTACTTTCCTGAGCAGCCACCACTTGACTTCTGTGTGCAGTTCCATGCAGCCCTTCTGCTTTAATGTGCTGCATGTGCAGATGCTTTTGCAGGAAGCGTGGAAGTGGAGCAGCCATCAGAGGCCGAAGAGCAGGCCTGTGTGCCTCTGTTATCTGTTTGTTTAGGTTTTATGGACAGAGAAATGGAAACAGAAAAATTGGATAAGCATCATTTCCAGCAGCATGGTTCTATGAATCTTACAGCTGAAGAGTTAAATAGACAAAAAATGGAGGGGAGCAATTTGAAATTCAATAACTTTTATGGTTTTGTCAGCCAAGTTCCGTATGAATATCAAAATTGCAGTGTTACTGAGTTATGCTATTGAGCAGTCATTTATCCACCCACTTTTTCAGATTTTGATGCTACTGGAGACTTTAAAATGAGCTACCTGATGAAACTATCTAAACAATTTCACTTGCTGCTTGTGTGCGTCACAACTTCATTTCTTCATATGTTTTATTTCTCCCCATTTCATCCAGCCAGTCCTGCCCAGTTAAAAGGAAATGAGTGCTGCTCTATTTATTATTTGTGCACAGAATGACTTGTTAAGTTTGCAAGTTTTGCAACAGTTAAAGACCCCTGAAAGCTGTTGATGCTCACATGCCCGTCAGTTGAGGGTATGATTTATACACTTGAAATTACCAGAATTAAGATGAGTTAAGCCTTGAATTTGCCTATTAATAACAGTGATTATGATGCAACTTAAGAAAACAAAAAGGAAAAAAAGGCCTTAATGTGAGAGAAATCTGGGTCCAGCTGAATAAGTCTGGACTCACCAAGAGGATTGGGCTGAGCCTGATCCTTTGAACTCTGTGGGCAGTGTGTTTTCCTGCTGCTAGGTGAGAGCTGTGGGCAAGCTGAAATACAGAGAGGCAAAGTCATTTCACAAAAGCTTGGGCTGAGGTTCACAAGGAGAGAAAAAGCAAGGAAGCTGTTTCAATGCTGCGTATTTTAATATTTTCAGTATATGTGAGCAATAGCTCTTCACATAAATCTTGCTCAAACTCTTCTGACACAAATACTATTGCAAGAGCTGTATCTCCAATTAAGATAACAGATATTAAGTTTGGTTGTTTTGAGTAGATGAGGAAACCTGCTTTTGTAATGAAGGTTTCAGGCCATAGGAGTGGGAAGAAAAGAAGAGCATCTTTAGGAAGGTGTGAAGCAAATGATGAATGTTCATGCTGGGCGTGAGAAGGGCTCCTGGCACACCTCTGCCCAGAGGGTATGTCATCTGCTTCGACAGAAAACCAGGGCTCATTTTGTGTCTGTTGCAGGTTCAGGCTCAGCACGTATTAGAAAACACTGCCTGGTATTCTTGCTGCCTGGCCTGGCCTCAAGCTAAACAGCACAGGCATTGCTAAGCAGGTTTTGGGGTTTGTTTGTGGGTTTGGTTTTTGTTGTTGTTCTTTCCCTCCCCCACCACCAGTGGAGACACTAATTTGGATTTCTCAACTTAGCTGTCCCTTCCTCCCCTGCACTCCTTGATCTTTCAAGAGCTTCATAACAGGAGCTGTTAACTGGTTGGTGGCATCAGAATTTCTCTGAGGGAAGAGAGTTGCACTGACACTCTATGTCCAGGTAAACACTGAGAGAGAGAGAATGTGGCTTAGAGCACAGCTGGAGTGAACACAAGACTGGGAAATGTGAGCAAAAGAAATTCCCATTCTGTGTTTCTGTTCAGTTCAGGAGAAGAGAATTTTGCTTACATGCATTATAAATAAAGTAGGTAGGTTTTTTCCTCCTGCTGTCATCTGTTTTTATGGAACTTGAAGATTGATGAGCTCTTTAGGTTGCATAGACAAAGTACTGGAATGAGACTTGAAACTTCAAACTTTGTTCCTAGGTTTGTCCATAGCTTCTCTGTGACTCTTATGAACTTGCTTTATCTCTCTGAGCCTAATCTGCCTGTTTTGGTGTTGTAATGCAGTTCTGTTTAGGTGAAAGCAATGCAGACCTTACACAGGTGCTGTATGCCCTGATGGTGTGGGGGCTACTAAGACATGGTGCCCTTTCAGTCTCCTTGGTTTGTGAAGTGCTGTGTAATCTTGGCAGTGCTCTCAGCTGCAGAGGAGCTGAACAGACACAAAAATTTCATAAGTTGACCATAGCACATACCCGTTCCTCACTGAAGTGTCAGGAAGAAGTAATTAATGTTGTACAGATGGTTTTACTTCTGGCATTTCCTAATGTTTGAGTATTTGCAGCCTCAGCATTCTTTTTGACAGTTTTCCAGAGCAGTATTTCGTAGCCCAGATGCTGCACTTGAAGTGTCAGAAGTTGTGGACAGAACAGAAAATTTGAGGTAAGACTTGTTTGGATGAATTTGCCAGGGACAGAGGTTTAGAGACAGCCTAGGACCAGCTCTTCCTTTCCTGCAGGACAGTATGGTTATTGCATCTGGTTACTGTCCTGACTGATTCCTGAGCACTGGAAGAAATTTCTGGAATCCAACCCAGATTAATTACTGTGTGAGAAAAGATTTTTTTTTTTTTTTCTCCAGGGAAGTGTTCTTGCCTTTGTCAACACTGGCTGAGATAGGTGCCTCGAATGCTGCTGAAGAACTTGGATGAATGAATAAAACGTGAAAAGAGCTTTCAAAATGTGCCTGACGTCCTTTCTGCCAGCTTGTAACACCAATGGATTGTGCAAGCAGAGTTGTGAGGATGAGTTGAGTTTTTTTAGACAGCAAATCTTGAGACAGAATGACAGCCCTTAGGGATATCTCTGCTCTGAGAGGAGCAACAGCCTCAGAGAAAGCACAGGGCAAGACAGCAGAGGTGTGGTGGAAATAGCAATTAAGATCAGTAATTGCCTTCTTGCGTTCTTTATGGAGGGCTATGTGTATTTTTGGGCAAGCAGTCACCACACAGGGACTTTTTTGTCTTCTGCAGCCTTTTGCAAGTGTTTAGATTCACCCTGTCTGATGGAATTAAAGACACTCCTTTGGGGAGCATTGCGCAGCCCCATCCCCGTAAGGTCTGCTGTTCTTCATAAGGCAGATTGGTACCAACATCCCAAACAATCTATTCCACTAGCTGCACTCTAGAAATCTTCTAAGAACTGCTCCTGTTTGTAGAGAATTTTTTTGTTTTGAGGAGGTCTTTGCATGTGCTGCTTCAGGTGCTGTGAATTAAAAATAAAGCGAAATATTACAGGCTCTGGAATTAATTCTGCTGAGCAGGACTCCTGCCACTGAGATAAGGCAGAAACGAATTAATAAAGGCTCACAGGGGACAAGAACTCAGCCCCAAAATGGAGTTTGTTGGGTGAGGTCTGTTACACTTTTTGCCAATAGCACTAGTTATGTTTGGTTCTTCGCTGTGCTATTGGCAGTTCATCTGTATTGTTTACTGTGAAAACTCGAATTACAACAGTTCATTGCTCTTGGTTCCCAAGTCTGCATCTGTACCCACTGTTGTACAAAGTTACTGGCTGCTTCCTTTTACCTCTGCTCCAAGAATGCTACCTGATGGGTGTTCCTGCCCTCATCTGACAGTTGCAGTTTTGTACCTGAGCTCTTGGCATGCATGCAGTCAGTATTTTGAGTGGCACGTTCCGTCAAACTGATTGCTCCAAGGGATGTTTCTGGCTGAGGTTCCCACCTTCTCTGATCCAGCCTCTGCTGGGTCTTAAAATAATGATATCTATTAGCATATTGCATCACAGTGATGTATTAAATAAGACTCAAGAATGGAAATACTCCTCATTTTCTTGGATCAGGAAGAGTGGTAGGAAAGAAGGGAGGTGAAGATTCAGAAATCTTCATTGTGACAGGGAAGAGTTAAGAAGAGCAATACTGAGTCATTTCAATAGACAGATTCATAGCAGTTTTATAATACGAGTTTGGAGGTGTGAAATGATGATAAGTGTAATTCTCATATCCTTGGTTCTGTTTCTTCTGAGTGCGCAGTTCTTGAATTTGCAATGGAAGAGTCGTGGATTTCCTCCTGGACCAATCCCATTTCCCATCATTGGAAGCTTCTGGTGGATAAACTTTAGAGCTGATCATGGGAGCCTGAAAAAGGTATGTATTGGCAGATGTGAACTAAAGAGCTATGGAGGCAAGACCTGCAAAAAATGGTGGTGGTTGTTTATAGGCTGATGTGGTAACAGGGAGAACTCAAACCTGAGAGAAGGTGAATTGTGGAAGTGAAGTGCCTAAACAAGTTAAGGTAAAAACTTACAGACAGTCTAATTTATATGAAAGCTGATATGTGTGCAACTTAAACAGACCTGAAAATAGTAATTTTGCCTCAGAAAAGACTTATATTTTTAGGGGAATCTTTGGCCTTGAAAGAAAACAGTGATTCTCAGATTTCCCATCACAGGCATATATTGAAAATCTTTTCAAACAAGGTATCTTGAATTCAGAAGATGTGAAAAGCACACCAGGATATCTTCTGCTGTCATGGGATGGAAACAAGATTGTACCCCATACGCAGCCAAATCCTTTGGTCTGTTTTTTCTCTGATGTCCAGTCTGGGATGTGATCTTTGACATCTTTAGTTTATCTGCAATGATGCTGAAAGGAAAGAATTGATGGGAAAAATTAGGTCCATGCCAAGCCTGTTAATACAGATTCTTTCAGTTTTCAACATCCTCCACTGAGCCAAAATGTCACAAAATATGTTACAATGTGTTAATGTATTTTTCAAATTGCTCCCTTTACTTATGTGCTAAGTGCAGCCTGCAGGTCAGAGGGAACCTGGCTGTAGCTGAAGGGAACTGAAAAGACCATGATGTTAAAATTTTCTGATGGGTACATGTTAATCATTGTGAGAGGACAGAGCTGGACTGGTTCTTCATCTAGAGTCAGGGACTTTGTCCTTGCAGAACACCCACAGCATTGCCTGAGAGCAGTCCCCATCACTACCCAGAGATGGGATCTATGCTTAGATGCCACAGTGGACAGTACTTCAGTATAAGACAGGAAGAGTTCCTGCCATTGAAACTGGAAATGTGCAGTGCTAAAAGGAGAGTTACACTTGGAATTCGTAATTTCAAGAAATTCTGGTTGTTTTCTGAGGGAATGGAATATGGAGTTGAAAAATGTAACCAAGAATGGGCAGGTGAAATTTCACGGGAAACCTTGTACAGATCCATTAACACTCAAGGGCATTTATCCTACAGCTGGTATCTCAAATATAACCCAGGCCAAGTTTTAGGAAGGGACCATTTATTCTTTCATCGCTGACATTTCTGTGGGTAGTGTGTTCCCAGAGAGAGCCCAGACCCTTCCTGTGGAAAGCACCCCCACCACAAAACACAGCCACTCTCCCTTTCCACCTCCTGAGCCCCTGAGTAACGTTGTGCTGGAAGAGAGCAGCCCATCATGTGTGCGTGCTCGTTGATGTTTCCCCCATGGGTATTTTTTTTGGCATTGATCTTACCTGCAGCTTGCAAAAACCTATGGCAACATCTGCACCCTGTGGTTGGGTCACAGACCTGTGGTGGTGCTCTATGGGTTCCAAGCTGTGAAGAACGGTCTCACCACCAACTCGGAGGATGTTTCAGGGCGACTACAGACCTACATTTTCAATGCAATGGCAGATGGAAAGGGTAAGATGTTCATGTCTGTGGAAGGACTTAATCCTTGACTTTCTTTGTTTCCTCTCATGTTTTTCATACTGAAAAACCCTTAGTTCCCAACTGACTTTTTCTGTCTGTTCAAGGTGAACCCATATAATTCTGTAGCATCACCCTAAGTGGTCCCCAAATCCCACTGTCACACCTGTATTTCAGAATCTTATCAGAGCAGCATGGTCTTGCTTGTCCATTCTTAGTGTTGTCTGCATGTCCTGATTTGAAATAATCTTGAGCTTGCAGCCTCCTCTGCAAGCTGAGACTAAAGTAAATCCTTATGCTCCAGTTGCTTGCTTACAGCAAAGGCTGCTGTAAGGAAAGCATATACAGAACTTTGGAATAGATCTAGTCTTGTTCCAGAATACAAAGTCACAGGAAGGTCACTGGAGCTTTAAGTTTATTAACCAGAGTGTGGATGCAACATATTCGCGTCCAGAGCTTCGTATTGTGCTGTCATAGACACTGCTGAATCACAGTGGAGAATAAAGACAGTGCTGTGTTTAAAACAGAAATAATTGAACTTTTTTCCATCAGCCTCTTATCCAGAGAATATACAGCAGATGCCTCTATCCTTAGGATTTGTTTCACATGAACTACAGTCTGGAAAGCTTTAATTTGTAACACTAGCTAATGTAAGTAGAGAAAAACCACTTTAAGGTATAGAGATGATTAAGTCTGGAGCCATTTCAGTCCATTTGGAAGGATCTGTATTGCCACTTCTTATCTGGGTGCTGTGGAGAGAAGTAGCCGGGTTGTGACAAGTGCCCTAAACCTCACAATTTGTAGCAGAGATGGCTTTAACAAACAGCTGCAGCTCAGATGCAGGTTTGTGACTCTGCAACACGAATGCCACCTGTCTGTCCCTGGTTCCCAGGACAGCAGAAGGAATAGGGGAGAGTTATCCCAGTCTGTAGTGAAACAGCTGTTTTGGGGAGCAAGCTGGTTTTCCAGGGGAAGTGCAGGCTAGAGTGGTGGACAGAACTTCCCCACCAAGCAGATTAAATGGTTCATGCTTCATGGTCTCTGCTAGAACACAGCCTCAAAGCAGAGCAGCCTAGGATTCCTTTCTATCCCACAGGAACTCTGGTCCTAAGAAGCTGTCTGCAGATTGGCTAAAGCCTATTTTTCCTTCTCCTGTTTTGGCTGGGTGGTTCTTGCCCTGGCTTCACTGTCTTTGCAGGAGGGACCTTTCCAGGATGAGAACTCAATATTTGGTGTAAAGAGCCTGGTAGAACAGGATACCCCAAAGGCTAGAGACAAATATTTCAGAAAGAATAGGACTAGGTTTGGAAGGCAGGTGTGTGAGTTCAGAAATCCAAGGGGGTTTTTTGCAGGGGTGGAAATATCTTAACCAAGGTGTTTCCTCTGCCTCTAACAACATTCAGTTCAAAGAACACTGCCATGATATGTCTCTCCTCTTTGAGTGACAGCATTATGAGAAGATGGCTCTTACTGTGTTTATCATTTACAACTGTATGAACATTAATATGACATAAAATTCATTCTTGATGCCTAAAGGTATCTTGGTCTCAAATGGTCTCATCTGGAAACAACAGAGACATTTTGGAATTGGAACTCTCCGAAAACTGGGAATGGGGAATAAAGGAATGGAGCGTGGGATACAAACCGAGGCCCATTACCTGGTTGAGTTCTTCAGAGACAAAGCGGGTATGGCATTGACACAATGCTTGGGGGTGGACACAACACAGAGTCTGCTCGGCTCTAAGGGTAAAGACTACTTTTGTTACAGAGTAGAATGGATTTGGAGCACACCTTAGATTTGCAGTGCAAGCAAAACTGTACACTTGGACCTCAGCAATTCGTATTTTGGGATCGATACCAAGACTGAGATCAAAAAAAAAGAAAAAAGAAAGAAAAAGAGTAAAGAAAGCAAAATGGAAAGCAAACAAAAACGCAAGGCCAGGAGTTAGATTTGAGGCCTTCCTGTCCTCATTTTTGAGTGAGGTTTACCTTTTGTTACATTTCCTAGTGAAGTTTGGGTGTTTCTGAATAACAGTATAAATATCATAGAGGACAACTATTATAAAATGTCACTGTCATCTTGTTTCCCCAAATAGCAAAGGAGGTGAAGGAAGTGCTCTGGAGATGAATGTTTTTCTCTATCTGCAGGAGAAGCTGTCGACCCTTCCTTCCCCATTGTCCACGCTGTCTCTAATGTGATTTGTGCTGTGGTTTTTGGACATCGTTTCTCCCTAGAGGATAAAACCTTCCACCAGCTGATTGAAGCCTTCAATATTATAGTGGCTTTTGGGAACAGCCACTTTTATTATGTGAGAATATTGCTTATTTAATATGCAATATGTTTGATTATTGAGCACATTATTAATTGTAATATAATTATATCAGTATGTGTATTATTATAGTTATTGCATTATTGAATACTGATAAATATTCTGACCATTAATATGAACTGGACCTGCAGTGCTTTGGGTTTGACATAATTCAATTATGAATATTGTATTAATAATCTTTATTAGAATGTCTTAGCAAAGGTAATGTGCTTGGATTACTGACCTTTTCTGTAAGGGAAACATGAGTATTGTTAAGGTGAAAAGATGATACTCAGTGTGAGAATGAAAGAGAATTTTTTTTTTTCCTGTGTGCTGAGGTAATAGGTATAAATGTTTATTAACATTAGATTTATTAATATTAATACATGTTACATCTATCTGCAAAAGCAGATTATTTTGTTGATGAAGTAACAGGGCAAATATAAATGGAGTTTTGCAGCAAGGATGGGAAAAAATCCAGGGTGGAAACTGTGCTGTCTTTAATTTGTGGTTTTAGTGTGTATTTATGTACTCAACATGTACTCAACGTTTCTTTTTGCTGCCACAGGATATTTCTAACAGAAATTAATCCAGCAATTTAGCACTAAAAATGTCCATGCCATATCTTTATCACAAGGCTTCTCTACAGTGTCACTTACTGCCTCTGTGCTGGATTCTTGCTCCCCAGATGTGTGAAATGTTCCCATGGGCTGCAGAGCACCTCCCAGGACCCCAACATAAAGCAAGATTTTCCCGGGATTTTGTTCGTTCTTTTGTAAGGCAGGAAATCAAAAGCCACAGGGAAAAAGGCAGAATAGATGAACCAGAAGATTTCATTGACTTTTACCTGGAGCAGCTAGAGAAAGTGAGTAATTTATGCTGTAGATGACAGATCCAGCCTTAACGGGTTCCCTGCCCCTTCCCTGCAGTTGTCTGTCCACAACAACATTACTGCAGAGCTCTGCAAGTACAGCTTAAAAACTATGCTGTCAAACTCAAAATATGAACTTTGAATAGTTAGTTCAATAATTTGTTCCAGAAGTACACATTATTTACATTGGTTTGTTATTGTACTGTGGAATCCTTAGTGAGGGCTGGGCAGTAGGGAGGACCTTAAAAAGCTGCAGGTATTTTGATGGCTGTCTAATTCTGATTCTTTTTGCTTTATTGTAATATTTTTGTGCTTAGTAGTGCTGTATGAGTATCATGACAACCTGAAAATGTTGGCAGTCTCTGCTCTGAAAAAAAGCATAGCTCTTTAAAAGGATGACATTATATATTAGATAGATTGCTGATATCGGCAAATGTGCTGAGAGTGGCAAGGGTGGGATAAAACTACCTTGAAATATGTTTTCCTGCTATGGAAGTTAACAGAAGCCAACGTGCCACTTTAGAAGGCAGCATAACAGGACTTACACACCTGACACATTCAACAGCGCCTGTAATTCAACAGTATCAGTGGACTCATTCAAGTAAAGTCTTTGCCTGTGTCTGTGTTGTGCTCGAGTACCTGTATTTTCTCTGTCCTTTAGGAATATTGTTCCTTTAGATACAGTGATCACTGTCTGTCTCGGTGCTGTTACGCAGCCATACCCCATTTTATGTTTCTCGTTGACACTTGTAGACTAAAAATGTTCCCAATTCTACATTTGATGAAGATAACATGGTGCAGTCTGTTTTTGACCTTTTCCTGGGTGGCTCAGAGACCACAGCCACCACTCTGCGCTGGGCTCTGCTCTATATGTTGGTTTATCCTGACGTCCAAGGTGAGTTGTAGACACAAACATGGGTATGATTCAAGTGCAACAATTTTCTGTTATACTTTTTTTTCCCTTTTTTCTTGGCTAAAATCAAGGGGTTTTTTAAGATCAAGCTTTCTTTTTTTTTTCCAATAATTTTTGAGCTTTGCTTTTAATAAGCCAGTGTTGTAAAAATTTTTCAGACAGATTTTAAAATAATTTCAGGGATATTCAGCTTCTGATACTGTATTGGGTCTTGTTGATTTTTGTCAGACTATTTCAGTACTGTAAGCATATAATGGAGGATACGGTCAGGCTGAAAACACATGAGGTGAAATAAGAGCTTGGTTTAGGGGAAAAGTGATGCTTTTCTGGTATCCAGAATGTGTAATAAGGTTGTATTATTTGAGTTCATTAACTGAGACATAAGTTGTATTTCTGTAAAATAGATATATTTATTCTAATATATGGGAATGTTAAACAGGGAAGGAAGACAATAACGGGAAGACAAAAAGATGACTCAAAAATTCTGGACAAGAGCATAGTTGCACACTAGTTTCAAAATTTTTGGATGATTTGGGAGAGAGTTTTCAGAGGTGATGAATTACTAAGCCAAGTGCATGTTCTTGACTGTCAGGTTGAGGGTTAGAAATTCTTTTCATGCTTTAGGTGCCAGAATGCTGGAAGAACAGAACTCTGTGTACACATATGCATTTCAAATTCTGATAAATTATAAAGAAAAAAACCTCCTTTTAGCTTACTAGCCAAAGTTTAAAGAATGAAATCTGACCCCAAATCATCTGAGACTGTATAAGCTGTGTTAGTTACTGAAGCTTACATGGCAGCCCAAAGCGATTAACGCTTGGTGAGGGTTTAGTAATATGATCCTGTTTCAGTTTTTAGCATTACATATGTATCAGCTTGATGTGATGGCTTGCATGTAACACCCTCATTAGTGTGCTGTGAGTCTGTATTTACCTGGAGTAAGAATAACAGCTTAACTGACCTGATCTCTTTATAAGAAGGTCTTGTTATATTTACAGTTTTCTCCCCCTCCTTTAAATATAATGCTCCATAAATCTAATGGGCTTGTGGAAAGTGTGTCTGAACACAGAACCTATCAACTAGGAAACAGAGTGTAGTAAAATCATAACTAGCTGATTGTACAAATGTATTTACATTTTAAAATGTGGGAAGTATAAATTATTTATATATTGTAGTTTTTTTCTATCACTACTATACTCCAAAAAGGAAAAAAAACAGTGTTCTTATATCTATGATGGATATTGGGTCTTTTTTAGACAAAGTCCAGAAAGAACTGGACGCTGTTCTGAGTCCCTCCCATCTCATCTGCTACGAGGATCGGAAGAAGCTGCCGTACACAAATGCTGTGATTCATGAGATCCTCCGCTTCAGCAGCATTGTTCTAATCACAATTCCTAGAGAAGCTGTGAAGGATACCACTGTTTTGGGGTATCATGTTCCAAAGGTACAGATATCCTTCAATTCCAGTGTGGTCTTTGGCCACGAGTAGAGGTTTACCATTAAATCCTCTCCCCTCCAGCTCAGGACAGGAAGATCATTTCACTAGATTTAGAATAAGGTGCTAAAGAACTGCAGACCACACATTCTGTGGCAGTTGCTATCAGACTGAAAAAAGAGACATGAAGGCATACAGCAGGGAAATCCCTGAACCCAAAATACTGAAGTTTCTTTGCTTATTTATTTTTTGAGAAAAAGAAACCCTCAGAACCCTTGAAATTATTTTTTTTCCGCTAATTATGGAATCTTTCATTTCTGCTGCCTCTCCATGTGCAGAATTATAGCTGGAATCTGTTTGTGTCTTTTTCTTGATGTGTGAGAGACAGAACTGTGCCAACTGCATCTTCCTTTCAGGGCACTCTAATTCTGGCAAATATAGACTCTACTCTTTTTGACCCTGCCTATTGGGAGACCCCTCACCAGTTCAACCCTGGCCACTTCTTGGACAAAGATGGAAATTTTGTGACCCGAGAGGCCTTCTTAGCCTTCTCAGCAGGTGAGTGCACTGAGAACTGAGCCCAGGTGAGTGGGTTAGATGAAGATCTGTCATTTTCTTTGTGGAGAAGGCAAAGGGGAGTGTAACCCCAAACTGCAGGAGCACATGGTTTTCCCAGACCAGAAAAATATTTGACTGCAAAAATAAGTTGTTTGGTAATTGTATAAACACTTGATCTTAGATTTTTATGAAAATGCAGAGAAAATAAAAGGAGTAAGGTCCCAGAATTCCCAGTCACTTGTCCTCACACTGTTGCCCTTGGTCCTCCTCTGCATATGCCAGGTTAGTGTATTACAGTGGATATTCTGTGGCAGGCAGCTGTGCTGGAGCTGATTTATTTTGTATAAAAAATTCAATATTCGTCAGTGCAGAGAGATGAATGGAAGATCCAGAAGCTGGATCAAATACATCCAGAAGGCTATGTCTTTCCTATGGAGCTTCTGGAATCACTCTTTCACCAGTGTGTGAGTTTATAGAAGCTTAAACAAACAGAAGCTCTTGGGGATCATGCCAGGAGGGAATAACCTGGCTGTCAGAGCCGTCAGCTGAGATGTGAAAATGTCAGGCTCAGTTTTCTGGTCTAAATTGGGCAGAAGAGGAATTGGTTTCTCACATCCAAATCGAATGACCTGATCACCACATTTCAGAGTTTGTCACTGGCATCCTCTGGGAATTATACTCTGGACAGAGTTAATTGATAAATTGGGAAGAGATTTTTCTTTAACAAGTTGTTTTCAATAAAACCATTATGTAGGAAAAAGTTTCATCTGGTGTAGAATGTTCTCTGTCTTGTGATTTTTCACTGTTACTAGGAAAGATAAGTCAGCCTCTAGTAAGTGGAAACTGTGAGGCAACCTAAAGATGCTTTTTTGTTGTTTTTATTTGGAATTAAAAGATTGAAATCCCTTTCATAAAACTGGGGAGTCCTGTAGATTAGGAAGCAAGAATGAAACTTCTGAGAAGCATCTCTGGTATCTTTTTCTATTATCTGGGGAGTTCCTGCAAAGATGGATTGTAGACATCTCCACTGTGTGTCCAGTTCAGTCTGAGAGGAAATTGTCGAATTCAGCAAACCTCTTTGTTCCTTGATGAGCAATGCTCCTGTGAAAAGCTGGAAAACAGGTGCTGGTTACAGACCTTGGTGGGGACTGACTTCTCTGTCCCTTCACCCTTTGCAGGTCACCGTGTTTGTCCGGGAGAGGTGATGGCCAAGATGGAGTTTTTCATCATCTTCTGCAGCCTGTTGCAGAAATTCAAGTTCACTGTGCCAGAAGGAGTTAAGGAAGTCAACACAGACATTATCTTTGGGAGCACCATGAAACCCCATCCATACAAGCTCTGTGCAGTTCCACGCTAGGTTGCTCAGTGTTAGAGATTTAAGAGGCACAGACACACGTTTGGTAGTGTGCTGTTATTTGTGCAGCTTTATGGTTCTCATTTTTAGCTCAAATTCAGTGCAAATCTATCCTTGTTGTGTTATGTGTCTAAGAAGCCAGCCCTGAAAAATACTCTGGTTTTCCCATGTCTGGAAAGTGTCTGTACCTTTTTCTTTTCTGCTGTGTTACAAATGAAATAAACATAGGCAATTATTGCGCTGTCTAGTCTTACTAGAAACTTGGCAAAATCTTACTGGAGGTAGCAGGAACATCAAAGCCAGAATCTGTGGAGTTTTCCCACACATTCTCAAATCCAGTGGTGTATGGGAATGCTGTTCCCGGAGGTGGTGGCTCTGGGCATTGCTGGAGCTCCCAGGTACGGTTGTGTGGGAACACAGAGCTGTGGAGGGGCATCTCAGCTTGCTCGGACCAGCTTTGTCTGTTTAGCCAAGAGCTGTGGGCAGGTGATTGCTTGAGACTGGAAGTAACAGAGAGGCAGCAGTGCAGCCCTTCATTTGGGTGTGAGGCTCGTGACTGAGGCCAAGAGCAAAGGCAAACCCCTCCTATTGCCTGCTGGAGAATTGCAGAGGGAAGCCCCACTGCTGGTGAAACACAGGGGTGGAAACGGATACGGACCAGTGGGCTGGCCAGGAAATCCTTTTTTCTTTTTTTGACATATACTCTTGTGGTGCATTTGAGAGGCATTTCTGTGACAGAGGGGGTCCTCTCACACAGCAGGGTTAGTAATGACAGTGATGTATAGCAGGTTAGGTTGGCCATGTCTCTTCATTGATGCCCAAAAGCATGGTTCTGGGGGCAGCTTGCAGTCTTTGCAGTCTTGTGCAGCAAAGCTTGGTGCCTGCAATGGAGGGGCAGGGCAGGAGACACTGATGTGGTGCTCCCTAAAAGGTGTGGGAGCATCAAAGGTCTTGAGAGTTTTATGTGAGCAGAGGGGCAGCTGCACACAAGCAGCCTTCTGACAGCTGAGCTGAGCCTAAGTGCACACTGAGGGAAGGGCTGTGCAAGCTGCAGCTGGCAGGAGCAGTGCCCAAACAGAGCTAGTGGAGGGCAAGAGCCAGAAGCCACTCTCACTGTGAGACTGGCCTTGTTACCCACCCAGTAAGATTTAAAAAGGTTGAGGGTTAGAAATTCTTCTAACTCTCACTAGAGTGAGGGTTACTGTTGTGCTACCAGTTTCCTTCCTTGAAGAAAAGACTTTATAACTGTTATTGCAAGCATGCTTCAAGGGCCAGTTGGCATTGCTCTGTTTATCCATCATGTCAGGGGCTGAAAGGAAGGGGGAGACGAGAATGGGCCAGCAGCTCTTCTGGCAAGAGTGAAAGGAGGAGGATTCACTGGTTAGAGGGGTATCTTCCTGTTCTGAGCTGTCAGCCAACTCTAAACCCTGCCTCCCCAGGCATTCAGTTCTTATTCATGGAAGCTGTGGCAAAAAACAGCTTACAAAACCTTATCAGGCTTCTCTCTTCCCAATCCTCCAGCACCATCTTGTATGAGAAAAGCAATTTGTATCCCCTTTAACATCTCTCCCAAACACTTGGCAAAGCTGTTTGGCAGCTGCCTTTCTGCATGCAAGCAGTTCACGTCTAGGCTGAGAGGTGCAATCACCAGAATGTGGCTAATCTGTGTGGAAAGGTCAGAGTGACCCTGGAGAGCCAGGGGAGATGCAGAGCAGCGAGCCAGGACTGTGCAGGGGCCAGATGGGGCTGCGAGTGGGCAGGGCAGGCAAGCATTGGGGCTGTGATTCTCTTCCCAGGAACACTTTGGAAAATACTAAACCCAGGGTTGCGAGCAGTTTGAGATACAGAAAATGCAACACCAGTGAAGGAACTACAAGCCCCAAATGTGATCTCTGAAGTGGGTAATTCAGTTTTTCAGGTTGATTCCAGCTCTCAGTTCCATCACTGGCCAGTAAGATGGGTAAATGTTACTTCTCTGCCCTGCTTCTGGAGTAAACCAACTTGCTTCATACCTCACAACTTTTATTTCTCGCTGTGTCAGTTCTGTAAGTTTGGTACAGGAGCAGCAAGGCCATCTAGGTGACTTCCCAGATGAGCTGAGTCTAAGATAATGCTGTTTCTGTGTAAGAGCCAAATCAGTGCTGTCCGTGTCCAAATGCCACCCTTAGCAGAGCTGCAGTTGCTCAGTTGCATGAGAGCACTTGTGAAAGAAGTTCTCAGAGGCAGCTGTGTGTCATCTTTGTTCCTCCTGCAGGCAATCCGGTGGGATTAGCCAGGGGCAGGTGGAGGGGTGAAGAAATGTTGCTTTCTGCTTGGTCAAGGAGACTGTGCAGCCCCACTTCCCTGTGCAGCTGAGCAGGGAGTGTGAGGACACTTGGGTGTTACGTCACTATTACCATCAAACTCCTGTTGCCCAATGATCACTTGGAGTCTTTTATGCTCTGTGTGCCCCAGGCACAAAATTGAAAGGTAGAGCCATCCCCCAAACACCTTGCAATATAAACTGTGAGGAAGAATATTGAAGGAATAGCGGAGAACATCAGAATTAACAGTATGGTGTGAGTTAAGTAGCAGAGCACGTGGCTGGTGCATGTGATGGCTACTGATGAGCCTGAACTTTTCAGTAACCCCTCTGCCCTTGGGTGTGCAGTCAACCCTCAGGAAATTTTATTTATTTCTCATTCTTGCAAGAGGTTTTTTGTGAAATCAGGACCGTGGGCAGAGATTTTTGTCACAGCAGAAGTCATGGCTCAAGGAGGTACGTAATTAACCTACATTTTGCATCCCTTGAAGAGACAATGATTGATGGGTGCGTAGCTGCAATGTAATGGAATGATGTCATATATGCTTCAAAATAAGAACACTTAATTCTCTGGCATGGGGAAGTAAAAGTGATAAAGAGGGAAAGAAGGCGAGTCACAGGAGCTTCAACAGTTTTTTCTCTTTTCAGGGAGGTACCACAAAAGCAAGATAAACTGGATTTCTCCTCTGTCTACACAGCAGTTGTTGAGAGACCACGTAGCTGCGTAAATCAGAAGTAAAATGTTAACAGTGAGTGAGGTGCTGGTATTTTTTGTGGTGTCTCTGCTGTCGATACAGTTTCTGAAATTGCAATGGATGCGAAGACAATTTCCTCCTGGACCAATTCCATACCCCTTCTTCGGAAATCTGCTGCAGATGAACTTCAAAATTCATCATGAGCATCTTAAAAAAGTATGTATTTTCCAGCAATTAATTTACAGACTCATAAGCTGATTGAAAAGTGAATGTGTTTAACATAGTCTTATTTTGAATGTTAGGAATGGATTTATTCTAAATTGCATAAATGTGGAAGTAGGTGGAGATAATTAAAATACCTGTTTCTTGGTGGGAAAATTTGCACTTACTGTGAAATACATATTTAAAACCTTATGTGCATATGAATGAAACCATAGCGATGATAATAGTCCTGTCTTACACATAGGAAAAAGATGCATTTTAAAGTAGAGTCATTAATTCTGTGCAGCCTTTTGCATCTCTGTGTTTTGACTGGTTTTGCACTGGCATTAACTATCCCATGAAATAGGTACTGAGGGCATGTGTGTTTCCAGTATAGAAATACACTTATTCAATGGATTTTTTGAAAGATCTTAGAATCATTTTTTTCCTGACATATCATTAGGTCATATTTTCACAAGAGATTTCAGTCTGTTTAGCAAGACTGAGCTTTTAAGTGGCTAAAATAATTCATAATATGCTCAAACTCTTTTCTGAGTCCAGTTGTAATGTGCAGCATTTCTAAAGTTTGTATCCTGCTGTTTTATAGTTCTTATACATCTATATTAAATATTTAACATTTAAATACAAGTAATAGCACGTCACTCTCCCTCTTTGTTGTCAAACTTCCCTTTCCCTGGTTCTTTCATGTCCTGCCAGTTCTGTCCTCCCGAGCTGCATATTTCAAGGCAAATATTCCATAACATGAAATAAAAGCCAGTGCCTGTCTACTGTGTTTTCTTCTATTTCTGACATCCCAGACCTGAAGAGTAGTAGTGCTCAACCCAGGGTTTCAAAAGCCATTAACTGGTCCTTACAAAAATGAAATTAAACACAGATGTGCAAGCACAAGTGCATACATTTTTGCTCACTGTGCATGAGTGTTCCCTCTTGTTTGCTCCCAGGCAGCAAAATTTTGTAATCCTCTGGTCCTGCATTTCTTGGGATGTCTTGGCAACACGCCACTCTTTCCAGCCTATTTTGCTACTTTTCTAGTTCCTGATTCAGCAGCTGGGGGAAGGACTGTCCTCCCCACTTCTAGTGATGCCTGCATGCATGGCAGGTGAAGACAAGGCTGTCACAGCTGAGCTAGAAAGGAGAGGGCAATTCCTGCACTACTCAGCTCCTCGACCGCTTTTGCTACACTTGACGCACCAAAGGGAACCTGTAGATGGTTCACATCAAATTCATGAGCTACTGCTGGCTTGTAGCAAATGGTGAGGATGGAAGAATTCATCCACAATGAGTTTGAATCATAAGACACATGATAAATGACAATCAGAGACTTTGGCAATATGGGCTGACATGTTAGAAATATCATGATCTCTAACAAATGAGACTTTAGATAGAAACCTGACTTCAAACTATATTGTGTATAAGAACATACACGATGCTCTCTTCTCAAAGTTAGGGAGAAGATCTGGTTCATCTTGTTTGATTTAAAAGCACCAGTTCTCACTCCTGTTATTCTGATTCTACTTTGCTCTACAGATGGCCAAAATTCATGGTAATATCTTCACCTTATGGTTTTCAAACACTCCTGCAGTAGTCCTGCAGGGGTTTCAAGCAGTGAAGGAAGGTCTGACTGCCCATGCTGAAGATGTTGCTGGAAGGCCCATGAGCAGAATCTTTCACATTCTAACACGTGGAAATGGTAATTATTATTCTCAGAATTTATTTTCATATGTTCTATCCCTAGTTTTGAAAATTGATTTGGAGCCTCAAAGTCCTTAATTTACATCAGGAAAAAAGTTTATTATTTTCACAAGTTTTTTGAAACAGTTCTGTTCTGTATTCTGTCAGAACAATAATGACAGCATAGAGTTAATATAAGAGCTTCTATACAGGAGATAAATGGCTAAAATACAAAAAGAAAGAAAACAGGAATGTTGCCAGACTGCTGTCAAAAAATTGAAAAAAATTAGAAGAAAAGAGGAGCTTCTTGGATGTATCAACTGTATCAATCCATTAATTTAGAAGGTATTGACAGCATTAATTCATTATGATCCTAGGTGTTATGTTCTCTAATGGTCATCTCTGGAAGCAGCAGAGGCGTTTTGGACTTGCAACAATGAGGAAAATGGGAGTAGGGAAAACAGAGCAGGACTACCGACTGCAAGAGGAGGCCGCTGACTTGGTAGAATACTTACAGAAAACAAATGGTACGTGAGGGTGGGCAGGGGAGTTTGTGCAGCAGGAGAATTTGCTGGAGAATGGGGCACTGGTTGTCGCTGTTGGGGCGGCCAAAAGATGCACGTACATCTGGATGATGCCTCGATTAAGGGCCAAAATACCCTTTATTAACAAAGCAGCTTCTTTTTATACACTTCTGTATGTTATCATTCGTGTTACACAGTCATTGGCTGCTAAGTTATTGCAATAGACTCACTGGCTATTATTAACTACAATATACTACCACTGGCTACCCATAGCAAAAGTGTTCAAGAATGCAGAAAATACCAGGTGCAGAAATCTTGCTGGTTTTCTCTTTCTATTGTTTTAGATTTCTTGCTGCTCTTGATACTACATTTCAAGGGTAGAAACTAATTGTTTTTCTTCTCCCGGGCTTTTCTCACAAAGAGAAGCTAACCAGCTCCAACTTAGGATCTGTGAAGCCTTCAGACTAGCTGTCGGCCCCAATAACTGGTAGCTTTCGGAGCCATTTGATTACAAAAATGGATTCAAAGTGTATGTACAGACTCAAAAGTCTGTGTCATGCCACCTGCATGAGATATTTACTTGCAGAAGTGTGAAACCCCACAGCATGAACACGGAACTAGAGACTCCTGTCTGGTTATCATACACCAGTGTATGTATATTTATATACATATATAAACAATACCAGCATATATATACTGGTCCCTATCAGTGTTATTACTTCTGAGTCAGTTTTAAATTGCTAGTGGTAACAGCATCAGGGTAACAGCAAACAGTAACAAAATCAGTGTCACTATGCCTCCTATTCCTGTGTAGAAAAGAAAAAGCAGAAAATATGCAAAACTTTGACCAAGGATGCACAGCCCTTTGGTGTGCTCTGGCAAGTGCAGTTGAAAAAGCTCAGCTCACACAGTTTGTGGTGAGCTCCTCAGTAGAAGAGGGAGTTTGTTCAGGTTGTGCTGCTGAAAAACAGCCATGGGTAGGCTGAAATATTCTAATGTAAAAAGATATGAGCAAAGAATAGAAGGCGGTTCTCTTCTCAACTCACCTGTATTTAATGTCTCAGCTGATTGGTTTTTTACCCTGGTTATTGCCAAATGTGAGATCTGCTGATGCCAAGGTTTGATGAAATCTGGGTATTTTTATAATTAATACTACTAATTCCATTCCCACCAGCAGTTTTTCCTTTTTTTAACCAACAGTGTTTTTCAGACATCTGAAGTTACTTTTTTACTCAGGCCTTTTACCGATAAATTACAATTTGCCATCCAGAGACCTAATTAATGTCAGAAATGTTTATGAAATTTTATCAGCTCTCCTGTCAGTGGGAAAAGCAGGAAGAGTAAGTGTTAATGGTGAATGCAGTCCCTTGTGTTTGCAGGAAAACCTCTGGACCCCACCATGCCTGTTGCTCGTACTGTCTCAAATGTGATTTGCTCTATGATTTTTGGACATCGTTTCTCCAGAGATGACGAAAATTTTCAGCGCCTGATTGACTCCTTTGACACCACAGCAGCATTTCTGAACAGCATCCCCTTTTTTGTGAGGAAAATCAGTTTTGTTTTTTTGCTTGCTTTCTATAGATAAACGGTGAAAAAGGCAACCAGCTTGTTACTTTTGTAACAAAAATAAATACTAGAGCACCTGGAATTGCTGGAGTGCACATGAGAACCGTGCTTCCAGATGCCTGGTTCAAAACTTGTTTCAATTGCTTATGCTTCAACATAGCACAGAAATTTCCTGTGTCTAGGGGACAGGAATGAAAACACAAAGATTTGTTACATGATTGGGAGATGTACAAAGGACTTTTTGCTGAAGTTCTACCTGTAAAACTCCAGTGCTTGAAACTATATCTGAAATAAATAGTAAAATATAGGTTAAATTATCTGAAAAGCTCTGAAATAGGCTTATCTTAATTTCTGTCTGGCAAACTGGCTTTCTTCACTCTATCATATGACATGGCTGTCAACAAACATCAAGAGTAAATGGATTTTTACTGCTTCCTTCACTATTGCCAGCCAACCCCATAGAAACTGGAGTAGAGCAACTGTTTTGTGCAAAGGAAACGTGGCATGAAATGGCTTAATGGTAGCTTTTCCCTACAGTTTTTGGCAGCAACACCTGTACCACATCTGCACTGTATTCCGAGAATACAGTGACACACTGGAAGTCACCCTCCTTTAGCTGCTGGATGATATCTGCCTCCATTCAAGCCACCAACTCCTAACTTCACATCTGGTCCACTGGAGAGAAAAATTCTCTCTTGCTTCTCTATGTGCAGCTGTGACTGCAGCTGCCCAAGCAGCAGAACAGGTGGCCTCAGACTGGGGCAGTTTTACCATGAATCATTTACAAAAAGGAATCCCAGTACTGTGTATAGTCCTAAAAGAGTCAATTTACCTCTGCATGAGGCAGCTGCTTCTGCAGATCTTTCTGGACCTCATCCAGTTCCGTGTCTTGTATGATTTCCATGATCTCTGACAAAGCAGAAATTGCTGTAAGCAAGGTCCTAGAGGATCTGAGGACTGATTTGATACTTTTGGTAGATAAGTTAAACTAAAATTACTTATTAGTAACTATCCCAGAAGATGCCAGTGAAATGACTCCTATGCTGCCTTCTAATCAGGGTAGACCAGGTTCAGCTATTTCCAAACTGCTCTCAGTAGGTACTTGCATAAGTTCTTTTTAAAACATCTTAATAGTGTGTCCACAGCCAACAAAAACTTTCTAGTCCAACATTTCATTCTGTCTGCTCTCTACAGTGCTTTCACAGGGATGTACAATCCCTTAATGATGGGCTGTACTTATCTGTTTCCCTGGTAAGTGGACAGGTAGTACTAAGGAAAATTATGCAGTAGGGCGGAGAAGAAATAGAGCCAGGAATCTGAATAGGCTTGTGGGGACATAAATCTTTGTAATACAGCTGCCACTTAAATAGGTGAGCCCAGAAGTTATGGCCTAATGGATAATTTAAGCTGCAGTAGTTCTGTAACTGGACGGACATGATGCAATCTGTAAAAAGGGGGAAAAGAATGTGAAATGAAATAGAAGAATGGAATGGATGTAAGAAGTGTTTTACTTCTTTTCTGCTGGTATGTGGCTTTATAAGAGTTTAAGGACAAGAAGATGAATATGTTTAGAACAATGAATAAACAGGAAGGAATCCACACAGCTCAGTATTTCTATGTCATTGAGCTGTTTTGCACATCACACAGATGTGATCTATTTGCTCCTTATGTATGAGAATGCGAGTGTGAGTAAAATCCCCATGCATTCAGTATCCTACTGTAAGAAAATAAACCTGGGTTTGGATAGTTCTATTTTCAGTTAACAGATGTGTCAAGAATGTCAGCCTGGATCTGGTTTTTTTTAGTGATGGAATAGAAATCGTATGTGTGTTGGATAAAGTGAGAACAGGGACATGTTTCATGGGAGATTCATGGTTCAGCCGAGCAAAGAGTTGGGGTACAGAGCAATTTCATTTAGTCTCTGTATGTCACATTTATATTTATATAATCTCCAAAAAACAAGAAAAAAAGGATAATATATATAAAACTGAGAAACGGAGAGAAATTTTGAGTTTGCTCCAGAGGAAAATAGAATTAAGAGAGGCTTTAATGAATCATGGGATAGGCACTATCCCTTCAATCTGATGCTGAAGATTCAGTCATCAGTCTTTCATTTGCTTTTTCCACTACCCAGAAGCCTGTATTAGGATTCAAATTTAGTTTGCTAAATGCCACATATTTATATGCAACATCACATATCTAAAATATCTCTTTTACAGATATATGAGTTGTCTCCCTGGATTGCTGGTCATTTTCTGCCATCAGTTAAGAAGATTAAGTCCTGCTCAGATTTTGTGAATGGTCTGTTAGCAAAGGAACTTGAAAGTCACAAAGGAAAAAGAAAACTTGATGAAAATAGAAATTTTATTGATTACTATTTGGATGAGATAGATAAAGTGAGTACCTCTGAACTTCTATCACACTTCACTAACAACAAGGGATTTTAAGTGTTCCTTTGGTTATAACGATGTCTAATATAAATTTAGAAGTGCATGATTTCTTCAGGTGGTTTACTTCTTCTTTTGTGTGCTATAACTTTTTTTCCAATTCATACCTGCAGACTAAAGGAGATGCTGAGGCTACTTATGATGAAGCAAACTTGATCCAGACTGTTTCTGACCTCTTTGTAGCAGGTACAGAAACTACAGCCACCACTTTACTGTGGGCATTGCTCTATATGGTGATTTATCCTGACATTCAAGGTAAGCACATCTAAAGAGGTCTGCAACTTTAGCAATGATACAAGTTCAAATGGTGGTAGTGCCTGTTCAAAGAAAAGTAGAGGAGCTAATTATTAAAGTATGAATCAGGTGAACTGCATTCATTTGTTTCTTGCTGTATCCTTTCTAACATATAGGCAAACCATTCCGGGTTTTGTTTTTAAGAGATCTACACAGAATGGAGGATGTGATTAATTTAATCAGATGGAGGAGTTTAGTCTCAGATGAGATAAATTGCACTATTGCCCCTCCACAGACAATAATGATCAGACTTTCACCAAGGAGTCTTTGGGCCATCCTTTTAAGTCCCCGACTCTTTGATTTTCTCTTGTCCTCTTGCAGCAGAAATAACTTAAATACAGTATGAGGTTGCTAATATGTGTGATTACTCCATCAAGCTTAAAGCTTCAAGCAGAAATATCTACACATAAATAGATAGAAAAAACCATTGGGGTGAGTAGCTTGAAAATGTGTGCTTTTAACAATGATATTCACAGAAGAAAGCTACAGATTGGCAGGGTAAAATGACTGCAAAAAAAGAGTCGGATTGTGTGGGATAGAAAGGATTAGAAGGTACAAAACTCACTTTCAAGGCCTCATATTTGAGAGTTTAAGCTGAGTACCAGGCAGAGCAGGAGCTTGGCAATCAGAAAATGGCAGAAGTGTTAAGGAGAAAGGATCTCCCATTTTTGTTACCTTCAAAAGACTTAAAACTTGAGACTGGGTTGCTGGTACTGCATTTTCACATGATCTTTCATCTTCTCAGGATATATTAACGCATTCTTAAATTTCATGGGGGTAATTGTGATTGGAATGATAGAGTCTGTAGCATTAATAAAAAAATAATCAGAAATTACCGTTTCAGCTCGGATTGTAAGTAAAAAAAAGAAGTCCTTGGGAAAAATTAATTTGTATAAGTGCTTCCCAAGGCAAGTAATTATAGAATAGCAGTTAGGCCATTTGTACATGACAAGCAAAATCTATGTGTTTCTAAATGAAGAACAATCCCTGATCAATTACTAAACTGTTCCCCTAATACACAATTAATATTTTTTTCCAGTTGTCTCCCTGCCTGTAAAAATAAATATTAATAAAAGTGTTTTTATAAATTACCCTAGAGCAGTAAATGTAACAGGAACCCACATATTCTTATAGAATGACCTCATCTGCTATCATTGTTTTAAAAGTATATTTGCAACCTACAAATAACGTCAATGTCAAATTTTATTCAGGTTGTCTGTATGGGAATTTGAAGGCATTCTTTTTTATAAAGTATCTTTTTCATCTGGTTGGATGCCATTCTGACTGTAAAAAGCAACAGGAAAAATTATGACTATAGAGTTTATAGATTGTTTGCTGTATATCTAAAGCTGAGTACTCCTCCTTAGAGAAAGTCCAGAAGGAGCTGGATGCTGTTGTGGGTCGTTCCCATGTATTTTGCTATGAGGACAGGAAAAAGCTGCCCTACACAAATGCTGTAATTCACGAGATCCAGCGATACAGTAACATACTCTTAATTGCACTGCCCAGACTGAGTGTGAAGGACACAGAGCTGCTGGGATATCGTGTTCCAAAGGTACAAATGTGCTGCTTATTTGAATGTATTTGATCTTTGCTACGTTAGATGATTTTAGAAAGTCTTTTGAGGTTTTTCCTGACTGGGGACATGAACTCTTGTTCTAGCAGTGCGTCTAAGTTATGACTGTCTCTGTGGATGGCCTTTCACAAGGAAAGATGTGCTTTCTCCTAAATATTAGTAGATTCTATAGTCTTAGCTTTTGTTGAAGCCACTGCTCCTTTTTTTCAGAACACCATAATTTTAGCAAATATTGACTCTGTTCTGGCTGATCCTGGAAAATGGGAGACACCTGATCAGTTCAACCCAGGCCACTTTCTGGATAAAGATGGAAACTTTGTAAACAGAGAAGCATTCTTACCATTTGCTATAGGTAAGTGCACTGAACAGAGGTTTATTTACTCCTTGTGAAAACAACTTCAGATCCATCCATTCCTCAAAATAACTGGAAAGGCACCTACAAACAGGCATATACAAACAGTTTTAAAGATCTCCAAGAAGAGAGAAGTCCAGTTGCATATGGAAAAGATTGGAAGAGAAGGAATGACACACAGAGAGGTATTTCTTGGAAGACAGATCCAGTTTCTTTCTGAGAAGAGATCCAGCCATCAAAGCAGTTGCAGGAAAATGCATGGTGCTGGGAAGACTGTAAATGTAAACTATGCCACGCTGCTGATAATTTCTATAATGTCTTGCTGCCTGCTGTAAATATAGATCAAAACTTCTTGTGGAAATACAAGCAGCCTTTCAGTTATGAATCATTAAATGATAAAGTTAAAAGAAAAGGATAAAATCTGCCAGAAAAAAACAAACAAACAAATCCCCAAGCAGGTTAGAAAGGGAGGCATGATAGAAATCCTTTGGTTGATTGCCTTTTCTGCTTCTTCACAGGGCACAGAGTGTGTATGGGGGAGCTGTTGGCAAGGATGGAGCTCTTTATTGTCTTTTCCACTCTGCTACAGGCATTCACATTCACCCTGCCAGAAGGAGTGAAGGAAGTCAACACCAAGTTTGTTTTTGGGAGCACAATGAAGCCACCTCCCTACCAGCTCTGTGCCATTCCTCGGTAGGAAATGGCAGATTCAGATACTCTGTGAAACTGCTTCACTGTGTGTGAATTCCTTTTTGCATGTCCTAAGATTTTTGCTTTCCTCTTCATTTGGTTAATCACTACCCTGGAAGATTCTTGACAGACAGTTGTATCCTGAGCATTATAATTATAAAGGGCTTGTATTCTGTTCTTTTTTTTTCTGTTTGGAAAATATTGGTAAACTTCTCCTGATATGTAACAAATAAAGACATGAAGGGGAGAATCAGAATCGGGACTTACTTATTATCAACTGGAAAGAGGTTTTACAGTGAACGATCTTGAAGTGTGGACTATAAATTGGAAGTCTCATGAATAAAGATTCTTTCTCATAAGCCACAGTTGCATTTGTGGAGACAGGCTCAGAGGTCTTCCAGTCTGTCTTGGGATTTTAGTGGGTGCAGGAGTAAAAGAAGCTCTCGGAGGAAGCTTTCAAGAGGCAGATAATATGATCTGAGATAATATTCCCTTAGACTGATACGATTTTCTGTTGAGCAAGCTTGTTGTATACAACTCTGTCACTTGGGAAGACAGTTCAGGGTTTCACCTGCCAAACCAGGTGGCATTTACAACCCTTCAGATGAAAATAGGAGAGTGGCTTTATCAGGCAGTTGTGGAGAGCTTTTTGTATCACAAGCAAAGAGCAAGGACTGGAAGACAAATGACAAGAGTGAGCAGGCACAGAGTGTTGATAATTTATCCTTTTTTATGAGCCCATTGGTTGCCAGAGACATGAGAACATCTTCTTCATGCCAGATAGTCTACTTGTGATGATTGCTCCAGATCCTCCAACAATTTATTCAGCTTCATTTATTCTTTCATTTTTTCAAATGGATTCTTTATCACAGTTAGATGACTTCAGTTAGCACGCCATGACCAAGAGCAGATTTGGCACTACTGAAGAATTCCGGAAGCCCTTTATGAGCCAGGTGCCTTAGGACTTGGCAAAAGTGGATGTTTTTTGCTGGTTTGCTTGCTGGCAGCTAACAAGGGATTTTCTTTTTTGGCATTGGGGTACATTCTTCATATATGAGGTACAAACTGGATACTGCATGCCAACACAGGAAGGATTATTTTTATACTCTGATTAGCTGACAGTGCCATCTCCAGGGCTGACATCATTATCACCGCTGTATTTGTTTCAGGTGCCTCTGCCTACCTTGTGTTTCAAAGCACCCCAGTCTAACAGGCAGGGATGTGCATACAGGATGAGACCTGGGCTGGCAGTTTCTTCCTTTGCAGGATCATCTTTATGGGATGGTTCTACCCATGTCCAGCATGTCCTGGCAGGTAGGTGGTTGGTATGAAGACCCCTCGTGCTGGACCTGCAGACATCACCCTGGCAGTAGCTCCACACTGGTAAGAGAATGATTCATTTGTATCCATCTGGGTCCAGGAGGGGAGGCAGCAGTTGCTCACCTTTAGCAAGTTAAAAATCACTAATCCTGGTAGATAGTGTTGAAGAAATGCTGCTGCTGGTTGCATTGAGTAATTATTAAGAAAATGGAGCCTTGGCTATCTCATAAATACATTTTCCATCAAATAAAGTAAGATGAATCCCATACCTCAGATCTGAACCAACCCACAGTCATCTTCCTTTTCCAGTATGAGAGAACATATTCCAGGCTGGCTACAGCTGACCATTGGTTAAAGGTGTGAGACTCCAGCCCTTGGGGGGTGAAGGCACCAGGGCTTAACTTCCAGTGGACAAAAATGGCTTTTCCTGATAACAAATCATTTAGATGGAAAATCTTCTAATATCTAAAAGAACAGGGAGTGTATAACATTGATTCAAAATTAAAAGTTCTGATAAACTGGGGAATTTGAAGCAGAGTTTGTGAAATTACACTGTAGACAGGGCAGGCAAAACTTACCAAATTTCTTTTTAAAGAGAATTTTATTTTCCCTATTGAAGGAGAGAGATAAACTAGAAATGTTTGCATCGAGAAACCAGCTTTCTAGAGTACACAAACAAAACTTGTGTGGAAACCTACAAACATCCCTTGGTTAATACACATTAATCAGTCATGCATTAGTTGGTAACAAGAGCTGTGGTTGGAGGCTAATTGCCCTGGAGGTCTGTAAATTGTGAGCTGGCAGACGCCAGGCTGTTCTTTCTGGATCAGGGGTCTTCCATGTTCCAGAGCCACAAAATCTGGAAATTGTTTCTGTCCCAAACTCAGCTTGCAAGAAGTGAGCTGGTGCACAAGTTTTGGCATTTTTCTCAGAAGATTACTAAAAACATGTTTCTTTTACAAGTGCTTTGCTCTTGAGGGACGGGCAATTTTGGCAGGGAAACATTTCAATCTGGATCTGTAACACAGGACTGCAATGGTCATTGTTATGTGGTGCCCAGAATCCCTCTTGTGAGGTTTCCATGGTCTAATTGCAGCATGTGAACTCCCCTGGTGCTGTGTTTGTGGTTCCTGCTGGTGTTGAGGCTTGGCAAAGGGCCTTGGCTACAGACTCTGTTTTCAAGTTCCCAAGGATCCGCACTCATGTCTTGACTAGTTCTTGCTGGGGCTCTTTGTTCTGGTTGTAGCTCAAGATCCCTACTGGGTTTTTCCCATATTTTAAATTTTTTTTTAAATCTGTATGTTTAATACTAGATGCACTTTCTTTATGAGTATGCATAATTTATCTCACATATCACTTATCTGATGATTTCTCAAAATATCCTATAGGGTATCCACCTTATGTCAAGATTGAGCAGGGAAATGCAGAAGCAGACAAAACCCTCCATGAGGTTACCTAGTGCTAACAGGTTTGGAAAGAAAGTGAGGTCATATATTAATCCAGTTATGTTTTCAATTACATTCAAAAGTGTAACAAATTTTGCTTTTTGTATTAAGCATTAGATAGTTGTATATGTATCTTAAGATAAATGTGGGCTTTTAACTTCTATCAGCCTTGCCATTACTAGATATAATGTGTACATTGGATATATACAAACCAATTTAAAAACTCCAAGATTTAATATCCACTTACATTTGCCTGCTTAATTTGTATGTATGGCTATTGCTTTTCTAAAAGCATTCCTGGCGTATTTGTAGGAACACGTACCATTCAAAATTGTCTCAGAAAAACTAGATGGAGAATTTACGTGTACCTACATTGCCTGGAAAATCTTGGCCCTAGTCTTTTAAGACAGCATTCCTACAAATCCTGTGATCCATGTTGGATAAGTGTAATCTGGATGAGAAGCAGAAGAAGGGTGTGCATCTATTAATATGCTGGAGCATGAGAATGTAATAAGTGGAACAAAAAGGGAGTGGTTGATAATAAAGAGGGAGGGTTAGAGGTGGGGAATGGTTATTATATGAATTCAAGCTCTTAAGAAAAAACTGGTTCAGCAACCAGCCTTAAAAGCTTCAGTAGACAATTTTGAATAAAGGCAAGCTGGTAAAGGCAGGCACTAAAATGTTGTCCATAAGTCAGGCTCTTGTAGCAGCGGCTACATTTCTTCTAATTATGCAGTTTTTAAAGTTGCAGCGAGCACGGAGACGGTTTCCTCCCGGACCAGTCCCTCTCCCACTCTTTGGGACGCTGATACAGCTGAACTTTCAGTTTAATCGCGATCTCCTCATGAAGGTACTTATTTTCAGATACTCCTAATTGTCTAAAAGTCTTTGTGATTTCTCCTTTCTCCTGTTGTTTGCTATGTGAAAACATCCTCTCCCGAAACTACACTGGCAGTACTCTTAACTCTTAACTGGCCACTGTGATAGTGCACTTGGTTTGGTTCAGAACTGCTGGTTTGGTTGGCAAAACAAGAAAAAGATATTGCACTGTAAGGTAGTTTGCCAAGCTAAGAAACCTAGTATTGGAATTTCTGAATGTGTGAAGATCATTGTGGTGTTTAAACCTATCCCCTTTTAACACTGATTTTCACTGAAATTCATGTGAAACTTGATATCCATCTATCACCCCTTGCCACTAAATTTGATGAATTCATGTGAAAATGGATATAATTTAGGATTGAATACCTTTAGGGATGATATCACAGATTTGGAATTAGGTAAAAAAACACTACTAAAAAAAATTACTTTCACGGCATGGATGTATAGCTTTCTGAACACTGCCACTTTCTAGCTTGAGCAGTAAATAGATACTTCCCTGCACTCTGTGTGTATGAGCTTGTTTGCATTGATAGGATCAAAAACAGGCGCAGGAAAGAAGAAAGCAACTGGTTCAGTCTCTACAAGCTAGTTACTCCTCAGACAGCTCTGTGTTCTTTCGTGCTACTTTACTTGAACAAATGATAGAAGCCCTCTTGAAATAAATCAATGAATAGAAAAAACCCTTTATCACGTGAATCATTGCGAACTGAGCCTTGACTTACTTATGCATAGTAATAAAAGGTACATAATGTTTCTTGACATAGGCCTGTGGCTCTGAAAAGTGGGAATACACAGCTGTTTCCAACAGTGAATGCTGGAAAAGACATTCCTGCTTTCTCAGTGATAATTACAGTCTGGTGGGAAAGATGGAGAGCATCACTCCACCTTAGGGCTGGTCTGGTAATCAGTGCAAAAACAGGTTCATCCTCTGCTTACAGTGTGTGGGATTTCATCTGTGCTTTCCTGGCTTCTCTCCCATTTCTAGCTGGCAAAAATTCATGGCAACATATTCACCTTATGGTTTGGATGGGCCCCAGTGGTTGTACTGAATGGATTTGAAGCAGTGAAGGATGGCATGACCACGCACCCTGAAGATGTTTCTGGGAGGCTGGTGTCACCTTTCTTCAGAGCAATGGCCAAAGGAAAAGGTGAGAATTTCCTGACATAAATAATGCACAGAAGTGTCATCTTGACAAATTGCAGCTCTTTTGTAGCTTGTGACCAGTTTCAGAGGTGTCACAGAGGCAGGGTTTGTCTGTGAGGAATGACTGCCAGGTGAACTGCAAGGTACAGAGAGGTGAAACAGCATTTGGAGAGTAGCAGGAGGAAAATACTAGCAAGAGGAAAAGGATTCACAGTACCTTCTATGGAATACTCACCAGGGCAGATTCAGAGGTGATGAGATGAGGCAGTGGTAAGTTGTGCCACAGAGAAATGGAGGAAAAGCAGAAAACAACCCAACTCCTTGTCTTGAACAAGCTGCCTCCCACCATGACATTTTCCACTCAAGAGTGAGCTTGATGGTGGGATCTTCTTCCTATTCCCTTCCTTTTGTGAATATTTTCCTGCTGCCACAGCTGCATCTAGAAGTTCAGTGTGCTTCTGTTTCAATCTTGCTGTGGGTTTCGTATCACCAACCGCACTAGAAATTCCCAAAGCCTGTCACAAAGCCTAAATACTGAACTTTCCTACCCTGCAGACAGGAACTTTTTTCCCTGACTGTGGACAGTCAGAACTCTTTCCCCTATTCCCTTCATGAGAATCCTTACCCTGACTCAGGTGAGCTTCAGGCATAGCAGAGTGTGAGACAAGCACTGCAAAGGGCATCTAGAGAAGCAGCTGAGATATCCTGAGGTGTCAGGTTGTCTGGGATCAAACTTAATCCTTCAAGTCATCTTACTACCCAGCTGAGTTTGCCCATTTCAGCCCTGCCAACACGATTACAGGTCACAGCTGTTCCTTCGTGCCTTTGTATTCACAGGCAATGCAACAGTTTAATTACGTTCTGTGGCTTAGTAAATCCTTTAATGCAGTCTCTGTCTATGATTAATATTAGCATTATAAAGAGCTCTTCCTTTAATGGATGCAGGAATTATGTTGGCAACTGGTCACACCTGGAAGCAGCAGAGAAGGTTTGCTCTCAGGACTTTACGCAACCTTGGTCTGGGGAAAAGAGGTCTGGAGCACCGAGTTCAAGAGGAAGCCCACTACCTGGTAGACTTCTTTGCAAGTATGAAAGGTATCTCTGCAATAAATATCAACATGTTTTTGCCATTAGTCTGATGTCTTTAGTATATGAACTACTCTGTCCTCTCCTGAAACTGAGGGCAGCTTTTGTTCCACAAGAGAGTGTGCAGGGTCTTACAGTGTCTGTGTGGAACGGACTGAAAATGCAAAGCCCCCAGTCCCTCTTGTGTTTTCAAGGAGACTATTCTTGCTCAAAATTATTTACACAATGACTAAAATTAAGAAGAAAAACTGGAGCTTATCTATTATTTACGTTATAGAACACCCTAAGTGGAAAGGGATCTCTGAAGATGGTGTAGTCTAACCCCTACTCAAAGAAGGGTCAATCTGAGCAGGTTTCTTAGGGCTGACTTGTAAATAGCTGCAGCAATGGAGCCTCCACCACCTCTCTGGGTAACCAGTTCCACTGTTCAGTGAGCCCTCTAGTAAAAACGTTCCTTGTGTTTACACAGAACTTAATGTATTTACATTTTTTCCTGTTGCCTCACTTGATACTGCTGAGAAAAGTCTGGTTCTATGTTCTTTATACCCCTCCACCAGGTACTTATACATATTTGGATATCTCCCTAAACCTTCCCTTCTCCAGGCTAAATAGTCCATCTCTCTCAGCCTCTCTTATGTCAGATGATTCAATTCCTTAATTGTCCTTATGGCAGTTTGCTCAGCTTGTTCAATATGCTGATGTTTTTCATACTGGGGAGTCCAGAACTGGAATCAGCACTTCAGTTGGTTCTTGTCAGTGCAGATCAGAGGGGGAGGATCACATCCCTTGGACTGCCAGCAATTCATTTCCTAATGCAGCCCAGGATAATGTTGTCCTTTGCCTCAAGGGCATATTTTTGGCTCACATATGGTGCTGGTGCATAAAGTTAAGAGACAAAATCAATGCTGATGAATTAAGCCTTGTAATGCCATTTACACACACTCTGTAAAGCACTGACTAGAATCTTGTCTTCATTACAAGATTCTACCCTGATCAACCCAGTTAGGATCATGTGAGTTGGATTTCCCAATGCTGATCATTATGCAAAGGCACAATAAATCAGGACATGCAGTGGCTAGCATTTTATCAATTAAAAATAATTAGATTGAGCCCAATCCCGTGGTTTAAGAGCAAGGAGAGATTGAGATGTGACCATATGGGCAGGGAAAAAAGCCCAGAGCAGTAAGTTGCTAATCAGAATCGTGCCTTGGCTGTTGGGCAGTTGCATCAATACCTACACAAATAGAATTTTTTATGGTCATATATTCCAGAGTCACAAAATAGTTTTCTTGGGATTAGATTTCAAATAACTTCTTTAAAATTAGTTACTATATTGTTGACACAATAGGTTGAAAGGAGTTTGCAACATTTTATCTTACTGGAGGTTGTACATCTCTAGCAAGGTCAGACAAAACATAGTAGCCTTGGATGTCTCTGTGTCCTTGCTTAATAAAGCTGCCTCTCTTCTTGCTCTTCTACCCTCAGGTTCCCTTTGTCCATAGTGTTCTCAGTCTTTCCCATGTTTGAGACATATTTTGATTTTGCCAGAAGGAAAATTTGCATAGAATTTTTTTCCCTCACCTCTATATTTGTTCTATCATATGATGCACTATTTTACACATCTGGCACTTCTTTAGGGTGCCACACATTCCTGGGCTTATGGGATTGCAACGTGGTTGTGAGGAATCAGTTTGATAGTATAATTTTGAAAGAATATTGCTGCTTCTCTGTGAAATGCGATGCTTTCTTCAAAGTTCTGTGAGTAACCTAGAACATTCTCTGGTTTCACTAAAACAGGAGACATTAACAGTGACATTTATTATTATGGTTGCAGGGAAACCTGTGGATCCTTCTTTCCCTCTGGTCCATTCTGTCTCAAATGTAATTTGTGCTGTCGTGTTCGGACATCGTTTCTCCAGAGAGGATGAGACTTTTCACGAGCTGATTAAAGCTACAGAATATCTCTTCAAATTTGGGGGCAGCTTTATTCATCATGTAAGTGAATGATCTCTAGTATTTTTCTGAATAAGACAGAGAATGAGAAATGCAGATTCAAGACCTGTCTGTCAGGTAGAAGTTTCAGAATGGGTGAGTGATGCCCCACACAGTTTTACTGGGCAGTGCACTCTCTCAAAGTGTGATGGTGAAGCTCCACGTGCCAGCCACAGGCGTTCGTGTACATTGTCCTGGGTTTGGGTACTGTGGTAGTTTGCCCCTAAATCTTTGCAATAAGGCACAGGGTCATGTTTGTTACTTGGTTTCTCAACCCGTATGCACCACAGGTTCCTGCATTGGACATCATGATTCCTAAATATCAAACGTCAGTTCTGAAAGTGTGATTCACGTGCCAAGTTTAGACGCTGTTCTATATACAGTCAACAGAGAGAGGAATGAGTCAAATACCAAAGTGTTTTGCCTGTGGCTACTTTTAGATAGTTCTTCTGTAAGACAGACTTGAAGACTTTCCGGAGAAATTCCACTTGTTCACCCTGAGTGAGGAGCAGCTCCAGGCACAGGCAGCAGAGGGAGGAAATGCTAAGACAGCAAATAGAACTGCAAGCTTGGCAATCAAACAATATGGGAATCAAGGACACTAGAGGCCTGCTTTGCACAGAATAAAAAATTTCCCGGGAGTTCTGGTTCTGGTTCCAGTGCTGAAGCTGTCCCATACATCTTATGAGTAACTCTTTAATATAGAATACAAAAGCAGTCCCTGGAATACAGATTTCTCCCCACATCCCACGGACCATTCTTCTCACTATGGTCGGGTTCCCTTTTGCTTAGTTTAGCTTTGGTCCTGTAAGTTGGGTGTAGTGGTGGCAGGTGAGACCTGCTTTTGGGACAGAGAACATACCTCCTTTTCTTCTCTGTTTCCTATCCTGGCTTTGATTTTATTTAGTCCAGTGAATAAGATACTGTTGGGGAAATAAGAACAGGAGTTCAAACCATTCCAGAGGGATGGCCACCATCTCCCCACCTTCCCAGATGCAAAGAGTACTCAGTATAATGCAAAAAAGTGGATATTGCTGCATCCACATTTCCTATCTGGGTCTCACGCTGTCAGGCACTAAACAGAGGGACACTGTGATTGGGCCTCTCCAGAAATGGAGGAGCAGTTTTAGCAGGACTGGTACCCGTGAAGGTGGATGGACTCAGTTCCTGTCTTGAACACTGACAGCTAAATTCCACTTACAGTTAGAATGCCAGAATAGCTGGAGAGGGAAGACATTTGGGAGTAGGAATGCCTGTAATCTGGGCAACTTTATGTGATTAGTCAGACCGCAGTTGTATCTAAGGCTGCCAAACACATTTTGCGAGTAAAAAAATACCAGAGATGGAACTAACCAAAAAGGATATGAAGTTCTATGTGAAGTTACCAAGGACTGGACTAGTACTTTTCTTTTTTTTTGTGATAGGGCAATCATTAATTGATAATTGGATATCTGACTATAAGAACTGATTTCCCAAAAACACACAAGTATAGTCTATCTTATTCAACCCCATCCAGTGAACACCTAATAGTGTTCTTTCTGTGGTGTGATTAAGAGAGTACAATAAGAACTCAGCAAAATGAAGGCTGAGAAAGGATAAAAATTTTGCTGATAAATAAACGATGGAATTATATTTTGAGCAGAAAAGAACATTAAGAGAACGTTGTATCTTGGAGATACAAGAATATACAAATTAACCAGGCATAAATGTAGGCTGGAAACCAGAATTAACTTTCTAGCTTTCAGAATAGGTAGAAATCAGCTATTTCTTATGCCAGATTTTCCCAAATGGTAAAACAGAAGGGAAAAAATAATCTGGTTGTGTCAGCTAACCCTCTCTTTCTTTTTAGAGAGGAGTACTCGAAACTGTCAGGTAGCTGTTCCTTAGCTTTTCTGGGTTTCAGATATTTGAAATTTCATGGAGGAACCTTGAGACCTCGATTGGTAGAGAATACTTTGGGGGTTACCCAGCATGTAAAGCAGCCACTGGGATCCAGCCCTTGCTCTGGGTTTCTCAGCATGCTGGTGAGGAATTTCTAATTTTTTCTTCTCACTTCCTGGTATTCTCCACTGGAGGGCAGGAGCTCACTTTTAAAATGCCTGAATGCAGTTCATAGCAATTGAAGACATGAATAACTGCATAGATGAGTACTGTTCATTCTAGTTATAATGAACTAATTTGGCTTGTGATTGAGCTGAAAGCCTGTGGAACTCTGAATCTTACCATCAAAACTAGAAACTGTATAGTTTACTTTCCACAGCTTGAAAGCCTAAGCGTAGTCTTTGTCAGGGTATTTTACTGTGAGCTAACATCACAGTAAAATTCCAAGCTAACATCAATATTACCTCTCTTTGTAGCAGGCCTTCATAGTGCATTTTCTTGTGACAGAGACTTTGCAGCACCTCTTGTGTATCACTCCCACAGCTCTATGAAATCTTCCCCTGGCTGATGAGCCGTCTCCCTGGGCCTCATAAGAAGGCATTGGCTTGTTATGATATCCTGAGCAACTTTACACGGAGAGAGATCCGAATGCACACAGAGCGTGGGATGCCACAGGAACTGCAGGATTTCATTGACTTCTACCTGGACCACATTGAAAAAGTAAGTTTGTTCTGCCCAGTCATAGAGTCATGGGGGGAAAGGCCAACACAGACCATTGAATCATCACAAACAGTCTCTTACTTTTCTAGACATGGTAATGTGAATCCAATAACCAGGATCTTCCTAAATCCTTTCTGATCATTGATATGTCACAGCACCTTGCAATCCTTTCATTAAAGGGCAGGTTAACACACTGCATTTTTTTTTCATTGGCACAAGTTGCAAAAAGATTGAAGGTCTCCAGGAAAGAATACTGAATTACTAAATGAACAACAAGAGAACTGGGGGGGCCTTTGGAAGACAGAGTGTGTTGTTCTGGATAGGATATTTGGCTGGTAAAGGTTTGCCAAGAGAATTTGCAAGAGGGCAGTTGGATTCTGAGAACATTTTGTGGAGAAATAACCTAGGATTCAGCAGGGGTTCAGACAAGGCTGGAGAAGAGAAGAGTGCCAGGGTCAGTGAAGTTTCAAGCAGACAAAGGAACTGGGACAAATAAGGGCATTTTGGTCAGGCAGGAGTAGTAGAGGTAGTGGGAATCCGTAGGGCTTTGAAGGGCTGTAGGAGCCATGCACAAGATCTCTCCCTTTTCTAGACCATAGCAGATCACTTTGTACCAATCTCTTGGGAACTGGATCCCAGCCCTGATCCCTGGACCAGCAGCTGCCCTTCCCCTCTGTAACTCCTACCTCCATTTAATCACTTTTCCTTTCTCCTCTCCTCCACTGCAGCAAGATATTTTCCTCCTCCCGTTCTGCTTGATGACAGGAAGAAAAAGGAGAAAGGGGAGGAAGTTGCAAGACGAAACTGATGTTACTTGGGAGTGGCAAGACAAAGGTGGCCCAGGGAGCCAAAGGGGCTGGGGAAGTGGGCAGTGACTGCTGCTCCTGGTGGCAGTGCTGTCCTGCAGGGACAGCCAGTGTCCCCTTTACCACTGTCATGTGCTGGTAGCAGCAACAGAGGTGGCCACAACCTGTTGGGCTGCAGGCACTCACCTAACTCTCCCTGATAATTCTTTATTGATCATCACACATCAGCTGCTCTATTCTTATGTCTGGTGTGGATGTCAGCCTAAGTGGCTTCTAGCTGCTTGGATCCTCTTGTTTTAAATGTTCTTGATACCAGCACAGTAACACACCTGGCCTTCCAAAGCGTTTGACTGCTTCTAAAGCCTTTAATTGCTGTTTTAGTATTTATGAGACTTGAACATCAGTATACCAGGAATTGTTTCATTGAGCTCTTCTGGGACTCTGCTGGGTGGAAATCATCCAAGTTGGTTTATTAAAAAAATTGAACTGTCTGTAATAGATGAGCAGGGGCAATAAAAAAAGATTAGATGATATTACAGCAGGGAGAAACATCCCTCCTTCTTTTCAATTGCTCCACTGGCAAGAGAAAGGTTCAACACCCCTGAGCATAGCCTCCCTAAATATAGACAATTAATTCCCCCAAACCATAATGTTGTTCTTTTATAATTTCGGTGTATGCATACACATCCTCACACTCCTAATTGAAAGCTGTAAAACCCCAGAGCAGCTGCATGCAAGTCATTGTGCCCTTGTTGTGTCGAAGAAACCTGGGGAATCAAGTTTAAGAACTTTAAGAACTTTAAGAACCAGCCCAGTGTTCACTGCCTGGTCACTGTACTGCTTGGTAGAACAACTGAGTGGGGGACTATCACTTGAGACATGAAGAATGACACACTGGTACACATCTTTAGAGGAAGATTTACTTATGAAACATTCTAAGTCAAGCACTATTTGCACATTAAGCCAATAATCCTCTTTTTTTTCAGAGAACATGTGATTAACTTCACGATTAAGAGTGGAATAAACACGTGTTGTCTGTTTGTGAAATGCTAATTTTTGTGTTGACAGTCGTCTGCGGTGTCTAACATGCCTTAGCAGTCTTTCTGTATTGTCCTATAAAGAGAAGAGACTGCAGCTTGGAACCAGTTATAAAATCACATTTAATCCTATTCTGTTTTTTCTAACTTTCATGTATAAGCCTCTAACTTTTCGTATCATTTGCAGTCCAAAGATGAACCCAGGTCAACGTACAATGACGACAACATGGTTTATTCTATAAATGACCTTTTCTTGGGTGGATCAGAGACATCAAGCACTACTTTGAACTGGGGTCTGCTCTACATGGTGGCAAATCCAGACGTCCAAGGTGAATAGATAAGCCCATCACAAATATCTCTCATGCAATAGAAAGACCAAGTCATAACATTTGCATGGATCAGAGATTATTCCTAGATACCAATATATGCCTAGTGGCACATGCACCTTTGTGTACTTGTAGGTCTCTCCTAGGCAGCATCAGTAGACCCAGGGATTAAATTAAGTCTGTGATGTATTTGAGTTTCTTGTCACAGAAATTATTCCAGTCAGGAGAGGAAACAGATGGTTCCTCTACATCTATGTGTATTTAAGAAGTTTGGTTTTAAGTCTAGTTTTTAAATAACCACCAATCCCTTTCATAGAGCACTGAATAAAAACCAAAGGAAGAAGGATGTCTTATGATGGATAACAGAAATCTCACTGTTAGGTTGCAGAATATATGCAAATACCCAGAAGAGAAGAGGATTTTAAATGGAGGAAAGAGATGAAAATCAGAAAAAATTGCTGAACTTGTAGCTGTCAGACAAGAAATTCTGCTTAATCTCATGTTATCACGTTTTGTTATCACTTACTCTAATTAAGGTTGTGAAAGCAGAGACTCACCTGCATAACTTTATTTAGCTAAATATGATACCTTGCACGTATTTGGGAAAGCAGAGTATGTGCAGAGTGATCCTTCCTGGGCTTCTTGAGTAATACATTGCACAAGGCTCTCAGAAGGATCTGATACCATTATATCTGTCCTTACTTAATTAATTGGTGGCTTCTTTTGAACCCATTCATACTTTGCCTGTGTTGACATCCAGTGACAGTGTTCCGCTCTGTACCATAAGAAGTTTGGCCTTTTGCCTCATTGCTGAATTGGGAATAGAAATGTGTGTTTATATTATGCAGTGACTGTTTACTTCAAACTACCTGGACTCTCAAGTAGTCATGTGCTTCTGCAAGGTAGCTCTTCATAGAAGGAAGGTTACTTAAAAATATTTCTGAATATACATTTTAAATTCTGTAAGGTGCTTAAATCTCTGTTGTCAGTTTAATGAAGGACTGCTGGCAGTCACAGGGCAGGCTTGATGTGAATGGGCACAGACTGATCAATGCAGAATGGACGTCCCTGCGTCTTACTGTTGCTTCAAAAGGTCTGGAAAAAGGATCATTTATTAAAAATCTAAGGTATTTTTATTAGGTGTGTACTGCCTCTCTTGAAGTTTATAAATCAAAGGTTTTATTTTTGTTAATGCTCCCAAGGCTCCTGTGCAATAATTTAAAACATGCTGTTCTTGATTAAAAGGCAGATGCCAAGCAGTAGATGCATTTTTAATGGTATTTGGACCTTGTTCTAGTTGGCATGGCTTCACTTAACAGATGCCCTATGTAAGAACCATTTCCTTTTAATAGGAATTAGACTTTTAAGGCTCAGACTCACCTGGCATAAATTTCAAAGAGCTGGGAGCCTCAGATTCTAACTGGCTGTAGGTGTTTGAGACACCTAGGCAAAAGAAAACCCAAGCTGTTATCTCTTGGATTTGTGGTAGTAAGGTAACACCTAGTTTTAAATTTTGGAGCAACAAATGTCTTTTCTTAATCTGCGATCAAATAACTTCTGACCCAGAAGCAGAGTTCTCATATGTTTAAGCTGTTGGAATATCCTGCTACTTTAATTTTCTTTATATAAAAAGTTACTTACATTTCTATTTTAATTATGGTGTTGTTCTCATAGTTCTAAATGGGAAATGTCTTCAAAAATGAAATTATTGAAAATACTTGATATGTTTTCCAACCTGAAACAGTAAATATTTTCCACAGAGAAAGTGCAGAAAGAGCTGGATGCTGTTCTGGGCCCCTCCAAGTTAATCTGCTATGAGGATCGGAGAGAACTGCCCTACACAAACGCTGTGGTTCATGAGATCCAACGCTTCAGCAACATTATCTCAGTTGGCATGCCCAGGGTGTGTGTGAGGAACACAACCTTGCTTGGCTTTCCCCTCAAAAAGGTACAGACATAGTTTTTCAATGGCTACAGACCTTTCCAGCATCAGTAGAGCAAGGTGTGGATTAAAATCTGTTTGTGCCAGGGTATTCTCCTCAATAGAAGGGGAGCTTGGTGCCTTTAGGTCATGGTCTGAATGCGAACAAGGAACAGAATGAATCTTTTTCTCCTTTCAGGGCACCATAGTTCTTCCAAATATTGCTTCATCTTTGTATGACCCAGAGCAGTGGGAAACACCTCGACAGTTCAACCCTGGTCATTTCTTGGATAACGATGGGAACTTTGTGGCCCAAGAAGCATTTTTACCATTCTCAATAGGTAAGTGGGCTACACCACAAACATTAACAGCTTGGATTGGGACCGTAGAATGAAGATGTCTATTAAAGACCTATTGGTTTTCTATTCTAAAGCTTTTTGTGGAAAACGGTGCTTAAATCAACGTGATTATTTTCAGTAACATGTATTCTACTGAACAAATAATAACATGGAAAATCAGAGGTGTCTTGACAAACATATACATCTAACTTGCCCTATTTTTGGAAGGAAATTCTCTGCTAATGATTCTGGCTATTGATTTTGGGTACACATTTCATACCAGATATATATATGGAAAGCGCTTTCAAGCAACCCTCTTGATTCTTTATGCATCAACACTAGAACATGACATCTCCCAGGAAAAGCAGGTCCTTATTCTTCATTTATGTGATGGAATGAATTCCTTTAAAGCTGTCAGTCAAATGAAGATGAGGCTTTTGAGGTAATTGGAGGGAGCAGAAGGGGTACACGGTTATCTATAGCTGCAGATAAAATTCTTTGAAGGAAGGATTACATGAAGCTTTGTGTCATTGATTGCATTAAGTCCTACAGAAATTCTGGACTTGGCAAAAATACCTTTGCACTGTGTGAGGATGAATACAATCGGTGTTGGGTCAGGGTTATTTACTCACTGTCCTTGCCCTCTTCCCTCTGCAGGGCACCGGGTGTGTTTGGGGGAGCACTTGGCAAGGACCGAGCTCTTCATTTTTTTTGCCAACCTGCTGCGGGCGTTCACCTTCCGGCTCCCCGAGGGAGTGACAAAGATCAACACTGAGCCCATTTTTGGGGGCACACTGCAGCCCCACCCCTACAGGGTTTGTGCCATTCCACGCTAGGCTAGACATGTGCAGTGTGTCACAAACCATCTATGAAACAACTTTATTTTTCTGAATGTATGTCTTGAGACTATATCATGCTTTTTGTCTTGGATTTGAATTCCTAGTCCAAAAGCCACCTTTTGACTACAATAGATAGTTTTGTTTAGACTCTATTACCTGCTCATGAAGGTAATCTTTTTTGTGGTAAATGTTCTTTTGATCTGTAAGACACCATAATTCTCAGCCCTAAAGGTATCTTGCAGTCGCTGTCTGGCCTGGCAGGTATAAATCTGTGACACTGCTGAGCAAATGACAAAATTGACTGTCAGACTTCAAAAATTCATTCATTATCTCTGATAATGAATTAATTCATTATCCTGTTTCCAAAAGCAAGTTGGGAAAACATACTTGGAAAATTGTGCCTCTTGATGTCACAATCATCATTAGCAACATTTCAATCAACTTTTTGTTGATGGTCACTAATAAAAGACATGAAGGAAAAATTAACAACCGGTTTTATCTGTAGATGACTTACAGCTCACTGAGAATTTCTAGATTTGATGCAGCAGAATATGTGTAAGGCATCTTTAAACCTGGCAGGTAATTTCGGAGTCCAGTAGTGAAAATGTGCAGGCTGAAACTTGGTGAAGAGTGAAGATACAGAGAGAAGACTTCTTTTAGGGCACATACTTTTACTACTTTAAAAGTCTGACAAGTCAGTTTTTGGAAAGTCTTTTCTAACAGGGTAACTGTTTACTCCCATGCCTGACTCCTGTTAGGGTCAGCACTGGGAGGCTGCTACTCCAGGTGCAAGGACTTCCCGAGGGAAGGTTTGGGTGAGGAACCTGCTTTGGTTAGAGGTGATGGTAAATAGAAAAATGTTCATGGAAAAATGCCAAAGATACTTTTAAACATCTCAGCAGATCAGCTTCCTGAAGCCACAAAGGCTTGCCATATACACACAAATAGTAATCAAATGCAATTAAAGAGTCTATAATTAGCAGAAAGGGAAAAAATGGGTTCCTATGTAAAGTATTTATATTGTCTGGAAAAGTCATGTAAAGTGTAAGTGAACTTGTCCTTCATTAATGTTCCTGTTTCTGTGAGAGAGGACAGGACAGCTCAACAGATGATCATCTGCTAAATCAGTTATCACTGGATGTCATCCGCTGTGTGATTGAGGTTAGTTCCGGCAGTTCACCATGAATCACAAATTTAGACCTGTCTCATTATTTCTAATTCAATAGCTGATGGAACACAGCATCAAAATAGTAACCACTTGATATTTAGCTGTTATTAAATTAAATGGCAGGATAGCACTAGTGAAATATGGAAGATCACATCCTGACATTTTATGTGACAGAAAACTGTGCCCTGGTAAAAACTGATGTCAAAGTCTGTGTGGATTTGCATGTGTGCATGGGAAGATAAGGCAAAGCCGAAACCACTGTGATCTAGGGATGTTGGAGCTGTCATTGCTGCTTAGAAATGAAGCTGGAAACATCAGTAGCACTACAAGCATTAACATCACTGCTTTGTGATGCTGTTGCTCCTGATGGCCATGTGCTTCCCCAGATATCCTTCCAAAAGGGAAGCTCATAAATGAGCCTGGGATGGAATCATGGCCAGGACAGCCTATATGCACCCAGAGCAGGTTGAGTTGCCTGAACCCGTGGGAATGGCATAGCCCAAAACAAGGTGCACCAACACGACGTGTGCAGGTGTGCAAGAGGAGACACGCAGGGCGCTTCAGAGGGAAACTGCACGTTGTATTTGGGCAGGTTGTTGGTGCCTGTCTGTGACAGGAGCTGCTGGTAGGTGGTTTCTATTCCATTGTGCAGAAATGTCCAGGGGATGAGAGCCCAGCACGTGAGCCATGGCAGCAGCAGGATGTCAGAGGGAAGCTCACAACACCAAGATGGCAGAGCTGTGCTTTTCAGAGCCTTTGCATTTCTGTTCCTGCCTGACCTATTTTAAAAGTGAGTCACTTTAGCTAATATTCTAATAAATCCTGGTCTTTTTAAAAGCCTGGCTGATGTTGCCACAGAAGGCCAATGAAGCTGAGAGCAGATTTGAGAGGAGCACAGCTCCCACTCATGAAGTATGTGCCAATCCTCTCAGCTTTGTCCATGTGGTGTCACCTCCTACCAGGCCGCTGAGCTTTAAGGGGTGTCTTGGAGACACCCCCTCACACACACATCCTCCATTCCTCTCTCTTATATTCTTCATTGCTTCTATGTTATTTCTCATGCCTTTCTCAGGCTCCATTTTGTAGTGGTGTTTGCGCCTGCTCAAGCATACAGGGGAAAGTCTGGCCATAAAGGAAAATACAGAAAATGTAGAGAGGCAAGTCTGAAGATTTTGGGTTCATGCAGCTCTTGGAGAGGCTCAGAGCCTTACGAATCTGTGATGCTCATCTGCCACCTTGTTCACTGAAAATTTATACACAAAGCAAATATAAGTAGTAAAGAAAAAATTCTGTATTTCAAGTAGTATAATGAGGAAAAAGGAAACCAGTAGTTTCTCAAAACTGCAGTAAATCAGGAAGGCTCTCTGGCAGATGGGAAACTTAATGGCTTTTTTGGCTTTTATTGTCAATGAAAATGGCCAATGCATTCAACATCACAGGTGTTCAGGGAAGATTTCTGTCTAGGTTAGGAAGGAGAAGTTAGAAAATAACTATATAAACATGATGTTTTCAAATTGGCTGAGCTGATTCATCCCAGGGCACTTAGGGGAACAGTATCAACCTCAGAGCTATTAGCAATTATCTATGAAAACCTGTGGAGGATGGGAAAAGGTCAAACATTTCCTTGTCTTCAGAAGGTAAGAGAAGTTGCAGTGTCATAAATCAGTCAGCCTGATTGCACTTCTCAGAATATCCTGCAAATAATCAAATTGTAAGCACTGGGAGGAAAACAGAGTCAGTGCTCACCAAATAATGTCAAAGTTACTTAGTTCTGTTTGATGACATTGCTAGAGGTCTGTTTTCAGGAGAGAAGCTGTTAATGTAATTTACTGCTCTTTAATGTGGCTTTGACACTATCTCACAAATTCTGTGGAAATGTGAGGTATCTGAAGCTTGATAAAACTTCATAGAAAAGTCAGGAAATGCATATAAATAGTACCATGTCAAACTGGAAAGATACATTGAATGGGATTCTGTTCTGCATCTGGTACTGTTCAATATTTAATCGAGGACCTCAATAGTTAGTAAAAGCATCAGGCCTGGGTAAGACCTAATTTCTTGATCCCACCAGATCCACACTGATGTCTGCAGCAAGGTAAGAAAGAGGTATTCCCAAACTTGTCTAAATTCAAAGAAACTTGTATGCAGGACTGTTTTATTTGGATTTATTGCCCTGCCTCACTCCTTTCCTTTCTGTTAAGTACTGCCAAGAGAAAAGAGAAAACTTTGAGATAATTCAAATAAACAAATGAACAAACAAACCCATACCAACACCAAACATTCCCTCCTCCCCCCAAAAAAGCAAAACCAAAACAAACCAAGAAATATTGAACAAAATTATTATGGCTATTCTCCATCAATTTTAGCTTATTGTTGGTCTTTAACCAGGTTGAGCTTCTGCAGTAGGGGAGTCAAGACTAAAACTGCCTTTTATCTTTATGATGTGTTTGACAGGATGCTTTATACAGAGCTGACTGAAGTGATTCTCCTTGAACAATCCCATCCTCTGATCAGAGAAAGCCCTGTAATTCAAGAATCTGCGCAGCACAAAATGTGTCCCTACCTTTCTCTAATTACAGAATTATATATTTTTTTAGACTGGAAAAGACCTCTTAGACCACTGAGTCCAACCATTACCCCAGCACTGCCAAGTCCACCAGTAAACCATGTGCCAAGTGCCAAATCTACACATCTTTTAAATACCTCCAGGCATGATGACTCCACCTCTTCCCTGGGCAGCCTGTGCCAGGGCTTGACAACCTTTTGAGTGCAGAATTTTTTCCTAATGTCCAATTTAAACCATCCCTAGCAAAACCTGAGGCCATTTGCTCCTGTCCTGCACTTGATACTTGGGAGAAGAGGCCAATCCCCACCTGGCTAAAACTTCCATTCTGGGAGTTGTAGGGAGTGAGAAGGTCCCTCCTGTCCCTCCTTTTCTCCAGGATGAATAATCCCAGCTCCCTCAGCTGTTCCTCATCAGACTTGTGCTACAGACACCTCACCAGCTCCATTTCCCTTCTCTGGACACGCTCCAGCAATGTCTTTCTTGACAATTGTACAAGAGTTCTGCAGCCTCTGAGGGCGCTTCTTTTATCCTCTGTTCCCAGGTCCAGAGCTGTGAGCCTGTGCTGTCCCATGTGTGTTTGACATCCCCACTCTCTTCCATAAATCTCCACTCCAGCTGCCACAGGTGACCAGAGGATGCAGAGAAGCCGACAGGGATAATATGTAAAAGTGATAGATCTTTAAGAGGATACAGATTGTTTTCTGTGGTAGAAGATGGCTTTCCTGGTTTATGTGAGAAACTCAGAGGTCTCTCTCAGAAATATTAGTGCAAGGAATAAAATTTCTTGCAGCATAATATCTACAGGAGGAATAACAGTTTTGACCTCAGGTGGTATTTCTCAATCCCTTTTATCACAACACTCATGGAATATTTTTTGGGTAAAAGGACCTTTCTGGATATTGCAAATGCATTGCACAAGCAATAATATCATAAATGGAACAATAAATAAAAATTAGGTAATTTTTTTTCACACATTTTCTTGCTTAATTTTGGAGATGTGTCTAGGTACTGCAGTTATTCCATGTGCAATCAGTTGCGAAACTTGCGTCTAAAGGCCTGCATTGTCTTTGCCAGTACCAACTGCTAATCCCTAGACACTGTATAACAAATTAATATGCAGTCACTGCCACCCAACTTGCCCTTTGATCCATAAGTAATTGTCAAATGCTGAAAGCTGCTGCATATGCTTGCCATCTTTCTTGAAAGTCACACAAGCACAGTTGCCATAGGTGCTGGAAGTTATTTCCTGGAGGCAGGTGCTGGATGGCAAAGCTGTGAGCAGCATTGTCCGAGTGCTTTCTTCCATAGGAGATTCGGATAAATGTAGAGGGGCACTGGTTACTCGTGTCCCTCCCTCCCTCCCTCAGGGAACTGGTAGAAAAGCGACAAAGAGCCAGCAGAGAGGTAGATGTTGAGAGAGGCCAGATTAACCGGGCCTGTCAGGGCACAGTCCCAGCTTTAAGATCAATTGTGAAGGGAATTTCTTGCCACACACAGTGTGTAACTCTAAATCCTCCTGTTCCCTTCATATTAGTACTATTGCAGTGCAAGTCTCCATCATTCAGCTTTCCTTGGATGTGAGAAGAAAAAGCTTCCCTGGACAGGGAAGAAAGGCATGAATCAGACTTCTGGCCCCTGCACTTAATGCATGGCTAATTGTCATTTTGCCACTTTAATAAAACAGATGTTCTCTGTTAGCAGCCTGATGCAATTAGTGTAATACTTCAAAGGGCTGCTGCCCCTGACACTGTGCTGGAGATTGAGTAGTGTGTAATGGAGGGTTATAAACCGTCTGTGCTACTGCTTGGGTTTCTTTCCTACTTAAGCTGTAGAAAATCAAATACAGAAATGTCCCCTAAATCTTTCTAAAAAGTATTTTCGGATGCTTATTTAGGCTGCTAAATCAGCCTCTCCAATCGAAAATGTTACGGAAAAGAACTCTGCCTGAGAAAAAGCCTGTGAGGAATGATGGTGTAATTGAAGACTGAGCTGCCAGTCACAGTTTTGGCCAGAGGATGTGTTACCTCCTCTGGGTTATGAGCCATCCTGACCCTCCATAATGGCCATGTGGCTGCTCCTATTTCAGTCTTCCCTTGGTTTCTGCCTCCTGTTGCCTGACTCTTTGCCATACCCTAATTAAAGACTTCAAAGGGTTGAAAATACCTGGCTGCAAAGGATTACAATGGGAAGTGTGAGGTGGAGAGGGGTATTGGGGTTGGTACAGCTCCATTTATAATAATCTGGGATAATGCATTGCTACAGGTTGAGTGGAGTAATTAGAATACATTACTGAGTTGTGCTGGTTCTGGCTTTCATGTTTTGCATTTAAATTCCTACCATGTAAATTTAGAAGTATTAATACTTGCCTGATTAGAAAGTCTGCTCCGTTGCACATTTTAATCATAAAAAATCCTGTAGTGCTGTGTAATTTCTTGCCATCATATGTAGAAATAGATATCTTTGCCTTGACAGACCTCAAATGTATTTAATAATGATAAAGCATCCTGAGATACTTGCTGGAGTGGGAGGGAAAGAAGGGATATCACTGCTTATTTTTAGTGTTGTATAAAGTACATCGGAGTTCTAGGTCAGTGCCTATATCTTGACTTTTTTAACCCTGGTTTCATAGAATAGACGTTGTAAGCTCCCGCATACTGACATGTTGTTCCTGTGAATTGTTTGATGACAATCAAAGACAGGGTGGGGGTCATACTGGTATTTCAGTCTTTGTCTATTACCTTGTTCATTCACAGTTGTGCATTATTGCAACCTTCTCAGCCTTTCCTTGTCTCCAAGTCTTACCCAGTTTGAAAAGCTGCTTCTCACTTTGCAGCCACTGGTACAAACACTTGCAACCCTTTAAAACTGTGTTTCTCCCCTTATGCTTATAATTGCCATGCTCACAGTCTGCACCCAACCTGGTGAAGAACATCCCAAGAGAAAAGCACTCATCTGGAGTGTTCCCTGCTGGGAACACTCACCATCCTAAGAAAAATCCTAAGTAAATCAAGATCTATCTCAAACATTACTGGCATTTTTTGTGCTGAAAAGATGTAACTACATTGAGTCAACCCCCAGAGCTGATGCCTTCAGCTGAGAATGACTCTCTCTGCAGTGCATCTATTCTGAACACAAAGGCAGATTTACTGAGTCGTTTCAGACTTCTGGGACCTGAGTGGAAGTGGAACACCATCCTCAGAGCCATCCTCTGTATTTGAGGCTATTTTGACGTAAATATCTTTATCCTGGAGGACACTCATTGATCTGCTGCAGAGTTTGTTTGTCCCTGATGTGTCTGAACACACTTATGATCTCCTGGTCAGCCATGCCAAGGTAAATTTCCTCCAAACGCTCTTTTACTCCTTCACTCCATGAGATTGACAGTGGCACTCCTGAGTCCTTGGCCAGTTTGTAGCTGAGGCAGGTTTGGTGCCAAGACTTCTGCACTTCTCAGTGCAGAGCTCAAGGAGATTGCATCTAACTCTCAGTCTTTCCACTTCCCTTGGGACAAACTGCTTCGTGTTTTGTGGCTTTACATCTGACTGCACTGCAGCAGATGCAGTGGTTGCCACCTCTGTCAGTGATCTGGCTTCCTGAGTTTCACTCTTCTCTCAGTCATGAAATTTGCAAGCTTTGTAAACAGCATTTTTAGATTTTCTTAAATGGTTTAAAGTTATCAAAGATCTTTTTTGGTAATGTGACTTTGATGCTGTTTCTTTATCAACCAAGTTTGTAGTATTTTCAAATTAAATATCCCAAGTAACTTCTATCTGTTTTATCACAGAGATTGTTTTCTCTATTCCGTGAAATTTTAGGACTGTGGAATGACTTAATAATGCTTTATTTGGATATCCTTGGGGTGAAAAACATGGGCAGCCAGCTACTGGTCTTTCTTTAACTTTGCCTTGATCAATCCCTGACCTATGTTCAGTACCAGTTTTCAGTATTTCCTCGGCCATTCACTCTTTGAATGCAACTCTCCTGGATTTAAAATTAGATGTATTTTTTGTGCCACACTGTTACAACACACACTTCTGGGTGCTTAATTTCTGCCAGACTTTGTGGGAGTCTCTCACAGAGTTTGTTTATTCAGCTCGACTTAAAAGTGCTCTGCCATCACTGTCCTGTCATTGTGCTTTTGCTTTTCTTGGCTGTCATTAGTCATGCTGTGAGGAAACCACTGATAGAGATTGAGACGATAAACTGCTCCAGTTTATAACGTCAGCATTGCATTTTACAGTTTCTTGCCATATTTTTGCTGATGCTTCTCTCAGATGTTTCTGAAAGGATGGTTTTTGTGGACTTTGAACTTCTATTTTTACCCCACAGGCCTGTACATCCTCCCTTACCAGCAGCACTAACACAGTGCTGTTGCCCTACAAAAAGCATCCTAATGTAAAAATATTGATTTCAGCTTCTTTTTGAGAAAACAGAAACCAGTTCTTTATGTCAGGCTTGAAAATGTATCCTCTAACACCTTTGTACTGCCTTTTCCTGTTGATTTTCTTAACCCTTTGAGGGATTTTGTTTGCATCCTCAAGATTGTTATGCAGAAATTATGGAGATGATCTCAGGTGCGTTGCATCTTCCAGCACTAGGAAAAACTCATCCAGCTATTCCTTACATAGAGGTATCATACAGTTCCCAGTAATCTACCCAGAGAGCATCATGTTACCCTTCTCTTAGGCAAACTCTCTGTGACAAAAGGTCTTGCAGCAATCAAGATCAGGGGTGCCAGTCCCATTTCTGTTGCTTTTCTCGTTTTTATTTTGGATATTAACATCGATTGTATCATTTTTTCTCGCTCTTTGTGCCACCTGAATTGCAGACTCAATGCTTCCACGTTTTAGACTCATTCCACCTTGTGAATATTGCAAGTTTCTGAAGACAGTTGTGGGTGAGGATTTAAAAAGCGTAGCAATGTATTGTGCAATTGCCACTTCTGAGTATTATTCATTTGAAGCCTCACTCAAGGCAATTGGCTGCTTCTTTGTGCCCAGTGTATGGATCCCAATTCCTATCTGACATTCCCTCTTGCCAAATGTATTACAGTTTATTCTTTGTATTGAAATATCGATGTCCCAGAGCTGAAATTAAACCTTTGCTTGCTCAAGTGTTTCAGGACCATGCTTGTTTGATTGTCGCATTACCTGCACAGCTTTACTTTTGCAAGCACTTTTTTAATCTTCCTGAGACTTTATTCACACTGGGCTTTTAAGTCCACTAAAAATCATAACTTTGGCTTCCTGATAACTCTCATTTAAACTTGCTGGTTTTGCCTCTGCGTCCACTTCTATGCACTGCCCTTTTCTTGGCTTACCATCTTATAGGAAAGCTGAGTTTTCTGCCAAGAATACAAACCCAACAAATATTGCTGATAGTCTGTCCAGAAGAGGAAGCATCAGACAGGAACAGGTCCATGTCAACACAAAATCCAGGTTTTGTTTCCAGTGCAGCTCATCCAGTGACATCAGGCACTGGCAGAAGTAACTTTTCATGAACCTCACTCCAGACAGTTGGGGAAGTATAAAAACACTGGAAAAGAAAAGGTAACGGTAACATCTGGCAGGATAAATTGCTGGCTGGCCCACTTGGCTTCATCGTGCTTCTGACACTGGTGATCTGACTCCAGTTAAACCTGACCCATGTTCTGAAAGAAGTGAACTCATTTATTGATATCCAAATACTAATACAATACCAATACGAAACATCTAAAATTAAGCAATGGAATCTGAAGAGATGAACATGGTTGCATTTAGTCTATTCATAAAATTTATGTAATTTCTTCTAGCTTCAGTTGTCTGCACACAGAGCTATCTTCCTTCCTTTTTTTCAAAATTCTTCAAAATTTGAACTGATATTTTGGTGTGAAGAAACAAATTGTTCTGATTTTATGTTTTGCTGATTTCAGCCCCATAATGGGCAATGGTACCTGATTCGCACTGTTTTTAGCAAAGCTGTGGAGCCCACCTCAGCCTAATTCCCACCGTGTTGCCCATCATACGAACAGGTAAGATGACAGAAGATACTTGTCCGTGTTGCCTTCACTGTATAACACAGGCACGTGTGTACCCACAACAGCTGCAAAGCTTGGCCAGCTGGAGGAGATGGATTGCTATCACTGAGTCACATTACTTTCCTCATGCTGCCAGGTTTGCAAAATACCACCTTTATGTCAGCGTTGGAGGGCACAGCAGTTTCTTGTTCAGACTTGCACTCATTTTCAGTGAAGACACCTTCTCTTCACTGTGCAAGGTTGAATGCTCTGGTAACTGGCACACAGCGCTTTCCCCCGTCTGTGCTTCAAACTCAGTGGGAATCCCTTCATTATCAGAGGACAGATTTTTGATGTGTCCTGTAAACTTATGGAGAACTGGTAATAATAGCCAGGATTCTGAAACCAACTAAAAAAAGTATACAATAAACCAAAGTACATGAAGCTTTCAATTAGGTTACATCCAAAAAAAAAAGTACATAAAGAATCGGAATTTCATATTTAATTTATTTTTGAATAAAAAATTGTAACATTCGGAATTTTTAAAATTATTTAATTGTAATGTGAGTTTTTAAGCCCTGTGTCATTAGTGCTCACTTGGTGAAATGCTTATTTTTTCCATTTACTGGAGGAAAAAAAAGTCTCCAAGGCCAATTTTTCAGAAATCACATGTAGCAATCTCATCTTCTAGTTGCATCTTTAGTCTGTAACTACACTTGTTTTTGCCTGTGTGAGCTGTGTGTACTGGCAGGCAAATTTGAATTTACAACCACATTTAAATAATGCTTGTGACTAAAACACCTGGAAAATCTGACCTATTGTAAGTACATACTATATATCCAATCTAACCTATTGTAAATACGTACTCTATATTATTGTAACTATATTCTATATAACCGTGTAGTCTAACCTATATGTAACGCTCATAATCCAAATTCAGTGATCCTGAGATGAATCACTATGTATGATTTTAAAGTTCTCAAGGCAGATGAAACTGAGTTTCCCTCATCTCATGTCCAGTGGTCAGCAAGGGCTCTCTTGTCACTCCAATCCAGATGTCCTAAAAGACACCAGCAGTTCCCTGACACAAGCTTCAGGAAAAATACCTTGAGTACAAGTGATTCCATGTTTCCATACTGAGGCTTGCTGTAAGCAGAGAGGTGTGCTTTTGATCAGGGATCAGTTTGATACATCTCAGTATGGCAAATAGATGGGGTGCAGAAAAAGGGCAGGCATTGATGAAGAGGGAGGGACAGAGGGAGGGAAAGGAACTGAGACTTTGTTGAACTCAGTCTGCAGACAAAACTGGTGGAACAAGAAGCAAGATTACTTTTTCCCAGCTTCAGTACCTCCTTTTTGATAGAGACAGCTATAAATCAGCTGATAAATCAGCTCAGCAATGCTAACAATAACTCAAGGTTTTATAATCCTGATCATTTTTTTGTTAATTGTTGAATTTTTCAGGCTGCAAAAAGCTTGCAAGCAATTCCCTCCTGGACCAACTCCCCTCCCATTGCTTGGAAACTTGGTGCACTTGAACTTCCAGTTTCATCGGGATCTTCTGATGGAGGTATTTCTTTTAAGATGCTCTTAAATGGTTATTTTTAGCCATGACTTTAAAAAGTGTGATTAACTGAATGTTTTAAGTCTGTGAAAGTTACAGGCACGGTGTGGACATATAAAAATCAGTTTGATTCCTGCATTTGAGTCACCTTCTTATGAAGAATATGTCACCTTCATGAGAAGCTTAATGCCCTTAAGAATCAAGTAAACATTGGGACAGGGTTTATGACTTGTTATTAAAGTTGGAGAATATCAATAATCTAAAAGATGCTTCTGCACTGCTAAGTGTGACGCTGTATCCACTATAGTGATAGCTGTATCTGTTATTCCTACATGACACTTTTTAAAATTCTCACTGGCACAGCCTAATTTGATCCCAAAGTGGGTAATACGGTGCATGTATGCTTGTAGTACAGGAAGGGCATTCACTCCCCAACTTCCTACAGCTCCTGAAAACTCTTGGCCACTTGATTTTAGTGACAGCTGCAGTAATTCCTCTAATGGTTTGCAGGTGACCTGTAGTTCAGGTGGATGCCTGAGAGCGCACATGGGGCAATGAGTGCAGGGCAGACTCAGGCTGTTGCGCTCCAGCGGGGAGAGGAAAGCCAGAATCTAAAGAAATAGGAGGAGAAGCAAGTGTCTGGTGTGATCAATTGGATGTAATTTTTGTGGCACCTTAGACACTGCCTGCCACCTCTTTTGTATCATTGTGTGTGTGCTGGAGCAGAGTCCATACTTGTACAAAGCTTTTTTCATGCATTATTGGAGTTCCTCTGCCATACACCCACCCCTGCTTGGATACCTCTGCTGTGTCCAGTGGTAAGTGCTCTCCTCAGTACTGTGAGGAAACCCTGGACTCAAATGCAGCCCACTGGCACTTCATGGCTGTTGACTAATTTCTGTGTCCATGTCTCCTCCCGGAGCACACAGATGGTGCACGTTTTATCAGCTTATTTTGTTTTGCAAAGGAAGGACTCGCTGGAGGCACAGAGCCCCAGAGTGGTGTAGAGTGTGGCTTTTCAATTAACAAGGTACAAATAAATGTTGGGGTTGGATGTGATGCAACATAAAAGTACAAAGTTTTCTTTCTTTTGCTGCGGAGTTACTGCAGAATGTGCTTTGAAAAGAAAAACACTTCCCCCTGGTGTAAATAAAATCGGTGGCTGAAAGCCCTGTTCTCAGCAAAACAACAGCTTCTTCCTGCTTCTTGCTACAATTATATGCGTGGGGATGATGTTTTCAGCACCAAACAGTCCACTGGGCTGGTGAATAACAGGTGCAGTGTCTGTTTGAGATGTATATAGGGGGATTCATCTGTTCTTTTTCCGGCACCTTTTCTACTTACAGCTGGCAAAAACTCATGGCAACATGTACACTCTGTGGTTCGGGTGGGTCCCAGTGGTTGTACTGAATGGATTTGAAGCAGTGAAGGATGGCATGACCACGCACCCTGAAGATGTTTCTGGGAGGCCGATGTCACCTTTCTTCAGAGCCCTGGCCAAAGGAAAAGGTGAGATTTTCCTGCCATTAATAGTGCACAGGAATGTTGACTTGAAAACTACTCTGCCTTGTTAGACACTGCCCTCCCATTCAGAATGATCTTCCATCAGATACTGTTCAAGTCCTCCACTGGCTCTTGAGAATATCTTACTGTTTGCCATGGTGCCTCTTGTTCTGAGCTTTCCCCAGCCTGGGAAACACTGCAGGTTGTTCCTTGGTGACTTTTTTGCTGTATTCAAGATGTATGTATGTAGGAGATCCAGCTCAGAACCCAGCAGTCTTGCCCTCATCACAGACTAATCCATTTTGGTACACATGACTTTGCTGGACATCACATGAATGCAGCGCTTGTTTGGTAACTGTATACGCTGTGGTTGCCAAACACTTCCCATCATGAGCAAGAGTCCTACAAAACCCTCCTTCAGTATTCGCACTGCCATACTTGAAGACACTCCCAAATATTTTGTGAATACCCTTTGACTGTGTGAGTGCCTCCAACACAGGAAAACCCACTTCTTAGAGTATTGCAGCAGTTTGCAGTCTTTTTCCCCTGCCCCTGCATTTGCTAGACCAAAGCAGACACAGAGTGTTTAAAGCTGGGTGAAACCTCACCTTCACAGCAGCAGTTCAGGGCTCTTCAGGTGACTAGGAGTGCTATCTAACAATTAATTGATTGTTGTCTCTTCCAGGGTAGAAACAGAGCCCAAATGTCACTTATCTTTCACCTTCATCACCTCAGCCTACAATCATCACAATAATTGATCTGTATCGCCACAAACGTACCCTGCCCTGTACTTTACTCTGTGGAAATTCATCCAGTTGTTCCTGTCTTGAGCACGATCACTGGAGTATGGCGAAAGCAGATCTCCTAAAAAGGCATCTTAAGGTGTTTCGGGGTTTTTTAAGACATGAAGAAATAGAGCAGTCAGAAAATCCTTAGAATGCTCTACTCAGTAATTAACTACATTCAATATTAAGAATATGTGGTCTAGTTATAGTTTGGGTATGTTTGGCTATGATTTTTGGTTACCAATAGTTTCACCTGAAGACACTTGTATCACAGTGTATGACCTGATTTACTCCATGTATTTTATAATATATATTTAAATGAGTTGTTCGTGTCTATGGCAAATATTAACATGCCAGGGAACACCCTCAGGTATTATACTGGCAAGTGGTCGCTCCTGGAAGCAGCAGAGACGCTTTGGAATAATGACTCTACGCAATTTGGGAATGGGGAAAAAGGGCCTGGAGCATCGAGTGCAAGAGGAAGCCTCTCACCTGGTGGAGTTTTTCATGAATCTAAAAGGTATCTTACCTGCTAAGAAATCAGGCACTTTTCAGTCTGGGTGTGGATCCATATCTTCACTATGCAAACTTACCTACCCCTTCTAGGGTCAGGGTAGATCCATGGTGGTTTATTCAAACTTACCAAAGCACAAGAGCAGACAGAGCATAGAATCACAAGTATTTCTTTCTTATATAGCTCTTCATACATCTAGTGAAGCTGGGAACTCCTGAAATTCCACCTCCATGGGCTGATAATTCGTCTGTGATATATTATACAATGACATGATGCTGCTGAACCGCACAGCCAAACTATTCTCAGGGTGCCTGGCATGGGTGACTGAAGAGTATTGCAGAGCTTAGTAATTCCCTTAAATTTCAATGACATTGGGTGCCCTGGATATTTCAGTGTCTGTCTGGCTGAGTAATTATTGACCAAGTAACTATTGTCAAGAGAAACAAAGAAAGTAGGAGGTGGGAGGGAACTTCAGTGGATTATCAGGTTAATCCTAGAGTCCAAGATAGGATAATTTCTATCCAAATCACTTTTTATGGCTATCTGTCTCATAACTTTAGAAAAAATCATCAGACAGAGATATGATCTACTGCTCACAGCTGAGACTGTAATAGTTTCATTCTATTTACTTTGCAGTTCCTGTCCATCTATTCTTAAACTATCCCACATTCCTTCAGGCTTTCCTTGTAATTAGTTTTTTACATTTGCGAACATTTCTGTCACTGACTTCCCTTAGTTCATCTCCAGTGGCACTACTTCCTTCTCACATTCTCACTTGTCTTCCTCCTCACAGCTGAGGACAGCAGATTTGATGTGACACCCTAGAACAGATCTTAGCTGTAAAACATTATTGCACAGGAAGGACTGTGAGATAGTTTTAGAGCTATGAGGAAACAGTTTAACAGTGTCCTTTGTTCTAAGACTACGTTTTATTTTCATTAATTCATGTTAGTGCCGCATCTCTGTCCTCATTCACGCCCCAGCTGGATAAAGAGAACATTTTATGTCTTTTATAACATCTAGTCCTATCTGTATAAGGATCACATGAAGAAAACACTGAGAGTGAATTCCAGTTACTGTGTTTGCAGGAAGACCTGTGGATCCTTCTTTCCCTCTTTTCCATTCTATTTCAAATGTAATTTGTGCTGTGGTTTTTGGATATCACTTCTCTGATGAGGACAAAACCTTCCATGAACTGATCCATGCTACAGAGAAAATATTCAGGTTTGCAGGCAGCTTTGTTCATCAGGTGAGTAAATCATATGCTGGTTTTTTTCTGAAATAGGTAGAAAGAGCAGATATAAAAATGGCTCTTCACAAAATACAGAGCAACAGGCAAATGCAGGCTGGGAGCTAAGAAGTGTCTGTGGGGAGGGACCTTATTACTGCCTCTTTGGTTCTGGGGCCATTTTTAAGAACTCTCTTGGGGTTTTCTGCAAGCTTAGGGGCTTTAAATTCTTATGTATTTCTGAGACTGTTAACAGAAACCTCTACATTTAACTTGAGACCGGAGTTGGTAATTTGAATTCTGCAGTGCTGCTCCTCCCACTTCTATTTACTTCTCTCCTCCAAAAATGGGTATCATTGAATTCACTCTTCTGCTTTTTATCACTCTTCAAATCATATGCTGAAAATTTTCATTTTTTTCCTACCTCACAAATGATAAAATATTCATTATGAATCTTTCCTTTGCTTCGTTATAGCTCACCATTCACACATTGCAAAAACAATACATGCATTCTCTGACAGTCTCACAATTCAAGTTCTGTCAGAGATTTTTTTGTAGCTCCTTCCCACAAAACACCATAAAGACCAACTTTGCTCTTGAAGTGCACTTGAAGTGTTCCTCATGAATTAAACTTTGTGGTTCAGACCCTTAAAGAGGGACAAGCTGTGTGTAACAGGGAATGTGGATGGCATAGCAAATTTAATTGGCATTTGAGTTTCATAGGAAAAGGCAAACCCAAATGCTGATGTGGCATTAAAGCTATTCAACAAATCTGTCATACGAGACTAACACTATACAACTTTTCCAGAGTTAAAAATACAAAAGCAGATTAAATTTGTAGATTATCAAAACCAGGAGACATTAACACACAGGGGAGGTTCAGGATATCCTGCCGCAAGAGCTTGTAAGCACTGTGGATTGGAGTTATGAGAATGGGACAAATTGTAATAGTACAAAGTGAAATTATGAAACATTCTAGAAATTAATGAGATTAATTAATAGGATTAATTATTCTAAGCTCACTTACTATGAGTTCAGAACATTTCAGTGCAAAGGTTAAGAGGAAAGGGATCGGTGTAAACTAACAGGTAACAGGATGAAAAAAGCAAACAGAATCTTAGGGTATTTCCAACACTATTTTCCTTTTAGATCCAGTGAGGTGTTACAGTAGGTTCTGAAGTGTAATGATCTGTAAGACATATTCTAGGGTCTTGGACATCTTTTGTTGTGATTCTGAAGGGAAACAAAGGTGGAGAAGTGGTAATGGAGTGATTTACAAACTTAAAATTAGAGAGACTTTGCTTGTTAGTGTGAAAGGACAAGGAGAGAAGATAGAACTGCTTTTTGCTGGGCAGGGTGGAATGGCAGACGCTACATAGACAGAACTATCCAAGATAGAGGACAGTATTTTGAGCTGACAAATGTGTGTGTAAATACACTCAGCAGTCTGAGGATGTAATATTTTTAACCATCAGAACAATCATTGCTCCTTAGCAGTCATGAGGACTCTGATCAGGAAAATTTAATTAGCCCTTATCACCAGCTCCATTTCCGACCTGGAGTGATAGCCAGACACAGAAGTAATTCCTTCTGTGAGCTCCAAAAATTCCAGCAGTTACTAGAGGCTGCAGACCTGTTAATCTTAGTAGCCCCATGGTATCCAGAAAGGATGTCCTTACATTTTGAGTGTGCAGGAGTGAGGTCATATAGTGATCTTCATTAGTCAAGTAAGCTTAGAGGCATGAGCAGAGTGTTGTCAGAACTGCCTTGACTCCTGGAATTGTGTCAAATTACTATTAAAGATTTCCCACATGACAGCAAAAATCTGCTGAAAGCAATGCTAATTTGTTTATTCCACTACCAGCATTTCTGGGCAGGACAATTCAGCCTTTTGGTGTGTCTAAAAGCAGCTTTGCCAGTGACAGAGAACTCACTGTACCTCTTCTGTGTAACTCCTGCAGATGTACGAAATCCTGCCCTGGCTGCTGTGTCGCCTCCCTGGGCCTCATAAGAAGGTGCTGGCTTGCTATGATGTCCTGAGTTCTTTTGCAAGGAAGGAGATCAGAAGACATGTAGAGAGAGGGATGCCAGCTGAACCACAGGATTTCATTGACTTTTACCTGGCTGAGATTGAGAAAGTAAGTGTTTGTTCTGGCTGATCACGCTGCTGTGAAGTATAAGGCCAAACAGGCCATTAAATCACCCAGTGTGACCCTTCCACCATAGTTTCTTACATTTTATAAGCTTCTTAACATGAATACAGTATCTTGGGACTTACTAACCCATGTCTCTCAGAAAGGCATCTAGCCTTGTATTTTGGTTACATGAATGAATTACCATGAAGTATGGTAGGGGGTGAACCCATGAGTTCTCATCTGCTTTCCATAAATATCCAGGAGTGTACTTCAATCTTGTGATAGATATGAGGCAGTTTATTCCTGTAGGTTACATAACTTTGGTAGACCACCTCATCTTCTACAGCAAGGCTCATGTTTACAGGGGGATTAAATGCATGTGCACAAGTCACTGCCCTGAAAGAGCAGGCATGCTTCTTCGGGATCCAGTGTGTGCTCTAACACTGGCTGTTCTTGTGCCACATAACTGTCTGGTTCCTCCCTTGGCAGGGAATCATTATCCCTATGTTACTGCTAATTTCCCCACTGTTTAGGACATGGCTGGCTTGGCACCTATATTTGAGTTGGACAGCCTAGAAAACAATTTTGTAAACAATGCCATAATCAGCATTAACCTTCTTCCCTACCCAGGCTATTATTTTCCATAGTAGGAAGTGACTCTGAGGGTCTGCTAAGACCACTGGGGTTTCTGCTTCAAACTTTTCAGGAGGTAAAAGAAACATCTCCTTCCTAGGGTAGATGAAGTTTATGTAGCTTCTACTTCTGGTCATAAGCTTTCAGCTAGTCAGGCTGCTATATCCTCACTGTGTTGGCTCATGGGCTCTGAAAGGAGCTGATATATCATCTTACACCTAATACCTGAGTATGACAAGATATATTAAAATAAGCATTTTAGAGGCAAAGATGCAGCTTTCTCTGGTGTCAGGGGTGCAATTTATTGCTGTCTGTTTGTTTGAAAATGTTTTTGCCTAATGTATTTTCTCTAATTGTATTTTTATTTTACTCCCTTATTATTCAGAAGGAAATACTTGGATACCTCTCTCCCATCCGTTCACATTTATCCTAAACGGAGAAAAGAAATTACTCTCAAAATGTTCTGTTGAAATCCTTTTATTCAGATAAGTTTTCTTTCAGTATTTGCTAGCACCATTAAACACCAAGGTCAAGGAGCGACACATTGTAGGGCACTTGCTTATAAGTACACTCTAGGCTAACTGCAAACTTGTAGTGTGCTTTGACATTTTTGTGATTAAGTCATCAGGCATAGAATTGCCTTTTTTAATGAAAGAATAATCCATCTCATGAAAGACAGCAATGCAGACTCACCATGCCTATTTGGGAAACTGCTAAACTCTTGGCACTCATCAAAAACTGTAATTTTGACTATTTTTTGTGCACATGTCAGCTGTGGAAGTCTCATGGGACTCACACAGAGGGCATACAGGATGGCATAATTTTTATGTTTTAACTTCAACATTTTATCACCATCTACAGTCTAAAGAGGGGACCAAGCCCAAGTATGATGAAGAGAATTTGGTACATGTCATAAATGATCTTTTCCTTGGTGGATCAGAGACCTCAAGCACTACATTGTGCTGGGGACTGCTCTATATGGTTGTGAACCCAGACATCCAAGGTGAGAGTGGTGAGGTTTTCCTGTTTATTTTCATTCTTCTATACTAAACTCAGGCATTAAATAATATTAAATCACAGAGTATAAACCTAATGTACTATGCTGGAATAATACATTTTTCTGTTGCTCTAAGAAAAGTGACCAGTTAAAGTATTTTACACATTTTTCTCCTCTGAAGTGGTGAATATTTCTCCACAGAGAAGGTGCAAAAGGAGCTGGATGCTGTTCTGGGTCCTTCCCAGTTAATTTGCTATGAGGATCGGAGAAAACTGCCCTACACAAATGCTGTGGTTCATGAGATTCAGCGCTTCAGCAACATTGTCTTTGTTGGCTTCCCCAGATTGTGTGTGAGGAACACAACACTGCTGGGATTCCCTGTCAAAAAGGTACAGACGTATTTTCAGTTTCTCTTCTTTCTTCAGCAGAGAGACATTTCAGTTTTGTAACCTGTTTTCCATCCATAAACTACTCTCTATTAAACTCAGGAATGTGGTGCCTGGGGAAGAGTTACTATTTGTGGCTCCAGGAATGAAAGAAGTCTTTTACTTAGCATGTAGGTTCTCACACAGCTGATAAGGCCTCTGCCAGGGAAGCCTCAAGCTCCTGCCCATCATCACAACAAGCTCTGCTTGACAGGGGATGGGCTGAGAGGAGAAACTGGTTTGCCAAAGCACTGGTTAAAGACATCCCTGCCCAGCTTAGCACTTGCCCAAATGCCAACAAGCAACAGTTTTATGCAGCAGGCATAAACTGATGGGTGACAGGCACTAGTAGTTGGAACTGAATCAACAGTTTCTTCTTTGCAGGGCACCATTGTTATACCAAATATAGCATCTGTTCTGTATGACCCTGAGCAGTGGGAGACACCTCGACAGTTCAACCCTGGCCATTTTCTGGATAAAGAAGGAAACTTTATACCTCGAGAAGCTTTCTTACCATTCTCAGCAGGTAAATGCACTGACAGTTTGAACTGACCCGACAGATGAGATGATGAATACAGAAGTATGAGATTAGGGTATTTCTTCAGATAACATCTTCTATCTCTGCTGTTTGCTGCTTTTAAAGAACATTCCTGGCTTGTTTCTGCCAAAGGAGAGGCTTCTGTGCTGTCAGACCCCAAACTGTTCTTAGGACACTGTGGTGGGAATCCCACTCAGACTCCCGAACCTCTTGGGCTGGCTGTGTGCTGCAGTCATAGACAGGTTTTGTCTGTAGTATTCTTTGCACATAGGTATTTTCCTGAGAAGTAATTTGTCCTGTGTGTTCTGGAGTTAATTGAAATCCCTTTTAAAGAAACAAGCTGAAAGGAAAGCAGAAGGCATCCTGATAAACAAAGGATTAAGTTCTTGCTTACGGAACTGAAAATCCAGTTGCAAGAGAAGGAAACAAGGTAACAATACACAGACAGTTAGTAATCGTACATAGCAGTAAAGTTCCTGCAGATGGTTTTCTTTTAGTTTGTTGATAGTCACTTAACTGTCCATACAGAAGTGGTTTCTTAATTCAAATGGCTGCTTCTTTCCTTATATTTGTCTACTACCTGGAAATGTGAATGTAATATTCACCTTTTCTGCTCACACTATTGGAGCCAAGGAATGGGAATCCTAGGAAATGAACAGTAGGCCTTGTGCTTTGCCTAAAAAGTGACCAAGCCTCTGTTCAACTGCAAATGCCATTACTAAGCAATTTTGCTCTGCTGATGTTAACTCACTAAAGTATGTGCAAACAGCTGGCAGATATTTTGTGTGTGGTCCTGAAGTTCAACACCTGTGAAAGCAAAATAATTTTCTGTCCAGTCGAGAAAGACATTATGTTGGCACCTCAAAGATTTTCATTGAAATTTTCATTATGTGTCTCCTAACCTAGGACATTGGATAGGATCTTTTTGAGAAGGACTTCACATAGTTTTAGTTCTGTGGCTCTCATGATCCTGTCTTGAACAAAACAAAACAAAACAAAACAAAACTTACCTCTGCTTACAACAGGAATGAACTAAGTGATCATGAAACTGAAAAATTCCTAGATACTCACCATCCTTCCCCTCTTCCCTCTGCAGGGCACCGGGTGTGTTTGGGGGAGCACTTGGCAAGGACCGAGCTCTTCATTTTTTTTGCCAACCTGCTGCGGGCGTTCACCTTCCGGCTCCCCGAGGGAGTGACAAAGATCAACACTGAGCCCATTTTTGGGGGCACACTGCAGCCCCACCCCTACAGGGTTTGTGCCATTCCACGCTAGGCTGCAGCAGTCACAGGCCAGCATGAGACAGCCATCTTTACCTCTGTGAATTTCCTCTCGACTGTATAAACCTCTTGCTGGCTATTGATATTAGTCTGTCCCAGAGCTCTTCAGAAAGTGGATGCAAGCCAAGATCCAGACTAACAGTATTTTTTTGGTCTGGTCTTTGTGAAAGTCACAGATATTCTCACAGGGATCTTGACCATATTTTCCTCTCTGAGAGCACTTGAAGCCAGATGCTGTGGTTCCCAGCTGAAGCCATGCTGTGTCCCCTTATCCTAGCCAACAAAAGTCATCCTCATGCTCAGTCCTGAGAAAACCTCAGGAAAATTCAACAGAGTATCTCAGCAAGAGCTGAGTAGGTACAATTTCTGTGAGTGGCCTGATGACCTCCAGTAATCTGACTGCAGAAAGCACACTTTTAAAGCTCTGTTTTGGTTTTATTGTCCTGAACGTAGCCACCTTAATTTGTCAACAGGTTGCAAAAAAAAAAAAAACCAAACCCAACCAACACCCGAATCCCAGGAAACACATTAGAATGCATGTGCCTTCACATGTGAATTTGATGTTAAGTATCTCCCATATACTAGGTAAGAAGTGATTCTAAATTCAAAGAAAGAAACTTAAATTTGGTGTTTACTATCTATGTGAATGTGTGACTATGCAGCCCGATTATAGTTATATTATATTGCCAAGTTGTTAGTTAGTTTTTGTTGTTTTATTTTTAATGACGTAGAACCACACCCATTTTCAGTCCTGCTTGGATGAGGCATTGAACGTGACATGAGAGAGTTGCTTTGCCTGTGAGTTTCACTGCTAACTCCATGACAGAGGAAGGTAGAGGCTTTGAAAGGCAGCCTCTAGGGCCCACCTGAACACTCAGACAGTCTCAATTTTCTCTGTGCCCTTTACTTTTTTCATTACAACCCATACCACACTTCTGGGTCTCTACTCGATTTATTTCAGCTCTCCCTTGCCCTCTTTCAGCTCTGGCTCCCACCTACCCTTTATCCATATAACCTCTGTTTCAGGATTCACCTTGATGTGATGACATCAAGCTTCTCTCTCCTTTTTTGTCTGCACAAGTATTACTAGAGGAATCCACGCTGAGCTGAAAACAGTCACCAGTGTGTTTTCAGGAGGGAGCTTGGAAAATCTCATTTATTTGTTCTTTAAGCCTCCAAACTATGGAAAGAAGAGCACAGTAACTATGGAGGGCACACTAGAGGTGACTTAGTGTAAGAAAAGACATAAATGACAACGTGATGCAGGAATTCTAAAATATCTGTTGCAGTGCTGCTCACTGGCACTGATTCAACTCAAGAGGAGACAGTTTGAGCACACAGCTGGAGGTGACAGCCAAGTTCAGCTGTAACTTTAATTTTGTTAAAGTGAAGTGCTGGAGAATTCTAGTATGCAAATCACTTTTGGAAAGGATTCAAATGTTGGAGTTGAGTAGAGCTGCCTGTAAACTCTACTGTAAACTTAGCATCAAGTTTGTATTGAGGACCAAAAGCACTTTTATGTTGGAATATAAAGTATTTATAATTAAATCATTGTGGTGCATCTGAACTTCCTGAATTTAAAATGGAGGCGAATGTTACTACAGAGAAGTGAGAACTGACCAGATCCTGGCATGCCTTGTAGGGCTGGCAGTGCTCTGCTCCAGCACAACCCAGCACTGGCAGGCTTGCAGGGCTAGAAGGGAAATTAGGGCAGCAAGGGCTTTCACAAAGCAATAGCTATAATAAATAATCCAGCCTGTTACACCACACAGCACATCAAAGAAATTCCAGGGCCTACTCACTCCTGCTCAGCCTCCTTTCCAGCTTTATCTGCGCTTCTCCTCCGCCCTATCCAGCCACACCTGCTCCTTTCCAATAACGCTGTGTCTTGGTTTAAAACACAGGTGTTTTCCAAGGTGTCTTGCTCAGCACCAGCCCCATTTTAACACAATCCCAGCTCTCTCTGAACAGAATGAAGTTGGGTTTTTTTGTTTAAATAAACCTTCCATTTTAATCCTATCAATATTTGGTACAACTGCTGGTTACCTCTGATCCGATGTCTGTTGTCTATGAATTTTAAAAACAAATCATTCTTGCCCTGGCTGTCACCAGGATGTTGGTCCTCTGTGCTTGACTTTGGAGAGACTTTGTGGTGCCATTTGTGGCTTTTATCAAACCCCTACAAGTGATGACTTCATCTCTAACTAGGCAAGAATTGGGAGAAAAATTCCCTGGGAGAAAGAAAAAAAAAAGGAAAAATCCTAACCTCCAACACCCTTCTACAGGTGGTGCCTCTCACTGCCTTTGCCCACTCCACTTGTCATCTTGCCACTTGCTGAAGAGGCTTAATCATAAGATCTGTGTAGCTGGCTTGAGGGCTGGAACAGTGAATCCATTGGGGCTGTGCTCAGTCCCCTTGATAGATGGCTTCCCTGTGACCATACAGGTCTCAGGAGTGGCACGAGGTGGAAAGAACTGGTAAAGTGCTGCCCATTCCAGCCACTCCAGGACCCTGGCCACCAGCCCCTACCAGGTGGTACAAAGAAGCACATTTGCTTTTGAAGAGTCTACTGAAAATTTGGCTGAAGAGCAGGAGACCCCCAGCTTTCTCTTTTTGGAGACTGAGTTTCCAGACAGTCTTGCACAACAGTTTTGCTGTTCTTGAGCAGGGGAGCCAGTGAGGTGTGCACAGCTTCCTTTATGGATTAGTCCATGTGGGTCAAGCAGCCAAACTGGGCTAGTGACATAGGTCTGGAAACTTATAGCACCACTTTACACCCATGTATTCCAAAAAGATTTGAAGTGGGATGATGGAGGAAGGCAAACAAACTTGGCTAACCTGATAAAATTAACTTTGCTCTTCCTCCACTCCTTTGGGAAGCTTGGGAGGGCTTCCAGTGTGGAAACAATGCTGTTTCACCTCCTAGAGATCTTTCAGCAACTGTTCAGTTGTATAGCTCCAGCTCCTGGAGAGACTGACCTCTGGCAGTGGAGAAATTTGCAGGTCATGGGGAAAGAGTTGAAGTGATCCCAGGGCACTGGTGAGGTACGACGGCAGACTTATCTCTGGTGGGCTCAACTGATTCCCTAGTCCCTTGTCCACAGCTCTTCCCATTGCTTTCTGGCCCTTTCAAATGCTGTTTTCCCACCTGATCATCATCTGTCATCACTTGGCTGCCCACAGGTTCCAGCCCCATGGCACATATCTGCCTTACGCCATCGAAGAGCTGCCAGGCTCAAAGGTGCACGCCCTGCTGCTGATGGCTGCGGTGGTGTAACTTCTTTTAATTGCTGTCATTAACCCTCCACCCCATCTTTTTCTTTATTTTATGACTAGTGTCAGCCACAGCCTCAGGTCTCTGAGTTAAGGTAGAACTGTCATCCGTAATGATATGGTTTAGAATGTTTTGAAATCAGGTTGCAGGTGTCTATTCCAGGTAAAGATGTGCAACTGAGTGTATTACTTTTTAAGCCACTGTGATTCCTTAGGGTAAAAGTGAGTTCATGTCAGAGAACTGCAGAAGTGCTGCTTTGTTTCATATTTGCAGGATAGCAGGAGTGTGTGAATCCAGAAAGCCTAAAACAGTTAATTTTGATGGATGTGAAAGAGCTGCCTAACATTATATGGTGCTCAGCTCTGCTAAGTTACAGTTCAGGAAAGCACTGGCAAGTTGTCTGCCACCCAGATCCTCTGCTAATTTTTTTTCTTGTGCTTTTCTTTCTCTTTCATGGTGGGGCTCTCCTGGGTAGCAATATTAGTGCCACAGCCATAAGCAGGCTATATGCCAAACTCCAGGGAAGCTATTTACCCTGGCAAAAGAAGAAAGCAGGCACTGGAGACAAAGACAGCCTTGTGTAAAAGTTTGTAGATTCTGCATCCATCCAGAGATTAAAAGCATCAGTTGATTTTTTTCACTTCTGTTCAAATAAGTTGTTTGGGAAACTGTTTTGTTCCAAAGGCCCAGGCTAAACTGTCCCTGTGGATGCTTCATGGTATGACCCAGTCAATCAACAGCGTGTAGTGGAGGAACCTGACATCTACGAGATTACATTTTGAAAAAAAGAAATTATCTGTTGCACCAGCATATGCATTTGTGGAAACTATTTCTGTACTTTTGAGGAAGTCTAGAACCTCGTGGACAAACAAGAGGTGAAGGAACAGGAAATTTTTGCTGTCTCTCCAGTGGAAGATCTGGCAGATGTCAAATGCAACAAAAAGGGAGATGGGTCAAAAGAGCCAGAGGGGATTGCACTGCACATGCTGTGTTGGTAATCTGAGCCTCATCACAGGACTTGCACTAAACATCTCTTTCTGTTCAAAAAGCAACTGGATATATCTTCAGCAGGAAAATTACTTCAGGGTTGTTTAATAACAATACAGTGTTTGGTGTTTGTACTGTTCTTGCCAGCTTTTCTAAGGTATCTGCAATCACGTGCTGTCAGAAACAGGACCTGAGACGGGCTGAGCTTTCACCTGACACACCATGGCTGTGTTTGAGTTCTGTAACACTCAGAATTAAAATAGTTCCATATTAATCTTCATCTTGAATATTTATTGTCATTATTATGTCACGCTCTTGTATTTTCCATTTGAATAACTTCATCTTATTTTCAGACAGTGCCCTGACCAAGTGCCTGTTGAGACATAGCTTGGGAAACTAGAAAAAGATGCTCTTCCAAGAAATTGTAATGCTGGACTATGAGCCACGATGCACTAAATGCTATTCACTTCCCTTTGATTAAAAGTTTTGCCTCTGGCATTTTTCAAATCTTAATTCATTCATTTGCCAAATGCCTTCAGGTGAGAAAAATGCACTGTGAGCAGGAAATATGATTTTCTTCAGTACTAAAATGAAATTTCATGTTTAAAAAAGACAGATAATATGCTAATTGAATTGGTGTTACACACACTTCCTTTAACACATTGTTGAGGAGCCATTTGTTATTGTGTGTGAGATCTGCATTTAAGTCTATGTTGTGAGGGCAGCCTTGAACTGGGAACAGTGAGTAACCCAAGACAAGGAAATCCCTCCCATAAAATCCTTGGGCTGAAATGTTGTTATCTGCTCACTTCTTTTTTATCTTCAATATCTCCATTATATTTATTATTGTGAACTGTTACATAATAACATTTGGAGCTGAATTAAACTGAAAATAACAACAAACTTGAAGGTCACATAAGAACAGATTTATGGATATTTGTAGACAGTTGAGTTTCAACATGTGTAAAATACAGTTGATGTACCAGCAAAAATCACTGTGAATTCAAATATTCAGTGGAAGGGACAAACAAAGAGAGGTGTAGGTCTGCATATGCACTGCAGAATAAAACAAGGGCAACCTTTTGAAAGTAGAACTGTATAACGAATATTGTGTTTACTTTGGGTGTTTGTTACAGCAAACGATATAAGCCAGGCAGATGAGATAATTCACATCGCACAGCAATTGGAGCACAAGAGACATCAAACACGGGGTCTGAGGAACAACTTTGCCATTTCACTAAAAACATGGCTAAGGCAGTTTGGTGTGTAAATCAAATGGTGGAAGATACAAGCACTATCATTTGAATCAGCAACTCAGGTTGTTAGAGTTGTAGATAAAAATTGTACCTAGGAAAAGGTCAGCTCTTTAACCTTTTTCTAATCTGCACAGGCAAGTTTCATTTCACCCTTGTCCCCCAGCCCTTTGAGATGTCTCTTCATATGGAAATCACACTGTTAGAAATGGTGCTCATTTGCTGAGGTGAATTACACCTTACTTTTAACAGTAACTCATAACCAGAGGTCTGGTCTAATCAATTCTATCAAGAAGGTGCCTTCTCTGAGAGAAAGTCTTACAAAGCGAAGAGATTTTGCATGTTGGTTCGGGGTTTTTTGGGGTCTTTTTGATTGTTTGTTCTTGTGGGATTTTTTTGTTGAGTCCAAACCAATCCACAGTCATGATTTGTAGAAGAACAGAAAGGGCTGAATTGATGGTTCTGTGGGCGTTACGAGGGTATAGCACAGACCCAATGCACAGGCAGCTAGCCAGTTGCAGGAAGCTTGTTCAGGGCAAGAAACACCAGTCAGGAGCTGGAGTGCAGCTTTATTTAGGAGTGCAAGTACCCCAAAACATCACTCACATTATTGACTGCAAGGTACACAGAGCTCCTGACTGACTGCAGACTAATTACAAGACAGCATGCAGGATTTGGGTGCCCCACCAGTGAACCTCTTAAGAGGTAAGGTCCATGTAACTCACTTACCAGTGTAACCATTAACAAAGTGCCAATTTTTTAATCTTCATTTATCCTTCTGATAGGACAGCCTTAACCTTCTGATCCCATCTTCCACACCCAGCAGGGGTATCAGAGAGCTCAAGTTTAAGTGTTTCCACGTACATTTGGCCAGAGAAGGGAGATGGGGTAGCTGGTTCTTAAAAAGGTGGTGTACCACAGCCTGAGGGGGAAGTCTGCTTTCAGAGCACTGTCTGCTACAGGTACCCTCCTGGCATGTAGATCCTCCTCCTTTACTGCGTTCAGTGCTATGGCCAGCTTTGTGCTGGGTGTTGTGTAACATTCTGAACACGTGTGGAAAATTAACTTCAATTAATCTCTGTAAAACTCACAGCCACATCTGGATACTTGCTGAACGAGGTAAGGTATATTTGCAGGGATGGTACAAAGGGATCTAGCATTAGGCTTGACTTGATTTACCATCCTCACTGGTGATTAAGAAGAGTTGAAGAGTAGAACATGCTTTGCAATGTGACATTTTAAAATGATTCTAAACCCCTTGCAGAACTCTTAGAGGAAAAAAAGGGGTTTATGGGTCTGGCTGAACATAAAAATGAAGACACAATGTAGAAAATAATTCATAGAATAAAGCATAGACAAATGTGGGCATAATAAACCACAGGAAAAATAGTCCTAAATTATCTGGGTCATTCTCCAGGATGCTCTGAGGAGCCAGTATAAATCTGTATGAATTATCTGTTAAGGTGATTTCACAGAGCTCATATTAGCTGGAGCAAATCAATGGCTTTATATGCACATGGAAACATATCTTATAGAAATGTATAAAAAATTGTGGGTTTCACTCTAGATTTCTCCTTGCTTCAGAGACATACACAGGAAATAAAGCAATCAAATTTAAAAAACACAGCAGCTATGAACCCTCTCTTTTAGACTGAATCAAAAGGATTTAAATTTCTTTTTCCCTCCATGCACTGAGGGGAATAATAATTTAGATGAAATTTCCATTCAATATAGCTTTTACAATTTCTCCCTCAGGGAAAGAGGGAAGTCTCAGTAGGAGCTGAGAGGCTACAATGCACTAGGTGAGAAATAGCTGGTGGGAAGGTGTCATATATTAAACAAATTTCATCTCAGCAGCCCCTGCCCTGCTGAAGGTTCCAGAAAAGAAAAATTACAAAGAGTGAAGTGAAATGGTGGGAAGGAAAAAAACCTCTTTCCTACCGCTGGAGTAAAAGGAGTTCAGCTTTTGTCCTGATAAGCACTGAGGACAGAAAGGGAGCAGCAAGGAGTCAAGGGAGCATTCAGCAGCTCTCATTTTAATTTCCTCAGCAGCAGTGTCACAGCTGTGCTGAAAAAAGGAGACCAGACCCCCTGAGCCAGCTCCTCTCCCCACCACTGAAAAGAGGCTGTGCTGGTTTCAGATAGCACCACAGCCAACATGACATCTGCAGGAAATTATACAACTTGGATATTTAAAGTAGCTAGCAGATAAATGACAAAATAATCTAAAGATGCCATGTAAATAAGGGGTGTTATATGTGGAGTAATGCTGTATCTGTAGCTTGCTCTTGAGAAAACAAACGTCACTGCCAGAGCCCATGGAAAAAAGCATGGATTTAGGGGAACTTTCTAAGCCTGAGTGGGAATGAAAATGGAATGTTTGTGACTCAGCCAAGAGCCAGTTAAGAAAGCAGTATTTTCACCCTCGGGGAACAATTAAGTCAATTTGAAAACCTTTAGTTTATTGCAAGCAGAGGCAGGCTAATGGGGAGATTTCCAAGTTCAAAAAGTTACAGAGATAAAGTGGTATGATATTTAGCAGTACTGAACTTCCAAAGAAATCCATGTTGGATTTATATATTATTATATTTTTTGATTATTAATCCAAATATGGATTTATTTAAGCCTCTCTCCTTAAAAAATATCAGCCTAAATCATGCCAACCGACCTACCTTTGTTTTGTCATATTTGATGGTAACCCATACAGTCACTGGTACATTTCAGTGATGGTCTCACTTTTCCCCAGCCCATTATTCTTTAACACCTATCACTCTCTAGTGTGATCTTATAAGTAAGAAATTTTCTTCAGAATGAGAAAAAAGGAGACAGATGACTTCAGGATTTCATGGAGTGGCCTGGTTACCCAAACTGGTAGAGCAGGGGAAAACGACGGGCAACTTTGGCATTTAACAAGGTGTGTGTTTTGTCTTCAAGGACAAAATCCAGCACCTTGAGTCAGACAGTCAGGGGTGTGTCATAGATCATATTTTCTCTAATATAAATGTTGCTAGTTTGCAAAAACTATGAAGACCTTTAGAGGGAAAGTCATATCATCTGGAAGAGGGACCACATCATCCTGGGAGAGGAGAAATCAGATTACCCAGAACTGAATGATTCTCTAATGAGGAAGATGGTTCCCAGGGAAAGAAATGAAAATGCCACAGGGGATGTGCATGTCCCAGAAAAATACAGACAAGGGGCTTTTTTGTAGTCAAACAGTTTAGGTGTTTTGGATGTTTCCTAATGGTGCTTTAGCCATGTATTTCTAAATGCTGCTAATCAGTGTCCTGAAACTGAACCATCATCATGGTGTCAAAACACATCTCTTGGAAAAATTAAGTAGTAGATCTTACAGCCAAAATACATCTTGGATACTTCAATATGTTGAGATCATGACAAGAAGGTTTTCACTTGTCAGGAGCTTGCATGTTTTGCACATTCTTTGGTAAAGAAGGAACACACAGCTGCTGCATTTTCACCAAGGGCTCTGTCCTGCAGGATGGCACAGGAGTACAGTGGTGGGGGAATGGGACTCTATGAACTTGTCCTAAAGCTTTCACTGATACAAGAAAATCCCATGAAGTGTTCTGAATTCAGCAGATCAGCAGATCTCTAAGAGAAACATCTGCCATTGAAAAACTTCCAGCTTGATCCTTTGCTATCATCCAAAACACTTTTTAACACTGCCTATGAGATAGGGTGCTTTTTCAGACATGAAGAGACAGAAGCTTATAAGACTTTCTACAGCTCTAAACATTTATTTGGTTTGGAAAATCAGAGATTCTGCAAACTGTTGTTTGCTGAAGTCATCTGGAGTTGATGACTGCATATGTTGTAATGTTGGCTGTACTCTAAACTCACCCCCTCCCTCCTGAAGATTAAAGGCAACCCCAGCTCTGCAATATGACGAAGACAACCTGGTCTGGGTTCTCCGCGATCTCTTTTTGGCAGGAACAGAAACCACAGAGACCACTTTGCACTGGGCACTGCTCCATATTTTGACTTATTCCGGAAAAGATGGGAGACTAATGAGGTCACATGCAAAACTGCTTGGATTGTGCTTTCTCAGAGAATACACCAAGGTCAGCACAAAGGTAAACACTTGTAAAACTGCATCTAGTTGGAAATTCATACTCTCTGTGAGCTGACAAACACACCTGATTTATTGAGAATCATGGACTCACCCAGGCCCCTTAGCTTCATCTTGCTGCCTTGCACCTTGGCGAGAAGTACCCGCTCTTTCTTCCTTTCCGTGAGAGTCAGGATGAAAGCAGAGGGAGCCAGGCACATAAGAAGCCTGTGTAAGATATCTGGAGAGTACAATGTCTCTGCAACTGTGCTGTGAGCTTAACCAGTTCTCCAGGCCTTTCCCAGGGTGGTCCTGGTGAGACAACAGTGTTGACAGAGTGCACGTTCACTGAGAGAGGGGAAACTCCCATCTTTAACATACATCTGCAACACAGGATCAAAGGAATACTTTCCTTACAGGCCACCACCATCCTTCACCAGTACAGCCTGTTCTGAGCAGTGGCAGACCCTCTGAATGCCCTTCAGATTCCTGTTGCTGAAAATTCTCACTCAGAGGAAGGTTTTATTCAGGGGAGAAAACAGTACTGGCAACTCCTGGGCTCTTGAGAAGTATTTTGCAATGCTTCATTGTCTTTCACAATGTTTCTGAGGAATAACAAATTCATTAGATTTGTTTTCAGTCGTCCATAAAGTTCTCCCGTTATGTCTCTCCATTCCATACACTTTATGCCTGAAAAATCTTATTAGGGCATTAGCTGAGGATGTTTTAGTGAATTAGAAGGAAACAATCACCAGAGAGCGTAATATAATTTCTGTACAGGGTAGTTCTCTGTTTACTGTCACTGGAGTGGTTAACTGGGAATGTATTTGTGACAGCAGCAGGCCAGGGCTCTGTGCTGCAGCTAAAACGATCAGTGAGTCTGCCAAAAGGGGTGGTCCTGCCCACTTTTGTCCTTGGCCATGTTCTCACTCGGCTCAGTGAGGCAGCAGCCAGCAGGTGAGTGTGTTCAGGCTGCTGAGCCAGCTGAAAACTCTTACTGCAACTAAAACTGAAAGGCTTTCCACCAGATCAGCCAAATGAATCCAGGTACTTTATAGCTCTGTGTTGCTGGATCCAACTCTGGTGAAAGGGAAAATGAAGGGATGGGACTCCTTGTTTTCAGGCCATCTTGCTTACAGGTAGATTACAGACTAACTGTAACTTGAAACTACCTGAAATACCTTGTCCAGGATCACAGAGGAGATCTGTAGCACAGCGGGGAAGTGAATCAGATCTTTAAAGTCTAAGCTAAAGTCCAGAGCAGGGCACCAGCCTTGTTCTCACTGTGGGAGCTGAAAAGGGACCCACTCCTGTTCACTTGATCCATTCTCCTGCTCATTCTGAGTGCAGTGGAAGGGACACACTCCATTGCTGCCCAGATGCCTTTGCCTGGGACTAGACATGGTTAATTTCCTGGGCTGTCCAAGTGCTCCAACATGGCTAATGCCCGTGGGAGTGTGGATCTGGGGGCTGCAGGCTCTGGGGCAAGCAGGTACAGCTGAGTGAGGTGCGACATGGGAACAGCCATGTTTTCTATAAGTCGACTTTTTGTGTGTGTTTTTGTTTTTCTCTGTATCTGGATTTCTCTGATATGCTTGAACATCCAGAGGGCCTAAAGGAAGCTGCCTCTGACACCTATCTCCTTAACCAGCTGTGGACACTGGACTTCCAAACTCACCATGAAATACTCTTGAAGGTATTGGTGCTTTTTATAGTTTAATGAATATTTCAGCTGCAGACTCCTAACGTATCCTTGGCTACAATGTAAAAGCACCTTTTTGCTCCTTCCTGGCTTCAGTCTGAACTATGAGCTTTCCAGGCAGAACTCAAGCCCTGTGTCTCCTTGATGGCCTTTAGAGAGGACTAGTAATGAGTGGAACGGGCCTGTAGCAACAGTTGGAAGTGGTGTAAAGCACTGATCAGTCACCTGGCCAAAAATAATGTCTGAGGAATCCTGTTATAATGGCACAAGTTCCAAGGAGGAAGGAAAAGAAACAGGAAGAATCAGCAACACTCCTCGAAGAGAAGCAGAAAGCAAAGTTTATTTGCTTAAGGACTTAATTCTGTAGCCCTTATTTTGGCAATACTGCTGGTTGTGTCTTGGCACAACAAGGCCACAGAATGCTCCTTGGCAGACGCCTGGCCTGGCCAGTGCAGAAGCAGCAAACAGGTGAGACTGCAGCTCACTAGAGATGCAGCTCACTAGCTCCAGGCCAGTCCGCGCTGCTGAGAAGAGGAATGAAGGCAAAAGGATGAAGAAAAGTGATGTTACCTGTGGTGCTATGATATCGAAGTTGTGTTGAGACAAAATTTCCTCTTCCCCAGATTTCTGCTGGGTTTGGGAGTGTGTTGCAAGTGTCAGTAATCACCAGAGCCGCCGTGCACAGCAAAACAACCAAGTTTTTAAAGTCTTAATCCATTTAACTGCATAAGTGAGCAGCTGCACAGACCTGCAGCCAGGTGGCAGTCTGTACTCTTTGTATGGGATCAACACACTGCTTTCCTGGTTTTTTTTGTTGTTTGTTTGTTTGACAGTGTAGAGGCACATTAATAATATTACTGACAATATGGTCTACACACTGCATCTGCCCAGATGAGCCAGGAAGGATTCATGCTCAGGATTCAGGCTATGCCCCCATCTCTGTCTGTCCTGGGAAATATACCTATATTGATAAAGAGTCGAGTTCCTAAGCATAGGACATGTGTGAGACAAAGTGCATCATTGAGGCTTCCTATTTTCCTGTGTGTACAAAAGGAAAAACAGGCTCTGCTGTTTCTCTGGGTATCAGCTGGAATCCAGTTCAGGGATTCAGGCACTTGTTTCTTCTTCCCTTTCCACCTTACTTGGGCTATTAAGGTAAAAGACCAGACTTCAGCTGCTGTGAAAACCATTCTTCAATTTACTTTCCCTTATGGAAAACAGCCATTGCTCCTAGCAGGTGACATCAACCAGATGCCCAATCATATTTGCATGCATTTTCAGTATGGTCAGCATATTCCAGAATCCCTGGCTACATCTTTGTTTTTGAAAATTGCGAAGGAGGAGGCCTGTGTATGCATCTGGAGAGATGCAGTCCTGTTTATAGATGTTCTGAGTTCAGCAACACATTACCGGTGGATTCCTTAAGAGCAAGCTGCAGAACCAAACATGTGTTGAAACTGTGCTCAAACTCTTAACAGCTTAACAAATGTCATGTTTTCACCAGCGCCCTGAATATCCCTGGAGCAAAGAGGTGCCTTTTCATCTTTAAAGTGTCCAGCATATATTATCAAAGTGCTGCAACTGCTCAGAAAACGGTCACATTTTATATACATAGTTACATAAATATGTATGTAGTTGCATATGGTGCAGGGACAATCTTTACTTATTCCTCTGTTTTATACTTTAAAATTCCTAAAACATATGTTTAGAAATCCTTACCTCCTATCCCATAAAGTCACAGGCTAGCGAATGTTGTTCCTATCTGAAATCCCACATCTTTGTGCAAGGTAACACTGTCTCGTCTGCCCTCACTCTGTGCAACTAGGTCCTTCTCAACTACCCAGGTCAAAGAGTTTAAAATTGGTCTCTAATTTATAGTTGCCAGAGACTTGATTTGCAGAACTACTGAAAACCCAAACTCCACTGGCAATCAGAAGGACCCATAGGAGTTAAATACTTCCCAGACTGTTCAGGGTGCTCAACATATCTCCAAAGAGAAACTCCAGATCAATGACTGATTGAAAAGTTTGCCCCACCAGCCTCACCAGCTCCTCCAGCACAGCAGTGAGTGAACATTACCATCTAATGGCTGCGCCTGCTAATTACAGCTATAATTCCAACTTTAACGGTGGAGGCTGGTCCTTGTTTAAGTACTGATACACTGAAAAGGCTGTAGGATTGGAAAACAAATAATCATGGAAAGATAATAAAAGCAGTATTTATGATTTTGCAGTATCTATCAATCACCTCCGGTGGGCAACGTGAATGGAGGAATCCTGCTAAAATGTTTCTGGGTAACATGTCACAGTTGCTGCACTGATGGCTACACGTGCTGCAGGCACATGAATAATAACCACCATAAATAATAATGCAATGTATTAGTAACTGTGAAAGCCTTTTAAGATTCTAATAGTGAAACATGATTCCGGACTCTTTTTTTTTCCTGACAGCAGGATGAAATTTCTCCCATCCCTTCCCCGGCAAATGCCATGGGTTGCACCAATCCCAAGCTTCTCCTCAGCCCGTCTCCATTTTGTTGCACGCATCATCTTTGCCAGTGGGCACACCTGGAAGCAGCAGAGATGATTCAGGCTGATGACTGAGAAGGCTAGGACTAGGGAAGAAAACCCTGGAAGCCTGGGTCCAGGATGAAGCTTGCTGCTTCACTGAGCTCTTTGTCAAAGGAAGAGGTAAAATATAGATCAGTATGTGCTCAGGATATAGACTTGTTCTCCTTATTTCCAGTCCTGCTTTTTCTGCTGGAAGTTGCAATTTCTTCACTAGGTTTGATAAGAGGTTTACACAGCTGATGCTTTCACACTGGAGCCTAGAACATCACACCTGACTCACTGCTCTCCTGCTAACTGTTTATGGGAGAAAGTGACAGATGAGAGGCTCCCAAACTGGGCTGATTCTGCATCTTCCTGTAGGATGAAGTCTTTCCCCCACTCATTATAAAGGTACTGGAAGAACAATCCCCCAGTTTGTTTCTTGATTCCTGCAGTCTCAGGTATTTGTGTAATCCCATACAAATCAAGAGCTCAGCGTAACAAAGGGTCAGAGCCTATAACAGAAGTTAATTATGCAGCTTGCTTTGTTTGTAGGCATGGATCTCTCTATTTCGCTCCCTTCTGCCATCAAACGGATGTGCTTTTTGGAGATTGCTTCACTACAGAGGCTGTGCCAGAGGCTGCTCAGAGGCTCCCAGGCTATGGCAGAATTCCATGGCATCTCCTGGCCTCAGGTGAGCAAGGGCTTCCCTGTGATTGTATCAAAGCCGGGCAGCATTCCTCAGTGAGCTGTGGCATGGAATGGTTGTTCTTTGCCAATGCACAGAGAGGAAGAAAAGCTCTTAAATAAACACTGAACTCTGCTACAGCCAGCACTTGCTGCTGTCCCTTCTTTCTCAATAATGATCCCTCTGCAACCATTCCTGGCTTGCTATGCTCTTGAATCTCCAGTAACAGCTCTATTCAGAGAGACTGGCCTGACTGTACATACATAATATGCAGCATCAAATTTACCATGGGGCCAGAATCAGGTTTTTCCTCTTAGCTTGTGCCTTGGAGGGTTTTGTAATAACCCTGATTTCCTGTGTCAGACTGGGCTGCAAGAACCATCCAGAATAAACAGGACAAGCTAACATGAATGTGACTTTGAGAACTACAGACAAGAGTTGACTTAAAATTTAGGAAGGAACAAGTCATTTGGGAAAGTCTTCACCTAGAAAACTTAAGAAAAATTGTACTCAAGGGCATTTAAATCTGCCAAATCTGAAAGCTACCAGTGGAAAGCAGGCAATCCAGAAATGAATGGTAATGGTCATCCTTAACACACTTCCCTACAAGATAATTTTGAAAATAATTAAATGGTCATACATTTCCTATAATCAGACAAGTAACAAATCTGGATCATTGCAATGGTTAGGCACAGTTCAGCTGTGAACATTCAGCCTGTAAATGCTCTGTGAAGCCAAGATGTTCATGGCATTCCCCTGCTTGTATTTCCAGGTGCAGCTCCAGGACACTTTCCCATCATTGCTGAGGCCCTCAGGCACTTTGTTGATGAGAAGGCTGGTGGCAGTGACACACTTGCAGGATCTATGAACTCTTACTAAGGCTGAGATCAGGCACCACCAGAAGAGCTGGGTGCCTGCACAGCCACAGGACTTCATTGCTGCATGCCTGAATGAGATGTTAAAGGTAACTAGTAATCGTCTCTTAGGCAGCTACTACATATTTCAAATGCTTGTAGTTAAGGTATTTCCAGCAGCACTCCTCCTTCCTCTCCTCCTTTTCTTCCTGAGAGACTGTTGAGCTATTTCTTTCTTTGAATTCAACCTAAAACATAGAGTGATGTTGTTCCACTCTAGACTGAAAGAAAACTTATTGTGTGCTGTCTTCCTCTTCAGCAAGATCATATTTTTTAACAGAACAACAAGGCTGCTGTCTTACAAGCTCCACCAACTCAGTATGGAGCCTGTGATGAAAACCAGATCTGTTGCTGGGAATTTGCTACGCTGTTAAAACAGTCTTAAATCTCACTGCCTGTCTCCTATCTTCAGGCAGAGGATGACACGCTCTACATTCAGAGTGCAATGACCACAGATCTGTTCAGAGCAGGCTCAGACATTACCTTCACTTTATGCTGAGCACTCCATGACAGTGTATCTGGAAGTGCAAGGTGGGAAATGTGGGTAGCTGCACTTCGATGTGTTGTGTCCCATGGCTCATGTTGATTCAGCTGCCCTAATCCTACAGTGTAAGGTGGCTTGGGAATTTTGAGTTTCTGCATAGAGTCTGCACATCAACAATTCTTGAATACTTATTTTTAGGCCTTTTTTTAAAAATTCAGAATGGCTCCAAGAAGTGTCATGTGCTGCCATTTGTCCATCCTGTGGAACTGAATATAAGGACTGAACAACCCTGCCATATGCAAGAGCAGTTCTACAGGAGATTGTGTGTTACAGCAGCATGAGTGAACCCAGGGTTTATGGGGACCCGGGACACCACACTGCAAGGCTTCCCTGTCACTGAGGTCTCTTAATGCCACTAAGCTTTGGGCACAACCCTTAGACAAAGCAAAGTCAGGCATTACATCCCTCTCACTGACTTAAAAATCACATCTTGTGTTTACATTTTGTCCCAGGCTACAAAACTACCCAAAGGTGAGTTTGGACAGCTCACAAGGAACTCTTCACTGGGAATGGGATGCTGGATGTTATCTACAGGCTATAAACATGAATAAATCTGTACTCAGTTTCCCTCTCCTGTTGCAGAGATGTTACTTTTACCATTTTTCCATACAGGATTTCAAGAGTTAGATCAGTGTACAAAGGTACCAGCATAACAACCTTTCACTTCTTTTAAACTGGTACAAGCTAAATACAAAACCCACAGAAATTTCAGAAAAACGCTGCCTGTATATGCAATTTATTGTATCAGCAGAATACTTCAAATCCATATACAGCCTGATGTAGGTGGTCTTCCCAATAGATGAGACCTATGTGGCTTGGGGGAAGATGTCTTTGAGAAAATCAAGATCCAAGTCAAGAGTTGTGATCAGTGTGAAGCCTTCACTTCAGTGGGGTTTAGTGGTGTTCTTTCTTTTTTAAGTTTGATAACTGTAATTACTGCATCCTCTGGTGCTCTAAAATCAATCTTTAGAGTGCCTAATAATTTCTAAATAAGCTATTAAGTAGAAGATAGCAGAGTGTGACCCTGTTTCTCACCCCATAGTAATTAGTTGGCACTTGCATTGGGCAATTTCAAGACAGTGGTTGATATCTTGGCAATTTAAGTCATTAGATTTTGATTCTGTGAAAAGGACCTTTGTATGAACAGGTCTCCATAGCGACTTGTGTAACACATTCTTTCGGAAATATTTTGGTAAGCTGATGGTCTTCAGAGCACACAGATCCCATTTGGGGATCTCTTTTGTTACCAACCAGGAAATTCTTTATGAGTTTTTAAACTATTTCTGCCACTATTTATTTCTAAATAATTTTCTGTCTTCTAAGGTTATGAACACAGGTTTGAGCCTGTAAGACAACAGGATGGGAGGGCCAGTGGTAAGGATATTTAGCCTAGGACTTGGGGAGGCCCATTTCACTGTTCTGCCATACTTTTGGGATTTCCAGGATATTGCTGAGACACCCATTGCCTTTGCTTTCAAATAGTAAGACAGGAACAGCAGCATTACACTACTGTGCTTTACAAGGATGAATACTCACACACTATAGGACAGAGGACATGTAGTCCCTTACATGTGCTGAATACCACTTTTTCATGTTCCTGATCAACAGACTGTTGAGAGATATGAGTTGTTTTCCAAAAGTTTTAAGTAGACTGAGTTACACAGAGATATAATATTGTGTGATTTAATATGGGTTTTTTGCTTTGCTTTGTTTGCTTACCATGAGTACCTGGATTACACAGGCAATGAATTTTCTGACTCTTTCTACAAATTGGTGGAGAAACAGAAACTATGGCACTCAGAAATCCATTTACTAACTCTGCCAGATAGCAGAAATCATTGGACAGAGATTTGCAAAGCACTTGAAAAGACTCTGTGCTCATGGAGTAATCTGGGAATGGATTAATAAAGTTCAAGGAGATGCCGAAGGAGGGACTATCGCCCTTATCCCCTATGAAGTGTCCATTATCACTTACTTCAAGAGCTTGCAAGCTCTTTACTGGGACATTTTTCCCATTTTCTGTGCCATTCCTCACTGTAAATGAAGGAAAGAGCGATGGGGAGGGCGTCGAGCTGGCGGTCCTTGTCGCCACAGGAGGCAAGGTGGGCAAACCCTTTGAAGAGTAACTGTCTGAGTCCTCAAACTGTATCTACCGGCGCAAAATTAATTGTATGAATAATTTGTAACTCTCTGGCTCGCTCCCCGGCGCCAGCCACGCCACACCCAAGATGGCGGCCCTGCCCTGAGGGGCGCTCCTGACGGCGCCTTCCCTTCCCCGCCCGCCGCGCGCAGCGTTACAGCTCCGGGGGGAAACGTGGGCGGCTATGGCCACACCGCCGGAAGCGGCGGAAGGGTTTCGCGGGCGGACCCAGCGGGGCGGAAGTCGCTGAGGCGAACGGGGGTGGCGGCGGCAGCGAGCGACGATGAACAACAAATTCGACGCGTGAGTGTCACCCCCGACCGACCCCCGGTGCGGGGCCTGCACGGGCCCGAGTCCCGCCGGCGCCTCCCTCTGCTGCCCTGGCGCCAGGCGGGCGAGACGCGATGAGTCACGGGGCTACGCACAGCCCCGTTCCTGCAGCCGGGCCCGGCCCGGCCCCGAGGGGACGCGGCACCGGGGGCTGTGGGCGGTGAGCCGGCGGCAGTCCCGCACCGGGGGTCGCGGGCAGCCTCGTGGCCCCGCTTGTCTCTCGTCTTTTCCGGCCCTTCGCAGGGAATGGGGCGGGCGGAGACACCTGTGGGGTGCTGAGTGCTGGCGCGCTGTCTGCTCTCCCGAGGCGCTGCCTCTGCTGGGCTGGGGGGCGTGGGGAGCAGGGTAAGAGAACGTCAGCAGAGTTACAGTGACAGGTCTTCATGTCAGCCCCCTGAATAGCAGGGAACCCTAACAAGTAACTGGGGTTTCCTGTGGCAGATCAGTATCTAGAGCAAACTACTTGAGTTTGTTCCAAAAAGGTGTTTCATGGTTCACTTCGGCTTAAAAGTGTGTGCCCGAGATGCCTGTGATGGGCATGAAAGTAGAAGCAGTTTTTACTGCGTGAGTGGTCAAGTGTAGATTTCCAAACTCTGGTGGCCCCTGTACCACGGAGGAGCTTTGGAGCAGAGACTGCCTGGGCTTGGTATGAACCTTGTCAGCTGTGTTATGGCTCTCTTTGTTGTTTTTCTTTACCAGATTGAAAGATGATGATAGTGGAGACCATGACCAGAATGAGGAAAATAACACACAGAAAGACAGTGAGAAGGAAAAGAATGATCATGAGAAACCACAGAGTACTACCAAGAGGAAGGTATGGTGCTGGCATCTGCAATCCACTGCCAGGGCATGGTGTGGCAGTGCTAGGGAGTCAGTCCTCAGTTCAGGGATAAGGAAAATATGTCTTGGGAGGGCTGTGGTCTCAGTGCGTTGTTACTGTTGCAGTGAAGACGGAGGGACTATGTTCAATTTCAGCAATTTGATGTAACTTTTGGAGGCCTCTAATCTGAGGGATGAATGCTGCCTTCACTAACATAGCTAGTACCCTGCCAGGCTTTGGAATGGAAATGAGAAATAAAGCTTTATTTTCCTCCAAAAACAAATTTGGAAGAGAGCACGGGGAAAGGACTCCCTGTCTGACAGGGCTGTGATGCCTTGAAGGTGGTTTGGCAGGCAGTGTTTGTGCCACTGTTGAAATAACTGTTAAGATGTGTCCCTGTGTGTAGTGTAGCCTGGTCAAGAAGGCAAAAGGCATATATCTCTACTGGTTTTTTTTAATTTTATGTTTAGGAAAACTGTCTGCTCTGTCTGAAGTAATACAACTCTTGTAAACTTTGCTGTAGTCAAGAGGAAAGTAGAGATTTAAGCCCTGGTAACTCCTGTAACAGTATCAAGTAGTACAAGACAAGGGCTGTGATTGGGGTTTTCTCTGTAAGTTTTGACTCCTGGCTAATGAGCTCTCATTAGCCTCTTTTGTGCTCATTAGAAGTCTTTTTAATCAGGAATCAGTGTTTTGGAAATTGAAAACTGATTGCTGCCCACTGCTGGTGATAGGTTCTGCCAAAGCTGACATAACAAGTTCTAAGATTAATCCTCCCAGAGCACTGGGGTGTTGGTTGCTTAAGGCAGTTGGTGTCACCAAAGAGTTTTAATTGCTTTTGAATCATGGTTCATTATAAGTGGAGTTTATCCTTCCCAGAGGAGGAGAGTGTCTTTTTTTTCCTTAATGTGAAAAAGTTAAAGAGTCTCACATTACCCTTTTTAGTTTGTCATTTTGTTTTCCTTTGAGGCACAGTTATGGACTAAAAAAAATTCCGTAATTAAGCCTCTGATGGCTTGAATGGTTGCTTTTATATGCCGTAAATGTAATTTTTCCCATTCCCTTTTTTAAAGGAGCATACAAGGGGTAAACAAGCTTTTCTCTTCTGCAGGCTGTGGTCCCGGGGCCAGCTGAGCACCCCTTGCAGTATAACTACACCTTCTGGTACTCCCGACGGACGCCCGGGCGGCCCACCAGCTCCCAGAGTTACGAACAGAACATCAAACAGATTGGCACCTTTGCCTCCGTGAGTACCCCCCGGTGTCTCTGTGTCACTCGGGCACAGCGTGGTCCTTGTGGCTCGGTCCCTCTGTGCTGGCTCTGTGCACACACAGGCCGTGCTCGTGGTGGCAGGAGCAGAGGGCAGCGAGTGATTTGCCAAGGCAAATGAGCTCTTGGATTACTTACAGCAGGAGATGTGTCTTTAGCACTTTTCCTCTGCCCAGTTGCTGGACCTCTGTGCATGCTGGTAGCTGGAATAATAATAGAAAAGAAAAAGAGCAGCCGTGTAGTTCAGTTATGGCTGGAGCAGAACTGGACAGGTCAGCAAGAGAAGGAAGGAACAGTTTTTCTGTTCCTTTTCTGTGCAGTCCCCCCCACACTTCCCTGCACCCACATTCCCACCACAAAGACTGCATCTGGAATAAGCATCTGGCATAATGTACTTGCCAGCATCTGGTGGCCTGCTGTCTGTGTGAAAGTGATGGACAAGGTGCAGTTTGGTGTTGCAGTCAAGTTCATTAAAAGGCAAATTGCTCTTCCTTTCGCCTTCCACTCTGTGGTTGCTTGTTCTTGGAATAAACTTGAGCGTGTCCTGGAAAGGTGGTGTTGGGTTTTTGCGTGGTGCTGGCAGAGTAAAACCTCCCTCAAGAGCCCAGGATACATAAGCAAAATGAGTCCCCATTACAGTTCTAAAGCCCAGGAAGTCTGTTGGCTGTTTTCTTCCTTTTTCTTTTCAGTCTGGTGTTTTCCCAGTTTTTTCAGGGTCTCTCACAAATGTTAATTTTGCCCACCAGTATATATTCTCTGTAGTATGAGAATTTATAAAATTACCCCTTTATTCCTTCTGAAGGCTGCATAAAAATATACCTGTCCAAGCAGCTGGGTTGTGTTAGTGCATCCACACAGGGTAAGGGCGGGAAGAAGAGCCTGTTGTTGTGGATAGTTACTGCTCCTATTAACCTGTGTGAGCAAGTACTTTCAGTTCAGATGAGAAACATGGCTGCCACTTGATGATCTGGCAGTAACTTTTCAGTCTGATAAATCAGTGTAGATTCAACATTGATTTTTAGCTCCTTAGAGGAAAAGCATCATGTTGAATATTTTGTTGTCTGCTCTTTGCTACAGAGAATTTGTGGGGGCCATTGAAAGCTGGAAGTGCTGCAGTTCTGTTAGGATGGAGAGAGACTGGTCAGCATATCTGATGATGTGTTTGAGTCTAAATTCTGTTTAAGGAAATTGAAGAGCAAACTTCAAAAAGAATTGTCTGGGCTAGGTCTGGGTTCACATTTATTCTTGGCTTTTCAGTGGAAAGCTCTAAAAGCTGTGAAATGTGAACCACTAGAGGGCACGTTCCCTCACTTGTGGGAGCGTGATTTCCCTACGGATGTTCAGGCGTGCCTGACAAAAATAGATTGCTTCTGACCCCTCCTCAGTCTTGGTTCATAATTTTATTGACTATAAAAGCAAATTCCAGCTTGGATGGCAGAGGTCACAGATTGGAGCGGAATTCCAAGTGGTGACCAAGTCATTAAAGTCTCTGATAAAGTACTTGGGGTGATGTCTGACCCCTCCAGCTGCACTGCTGGTCTGCTTAATAGCTATTGTCTTACTGAGTCAAGTCTTCTTAAAATATGGAAATTAGTATAATCCCTTCCACTGCCTTGTTTTGTTTTAAAGATCCATCCTCTCTGAAATCCTTTCTTACCCAGAGATCCTCTAGGGATAAATACGCTATTTTTAAGGACTATAAAAGATAAGTCCTGTGCCTTACGGTCAGATTGTCTCAAGCAGATGCAGGGGTGCCAGAATGGACCTGGTCCAAGCGAAGTTGTCCAAGTGTACCATGGCAGATTGTAAAAGGAAGTAAGAGGTATTTAAATAAAAACTCTGAATAGTGCCTCTCGATCTTAAACTAGCACCGGAATGTATCTTTTGTCTTAAAATCTGCATACGGTAAAATTAAATAAAAAAATGTCTCATTTGGAGGCTTCTGCAGTTTCCATCATCACAGGGAGCAGTGGTTATGCAGGGTAGAGAGGCTTAGCTGATGCATTTGAAACATACCCAGTGATTGAAAGTTTGGGCAGTAGGATTTACAAGATATGTTTGGAACTGTTCTCCACAGTAGCTGTTACCTTAGCACAGATTTCTCCAGACAAACGCTGAGTGACTTTAGAGGCACCTGTTGAATGTTTCAAGTGGTCACCTGGTAATGGAGCCAGTCAGAAACAGGCACCCAAGCTCTGACACTACTGCTGCCTTTTGTGTTGCCTAATTGACACCCTGGTGACAAGAGAGTAGAACAGAAGAGGGGACGGTGGCTCTGGAGAGCTGCTGTAAAAATGGAAGCCTGTTTCTCTAGAAATCTTGACTGTGAACAGTTTGAGCAGCCTCACTGTGTGGTTCATGTTGTTGCAGGTGGAACAGTTCTGGCGGTTTTATAGTCACATGGTACGTCCTGGGGACCTGACAGGCCACAGTGACTTCCATCTTTTCAAAGAGGGCATCAAACCCATGTGGGAGGTGAGTTGGAGCTCTTACTTCTGCCTTGATACTTTCCCACAATATTTTGGAGGGAGCCTTCTACGGTGGAGGGACTCTTATCATTACATGGCACTACACTGGATTTTCTTGGGTGAAAAGCTTTCTTCTGGGTTTCCTGTAAGCTTGTCCTCAGAACTCTGTCCCATGTAACCTAACAGTCCTGCTGCCAGAGAGGGAAGATGGGAAAGTTGCTGGCTGCACCCCCACAAAGGTTGCTGAACTGCCATTGCCAATGGAGGGGATACCCCAGCTGAGCTCTGTGCCTCCCAGTATAGGCACTTGCCTCTTACAGCTGCCTCCAGTGGCAACAGTGCAGGGCCTTCCTCTGGAAGGAAAGCTTCCTCTGGACCTCTCCAAGTGGAATTCAACAAAGCTTATAAAAACCAACACTCTTTTTTCAGTCAAGGAAGGCAGAGGTGCATATGGTTAAAAGCCTACACACGGAACTGAAAATGGAAAAACAACTTAGCCTTTTTTTTTTTTTTTTTTGTTCCAGGGCTTTAGTTTGCTTCTATTTCTATCCAAATCTGTTTAAAAAAATTTAAAAATCTTTGCCCAGCAAATCATTCTTCCAATTCCTGGCCTGCTTCCAGCAATGACCAATAGCATTCACAATATGAGGATTTTATGTGTTTCTCTGAAGTACCTAATTATACTGCTTGGTCCTGAGAAATTTATATGTGACCCTTGTTGGCAATTATTTTAAGCAAGGTGTTTTATAGCCAGTTACTGCAAATACAATTTATATAAAACATTTAACCCTCTTTGGACTCCTGGTGAGCAAGTTCCTCAGACAATGTGTCGACCAGAGAGTCCCCAAGTTCATGATACCAGAATTTCTATAAAGCATTTCCCGGTAGCCATTTTAAGATGGGGTGGAGAGATTCTTTGATATTTTTACTTCTGGCCCTACTTCCTTCTTATATTTCTAGAAGAGGACCTGGGATCTCACTTCTGGCCTTCCACTGCTGCATGCTTTGTGGGGCTTTGTTTATGCTTCTTTCTCTTCCAAACCAGTCCTTAGTTACTGTCATTCTTGTAGGCACATATGTGCCTGTGTGTAGCTCTGATCTTTTTCTGCATCCATCTGTGCCTTTTCTGGTAAAGTCAGAAGCACTAGGCATAATATTCCCTGGTGATTTACTGGGCTGCAGATCATTATTATTCTGGTCAATGAAAATCAAATGCTTGACTGAACCGAAGCTTGTTTAACCTGAAAGAAAACTAACAACAGCCATGAAGCACATGATACAGCATCTGCCTCCCAATCACTGCTCTGTCTGTAGCCTTGAAGCTGCTTAAGCCACCTTTGAGATATTTTTAGCAATATCACTGTCTCTTCTGATGCCCATTAGTCACTGTGGAAACTTTGAAGAGTTAAACCCAACTCCAAGTCTGATGTTCACAACTTGGAAAACAAGGGCACTTAAGAGAAAGTAGTTGGATTCTCACAGGAGTCTGCCACATTCCTAGAGCTTGTGTTGATATGGATGGCTCCTGTCATGGTTTGAGGTTTGTCTGGAGCTGACACCTTACCCTTTCAGTCCAGCACATACCTGAAAAGTAGGAGTCAGGTGAAGGCTGCTGTTATGCTGACACTTCCATGTTTCCTCTGGATTGCTTCTTTAGCACTTGCTGTCTCTGAGAGAGCACACAAATGCTTAGTTTTATCTGAGCCCAAGAGAAGCTTTAAGGCTAAAATCAAATTAATTGTATTTCATTAAGAAGGGTTGGGCTGCCTTGCCTGGCATCTTTAAGGTGTGTCCCAGCTTGGCAGAGGGGATTGCTGGGGATTTGGAGAGGGATGTCCTGTTTTGTGCAGTCCCCTCTGAGTCATCCTTTGTTCTCTGTTTCTGTCCTAGACCTGTCTTCCCTTACCCTTCCTAACTGCCACCTCTTTGACTTGTTCCTACCTCTCTGTCTTCAGCTTTGGATGGAATTTGTTCCCCTTTCACCTTGTAAGATTTCCCAGCTACAATGTTTTACCAGAGAGTGCCACAGTGTTCTGCACAGAGGAGGAGCTGCTCTTTGAAATAGCTGTGCGTTCTGGGGAGCAGGGGAGGCTGTAGCAGTTTCCAGCTTTTTGTCAGCTTCAAGATACAGAGTCACAATATTGAGGTGACAGACTGGGTGCTTAGCATAAATTTTTTCTTTTATTCTCTCCCCTCGTTTTGGTTATTTCCCTGGGTCACCACAGCCTGGAGCAAACATTCAGCTGTATGATGTGTGATAATGTCAGTAGTTCTCAGAGAACAGGGTGGTCCTTTCTGTGTTAACACAACTTGTGAGCCCATTCCTGGAAATGTGGAAGGAAAATGTTTATCAATTTTTTTCTTGCTTTTAAAATACCACTTTGCAAACTCTTTCCTGGCCTTCCATGCTCTATGACGAGGAGGTTCTCCTGTTTTACAGGGGATCTTGTTTTATAAGCAGAATTCCATATACAGGGTATTTAGACAAATGGTAAATCAGTCTCAGGTTTAGGAACAGTTTTAAAGTCCTTGCCTCTGGGTCTGTTGTGCAGATTGGTAGGCTGGTGTTAGTCTTTGCTTGTGGGATCAAAACACTAGAATTCAAGTCATCAGAGCATAGAACTTTGTCTGGAAGGCTGAGGGCCATTGTTTCAAGTACTTTGTATTCAAAGTAAGTGGTTTTCCTCTGTCTCTGCTTGTATGGAGAAGTGAAATAAAATGCTTTTGCTTGAAAATACCTCCCTTGCCCCACCCAATCAATATCTGCTCCTGTTTGTGGCTCTGCTGTCTTGTGGGTAGCAGAAAAATAGCTAGGAGAAAACAAATCAATTTATTTCCCCTCTTCTTAGGATGATGCCAACAAAAATGGTGGTAAATGGATTATCCGTCTGCGGAAGGGCTTAGCATCACGATGCTGGGAGAATCTTATTCTGGCCATGTTGGGAGAGCAGTTCATGGTGGGGGAAGAAATCTGTGGGGCCGTCGTCTCTGTCCGATTCCAGGTGGGTGCTTTGGAGAACTGGCACATGCTGCCGTGTGGCAGGGCTGCAAAAAGTGCCTCGTGCTTACCCCTCCCTCCATGCCATTCTGCAGGAGGACATCATCTCCATATGGAACAAGACAGCCAGCGACCAGGCCACGACAGCCCGGATACGCGACACGTTACGAAGAGTGCTCAACCTACCTCCCAACACCATCATGGAATATAAAACCCACACGGATAGCATCAAGTACGTGTGCTGGCCAGGGGGGTGCTGCAGGTTGCATGTGTGCTCGAGCAGCTCAGTGCACAGCGCAGGCGTTGGCAGAGGTGCTCGTGTGCGTTAGGGCTGTTCCTGCAAACCCAAGTGCAAACAGCAGCAGTTGTTGCCAGCACGCTTTGAAAGCCAAATTCCCGTGGTGTTGTCGTGCTGTTGTTAGGGGTGTTTGGTTCTATGAGCAAAACCTTTTTCTTTTTAAGTGTTATTTTAACAATCTACCCAGCCTGTCACTCAGGCTCTGGGCAGCCCAGGGTGGGACTGTGGCTTGATGTATTCAAAGACAAGATTGCAGTGAGGGGGGGGGGGCGGGGACACGAATCATTTGAATAAACAGAGATTCTGGGGAATAAAGTGCGGAAGCTAACGGGGATTTATAGTGCCATTAGACTTATAAATGGTCTTGGGAAAGTGCTGTGTGAATTTACAGTGCTGTACAAATGATTTCTAATCATAATAAACGTCGTATATTAAGTCTTCCAGGCCCTGGTGACAGAGGCTCTTTAACAAGACTAGAAGATCATGGTACACAGAGAGGACAGCTGTATTTTTAAATAAATGTATTATAGCTTACCATATCAGGCCATTCAGGGTGACTTTTATTTCCCACAAAGTGACGAAAAATTGCACATATAGGTATTAGTTAGAGGTGAGTAATATGTTGTTTTTATTTTTTCCTTAAGTGTGTTATAAACCAATACACTGATTAGGTCATATTGGTTAAATTAATACTTGAAAAGATGCACACAGAAAAAGAAGTGAAACAAATGAATGAGACACTGATGGAGCAGAGAGCTTTCTAATCTTGCCTGTAATGAGGGTGCAAGTATCTTTCATGACTTTCTTTTATCATGCTGGCTTGTTCTTTCCATGTAATCACCCTGTCATCAGTCTGCTGTCAGACAGCTTGATGGGATCAATCCTGGTTCTAGCAGACAGCTAGCTTCCAATTTTGAGTGTGGGTCACTAGTAATTATACAGAGATCTCGTTGAAATTGCCTGTAGGCATCTAGTGTTCCATGTGGCCCTCCCTCGTGTGTGCGTGGGAAAGAGAAGGGAAGGTGATTATTTTTTCCGTGATTTTGCCAGTAACGTGTCTCACGCACTTTTTACCAGGAGAGGGCACTATGGACTCTCTGTCTATGCTGGGAAACGGGAAAGTGCTCATGTGGACACACAACAGAGTATTTTACTCCTGTTCAGCAGCAGCAGACTGTGGTGATGTGGCTTTGTGGTGAGAGCAGGGAGGTGTTTTACTTCTCTCAGTCTCTGTAGGAAAAGCTGTGTATGGAGCCAGCTGTCCTAAGATGTGGTGGTGGTTCATGTAGCAAGTGTAGAATGGGAATGATGTGGCCTTTCCCTTGTGAGCTATCGCCACCAGCACTTCCTAGCACAGAGAATGCTGCTATAGCAATGTTTGTTCTTGCTCTGGCAGGTGTAAAGCCTTGAGTGATGGTGCATCCAGTAGTGTGGCCTCATTTCCCTACACCAGTGTAACATGCTATGCTTGCTGCCTCTTCCTGCATAGCATCCAAGTTTCATATTGTGCTGCTGACATGTGGTGCAAAATGAGCTTGTCTGAGAACAGGTGTTGGAGGTATCAAGTTTAGTAGCTCAGATTACGGCTGGGAGCAATTCTTAAATAGAGGCTGACTGGCTTGTCTCCCACTCATTCTTCTGTGGGTAAGAGAGTTGGTCAGGAAGTGCTTCAATGATGTCCCAGTCAGGTAGGTCTAAGCAATTAACCTCCTGCCATGTAGGGCATCATGAGAGCCACTTTTTTTCCCATTGCCTCGCTTGAGCTGTAGCAGTCTGATGGCAGTGCTCTCCAGCACCTTCTTCCAATGGCACTGGTGTAAATTCAGAGCAGAACTCCTGTCAGTGGAGTTTCTGTGTAGTGATGCACAGACCAACTTCTTGTGCCTGTCTTGCCTGGTACCAGCAGGCAGCAAGGGGCAGCAGCTGCAGAGAGGTGACGGTGGCTGCTTTGTGACAGAGAAGAGCAGGACAGCCCCAGCTTTCAGTCTGACTCTGCTTGGCTTAGCTTCATATCATTAAGGTTCTCTCACTAATGAAGAATCTCTTGTGTAACTAGTTCTGTCCTCCATGAAGTCTGGCTCTTTTTCCTCTCCCATCTATCAAGTCCTGTTGAAATACTGTCCGTCATGAATAAACTCCACTTATGCTGCACATGTACCATGTGATTTATGACTCGGGAGGGCTTTCTAGCCAGCACTCTATATTCACACTCTGGCTGTGTTTCATGAAAGGCTCTAATGGAAGAGCTGTGCTCTAGGCTTTGTCAGGGCTGCCTTTTGAGGGGGGCTCGTGGCATTTTTCATTTGTATGGGCTGCATCTCTCTTGTATGCTCTGCTCATGTGCGGGGTTTGATTGGCATTGATTGTGCTTCAGGGAAGGGAGCACGCTTAGCAAGAAAAGAACAGGCGTTTCTCAAAACCTTGACTTTTAGGTAGTGAATTGACCTGGATTAGCTTTTGACACACCGTAAATGAATGCTTCTGTAGAAATTGCTGGCATGCCTCTCCTTGTGGAACCTGAGCCCTGTGTTTCAGGTTTTATATATTCCTTTTGTGATGATGCATTTCATATTAAATCATTTCTAGACACCATTTTTCATGAGTTGTCAGTGAGGCTGCAGCCCCCTTTGTTTCAGAAAGTAGTGGTGCTGCCAAGCTGCATTTGAAAAGTACCTGTTGCGTCACAGCAATTCCAAGGAGCTGTTGTGCATTCTGTCCTTCCTGCTCTCAGTGGTGGGGCTTGTGCATTTAGCTAGATAAGCAGATCTTTCACTGCAATTTTCCTGTGTTTGTCCTTTCCTTTGCTTGTGATATTGACAAGATGCCTAAATCCCAGCAGGTGGAAGGGTCAGCCTAGTCTGTATGAATTTCCAATCTTGCTGGGAGAGCTAGAACAATCTCTTGGACTCTGCTTAATTCCAGGGGATTTATAGTACCTTAGACGTTACAGTGCTGAGCACCTGAAGAGAACATATGTGACGTTTTGTGGGCTACCTCGTTTCAGTAGCTGGAGAGAAATTGCTTCTCTTTGTTCCCTCAGAGGTGCACTGAGAGAGGTGCACTCGGATGCAGTGAACCACTTAATAGGTTCAGTTCATCAGTGTTGTTAACCTTGGAGGTGACACGGTCCAGAAGTGACAGTGGCTTATGGACAGTGGTGCTTCCTGTGGCTTGGAATTAAAGGAAAAGAAAACCCAACCTCTTTTGCTGTCATAGGAGGTGCACTGTGCTTTTCTGAAAGCAAAATGTTGCCAACCACAGCCTGGCCATGTATCAGCAAAGCCACTGAAAATATTCAGGTATCTGTAGTGAGTGAACTGCAGTTGGGAGAGGGTTGAAAGGGAAGTGATCACTTTTGCGTTTGACTTTTGAGTGTTGCAGCATGAAGTTCTTGGCTGCCTTGCGTACACCTTTGCCCTGCCTGGGCTTATCAGCCTTTCTTTTCTGCACTGATAACTATATGGTCAGTGACCATCTCCTTTGTTGAGAGCTCTCACCCCCAACACCATCCAGGAATCTCAGGCAAATTCAGCAACACTGGTTCCAGTGCCAGGAGAGACCAGAGAAGTGGCCATCAGCAGGTTGCCACTGAGCAGTCTGGTGTGGAAATGTTTTAGTTGCTGTGTGACATTATGGATTGTCCTGTCAGCTCTAAAGCAAGGCTGCTTTCTCCGAAAACAAAGCTTTGCTTATTCGTAAGTGCCTGCTGCAGTGAGAGCTGAGCAGGGTATAAAACTATCCTTTCCTTTCAAAGTCACCACTGATAACTAATGGGATGGCTCGAGTAAATGAGAAGAATAGTTGATCTTAATAGAGCTGGCACTGGGTTCATTTCACTGCAGGCAGTTGGAAGAAATGGCCTCAGACTGTATTGTAGGTAGGAAACAAGAGGATATCCTATGTAGGGAATAATGCATTTTAAGAAGACTGCAGGGGTGAGGTTCTCAGGACAAAAAGAGAGGAATGGCAAAAAAAGTGAGGAATTAGGAAGAGAAATCTCTGTGGAAGTGGCAGGTGTTGGGCAAGAAGATCAGTGTTTGTTAGAAAGTAAGCTGGTGGTAGGGTGCTTGTGAGGTCTCCCTTGTCACAGCAGAGTTCAGCTAATTCTGTGAGTATTGTGGTTTTATAGCACTGGTTTCCATTTGCTTGCTAATTTCCAAAACCTTAAGAGAACTCCTCAAAGCTGCTGTTCTGCTTGTGTCACCTGTGCCTTTGACTGTGTCTTAAACGGTGTGGGCAGGGTTAACCTTGCCTAAAGAGAGATGGTTTGCAGATGGGACCCTCACACGTTGTCTGATGCCTGTCAGGGGAAAGCAGGTTGCCTTGGGTCTTGCCAGCTCTTGAGCTGTGTTGTTTCACCCTCATCCATTCAAGTCTGAGAGCAGGAATAAAATCTAGAGGAGAACAGTGAGGTTCCAGATCTGATAGCTATCCTCTTCTCCTGAGTCTCTGCAATACTGGCTTAATTCATCACTCCATTCTCCAATTCCATTAATGTTTCCAGGTGCTGCAAGTCTAAGAGCACTTGCATAAACCTGGTCTTTGAATTGATGGATTCGTTGGTTTATTCTCCATCACCATAATATGCTTAATAATACGCATAATATTCAGAAGTGTCCTTGACTTTGTGAAAGGTTTCCTTATCTTGGTGGCCTGTCTCTTACCAAAAAAGTGTCTATAACCTATTTATTTCATGTTTTTTTCAGGGAGGTCAGTTTAGTTGTGTTTATTTAGTTGTGTTATATTGCCTTTGCTACAGGTACTGCCAGATAAGTAAGTGAAAGAATTATTTCAGGCTGGAAGGCTATCCTAGATTTTTTTTTTTCCAAGCTGTTAGTCACAAGTTCTTGTCTGGATGTGAGCAAATCCCAGGGGAAGCATCCAGAAAGAGGCTGTGCTGCTCTGGACACCTGCAGAGTGTAGCAAGTGGTGAGTGTGCTGGGAGGTTCCACGTGGGCTGGCAAAAGAGATAGACCTTGGTGCCCTTTGTAAGGTACCACAAGTGCACTCTGAGCTCTCTCAATCCTTTCTTAGCTGGGGAAGGAGATGGTAAGGAGCAGGGTTGCACAGAGAAATACTAGAGGCAAACTGCTAGGACTTTATTGAGGATGTTTGCAGGAAACAGCTAGTGCTGCTTGCACGATGATGGTTTGGGAAGTCCCTTGAAGCAGCTAAGACTGCCCTTCCTCTTTTTGCTGGAGTCTTCCTCTTTTTTTTTTCGTTCTTTTGTTTGGTTTTTTTTTTCTTTTTGGGGAGATAATGGCTTCTTTTCTCCATTTTTTATCCTCCAACTTACTTGCTGAGGCTAAAGGGAGCCCTGTCTGCGTCCTGACCCTGGGCAGTGGGGAAGAAGGTGGGAAGTTTCAACAGTTGTGGGTCAGGAACGAGTGTGGAAGAACAGCTCTGGCTGGCTTTATTTAGCCTGGTAATGTTTCCATTTCCCATCTGTTCAGTGGGAATAATCTAAGTGTTGGGGATCAATTCACCGAGTATCTGATGGCTGTGCAGACAGTATGGCAATAAGGTACTAAAAATGTCTATACATAAAAATAACCTCTTAGACTCTCTGGCACTGTGCCTTTGGCATGTCACAGGTCATAAAGATTCTGCCAGATGAAATTAACTGGCAGCCTTGTTCAGTATGGAATGAGAGCAGCTTGCTCTCCTAGCATAGTTTAGGTACATTAGGGCAGACACATCCTGGTGGATTTTTTCAGTCAAGTCAGCAGATAGTTGGAGTCATTAGTACTATAATATATGTGAGGGTCTTGAATTAAAAATTCTTGGCTGGAAGAGCTTTTTCTCTCTGTCTGTGAGGACAGAGATGAAGGACTGTGTGCATGATGTTATTGGGATGTTGGAAAAAGGAACTCTGGAGTTTGAAAGGGGTAATAAATTATTGATTATGTTGACAAATAATCTGCCCTTGTGTTCCTTCTACTGAGAAGTTACAAGTTTGGGAGAACTATGGGAGAGGAAAGAGAGGTGTGATTGTGGATGATGGGAATGTGTTTAGAAATACAAGGGAGGCTGGAGGGAAGACATGAAGGTGGAGACTTTTTGACAAGTCTGGAGATGTGCAAAGCTTACCAGCAACTAAGAGGGCTTCAGATTCAGAGTTTCTCTTCTCCCTAACTTTCTTCTGGAGAGAGCCTGTTGAACCCTGAGGTCTCTGTGTTTATTTGGGCTATGACTTGCTGGAAAAGAGCGTGTGACACCTGAGCTGCTTTTGCAGATGCTGTTTGGGGGCTTCACTCTGGGGCTCAGGTAAGAGCCAGGCTGGTGGGCTGGTTTTGGCACAGGTGCTGACTAACACAGGGCTTCCATTTCTGGACCCTTCTGTTGTGTTGCAGGGCAATGCACAAAACAAAATGTGAGGTAGCTGAGAAGCTCCAGCAAAAAAATCTAGAGGGTGGTTTGAGTTTATGATTGACCTGGGTTCCCTTTAAGGTCCCTCCAGCTCCTTGGCACTCTGTGGCTTCAGTAAATGGCTTGGCATGTTCTGTAGGCACCAGTACTGTTTTGCTGGGCATGGAGAACTATCAGGTTCTTTGACGTCTCTGATCCCAGAAGATAATAGTCATGCTCACATTAACCTCAGCATCTTTTCCCTGAGAGGGTTTTCACTATGCTGCCTTCATAAAACCGACAGCAATTTTTCAGTCTGCTGCCTTCATCTGTCAGTAACGTTCTCCACCAGGGAATGCAGTGTTAGGCCTGTCCCTCTAACTTATCTAAAAACATTTTCATTTCAAATAGCTATGATGTTTTTACTGGATTGTCATTAACAATGCAGGTTTACAATACGAAATGAGACTTCCTAATAACAATTGGATTCTGCTGCCTGATTGAAGAATTTCGTAAGAACTAAGCTGTGTGGCATTAAAAGAAGCCCCTTTTGGGGGGATTACCTGCATCTGCAGTATGTGGCAAAGCATGAGGCCAGTAACTGGCTGAGTTTAACCAGCCAAGGAATGTGATAATCCTCCAGAAAGACGTAACATGGGCTTTTTATGAGCAATAGGAAATGGATATTCCATTTGTGACTAGGAAGGTCATACCTGTCTCTGGGTATTAATGTGGCTTTATCACCAGCAGCCAGTGGGAACGCTTCACGTCTGTGCAGAACGCTAAAGCTGCCTTGTGCTGTCAGATGTTTGGCTGGATTTTAAGGATGCTTCTATCCACTAGGGCTATCAGAGAATATTGCCTTGCTCTCTGAAGACAAGTGCCTTTCAAACGCCATTGAATGTTTGTGCTCTCGTTAAAAGTTAAGAAGCCTTTGATCTGAAGTGCTATTTTTTTGGTTTTTATTTCATTTTTTTTCCCTCTGGCTTGCCAGGGCCTGGGAGGAGTTTCATGGCCTGGTGAACAGCAGTGGCCGCTGATCGAACGCTCCCCCTCCCTCTGTCACACCCAGGGTAGGGCCTCATCTTTCTTCCTATGTGACTTCATGGCATACCTCTCAGCTTCCAACCTTCTTCCCATGGGCTGGCATGTTCTCTTGCCTTATGGGCCTGATGGTGGGCCCATTCTGCTATTTGTTCTTTTCCAAAGGTCAAAATGATTTTTTAAAATTTTTTTTGACCAGACACCTGCATTTTCTGTTGAGGTGCTGTGTGCTCTTTTGCTAATGTGTCCTTCCTCTGTATGAGGCACTTGTATCCCAGACCTGGTCCCAGGAGGCTGAGAGGTATGTCTGCAGCTTGGGTGTGTTGCCTAGGGCTGACTGTGTCAGGTATGGAGTGGTAAATCCTAAGCACATCCAGGTGATGGACACTGAGAGAGGCACCTGGGGCCTGACACACAGCTCTTTAACAGTGGGCTGGAACAGAATAAATTAGTTGGTCAATAAAAGCTTGTTCAGGAAGCACACCCAGTAGCTACTGTAGGTAGAAATGATAATGTTGTGGCTAATGAGACAACCACCTGCTACTGCTGGTACTGTCAGCCAAGATTTGCAGAGAAGACAGCCAAGGTGAGCCCAGGGCTGTTGGGAGCCTCAGAGCTCGGATTGTTTTTCCCTCCAGTGCCAATTTCCCTGATAGCAGGCCCTTAAGAAGGGCCAGCAAGAGGCCTGGCCATGAGAGTTGGGTTGGTTGTAGCCAAGTGGGATCGCTGCATTGTTGAGTGCCAGAGCAGAGGAATCGACTGGAAGGACACATTTACATTGCCCAGTTCCCATTACTGGGGAGTGAAATGTAACTGCTCCAACACAGCTGAGCTCTGAGGAGCTGCTGGGGATCCCAAAACCTCCCTCAACAACACTGGGCAAGCAGTGTTCTCATACCTTGCTCTGAAGTCATGGGTGAAAATAATACCTCTCTCTCCTCACAGGTTTGGCTTTTTGTGAGGATCAATGTTTACAAAATATTACACAGGCACTTGGTAGTGTTGTTATTGTTAGATGACATTCACATGTCCTTCCGGAAGAGGAAACCAGCTCACTTCATTAAATACCAGGCTCTGAAGGCAGGAAATGTGCCAAAGGTGGCAGAGAACCGTGGCAGAGTTCATTTAGCTCTCAGCTGTATTGGGTGGCCTGTGCTGAGCAGGGATGAGCAGAGGGCCTGGGGCACCCCAGTGAAGGCAAAAGGAGGGGAAATGTAGCAGTCTGTCCAGTAAAGAGCTAACTAAAGTGTGCTGTCCTCCTGAGGCAGATGGCACAGGTGAAAGTCCAGCATGGGGTAGAAAGCCAAACCATTGCTGCAAATTAACCAGAATCCAGTTAATGAATCCTGAATCACATTCCCAAATGGCAGCCCAGCCGACTCTTCTGGCAAGTGCAAAGGTGAGCCCCAGTCTTCTGCAGATGGCCGCCAGCATGGTTTTTGCTGTTATGCCATAGCAGAGTAACTTTTTTAACTTTCTGAAAAGTGGTTTTTACTTCCTTCTGCTCTTCCAGTTTCAGCCCACCTCCTGGAGGTGTTCCAGTCTGTGCTGGTGCAGCTGCCATGCAGCTCCTGGCAGCACACAGTGATAGCTCAAGGGTTTGAGTGGAATTTCACAGTCCTGCACAGCACCTTGCTGCTGAAGTTGCTGCCTTTGCTCTTCAACCATTTGGTGTGGTATGTCCTGGGGCATCCCTAAGTGTTTTGGTTTGGGCAACTTACAGCCCTGTCCCTGTTCATGGGAAGAGCTGCCAAACCTATCCTCTCAAACTAATTGTAATCTCATTTGTTTCCAACACACCACCTTTCTATTAATGTGGAAATACGCTTTCCCTGTTGCTGCTGCTCACAGGCTGGCAGTAAGCAGTAACAGATTTCTGTAACCTGCCCCATATTCAGTTGCTGCAGTGCCATGAGACTGTACTGAGGGAGGTTGTAGACCACCACTCCTTCCTTGGTCAGCAGCCCCTGAGGCTTGTGGCTGTACTCACAGGAGTGAGTAGAAGCTGCTGAAGAAACTCTTCTGTTTAAACTTGAGGGAAACGCCCTTTTCAGATTAGATATTCTTTTAAGGTAGGAGAGATCAGAGAGCTAAACTTGTTGACAGTATGACTAAATACAAGGGACAAAGGCAGGGGGAGGTTGGTCTGATGGTATATTTGTGCTCCAAGCAGAATCCCCAAGATAAATTTTCGGTAAGGAAGAGACCTTGCAAGTTGTTTAAACACCAGAATCCATCAGGGAGGTTTCTGCACTCTATCATGTGCTTTGCTCACAGGAGATGACAGTTTTTTCTTCTCATTGAGTGGGGGTGAACCAGGATCTCCCTCTGTTCCGAGAGTTCTGGAGTGACAGCTGACTTGTGTGAGAAGTCTGTAGTTAGGAAGCAGATCTGCATAGGAGGTTTAACGAGCGTTGATTTTGAGCGATGTACTGGGATGGCAACACTGGTAGCTGTGGTGGGGAGAATGGGGAGGTGCTGTGATCTGAAGGAATGCACATCTTTAACCACTTTTTTTCTTCCCTCTGTTTTCCAGGGATAATTCAAGCTTTCGAAACACAAAAATCACATTGTGAGAACAAGAGTTGGCACTAAGCTCCTCTCTCCGTGTTGAAAGCACTGAGAGTGCCCTCCGATCTCTGAAGGGACTCATGGGCCACTCTCGCACTCCTCCCTGGGGGAAGGATCCATCTGAAGCCCTCCAGCAGCGGTGACAATAGAGGCCGATTTTGTCTTACACAAACTTTTTTTTAGCAGTGGGGCGGGAGGCAGCCTTTCAATTAGCGGCAGGCCCTTGGGGCCGCATCTTGCAGCACTTTTCTCTCTTTCTCTACGTGGCATGCAGGATCTTTGGGATTCTGCCTCAACATCAGAGCCTTTTGCTGAGGGATACCAGTATTATAAATCTCTCTGCAGCTGGGAGGAGCATCCCAGTTGAGAGTCAGCCCTGTGGTTTTCAAATGCCCCTTTTCAGTTCTGCCAATAAATTATTGGGTCTCTTTGTTTCTTTCAGTCTCTTATTTTTTTTTGCTCTGTCTGAAATTCAGTGGGGTGGTATTTCTCTAGGCTACTTGCTTTATCTTTGCCTCTTCTTCATACTCCTAGGTTAGCAGGGCCTTGTACCCACCCCTATTTGTTGTGGAGAGGAATGTGAGCTTCCCTTAAACCAGGACAAAGAGATGTTTGGTGTCAGTTGCCTTCATTCTGTCTGTCTCGGTGGAGAGCCAGCAGCACTGGCTGAATTCAGGGCCAAGCCTGCTTCTGGTGTGCACTGAGGTTTGCAAGTCTCTGGCCACCTGGGAAACTGGGCCCCCAGTGGGTGTAGCAGAAGAAGGCGATGGCCCAGCCTGCTGCTCATTGCTGCGTGACAGCTGCGACCAGAAGAGGGGCTGGGAGTGACCCCTGTGCTGCGGGGTGAGCCTCAGATGATGGGTTGTTGCCTGGAAAGCCAGCATGGCTGCAATTTGGATGCCACGGAAACAATAGGAGCTAATTATTTCCTCTGATTCTGCTTGACTACAACACTAATTGTACTCATTAACAGCTCCAGCCTTTTCTCCTTTTCCTTGGGGAATCTCACAATTGCCTTTCATTTTTAATGGAGCCTTTGCCTTGGGCCCAGGAGGGGAGGCTGTGGCCAGCGATGGGGCACATCTCCTGCCCCATGTGCTCTGTGCAGCCCCCCAGGAGAAGGAGCTGCTTGGGCCAATTTACTCGTGACCACAGAACCAGCAGCCCATGTCTGGGACAATTACCAGCCTTGGGGCCTGGGAGACTTTCAGCCTCATGACTCCAATTGCAAATTCCTTATCTTAGTATTGAAGTCTAGATTGAAAGCAGCCAGGACTGGCAGAGAAAACAGTTTAAAATGTTCAGTCTTCTGAAAGGTTTGTTTTCTTCGTTGAGAGTGTCAGTTCTAGGCTGTCTCTAGAGACATTTCTTGAACTGACAGCAATGACTAAGTGCTCCCCACGGTCAGGCAGTTAGCACCTGGCTGGGCAGGGAGCAGGACTGTTCCCCAGGCTGTAGTGGCATCCCTCTCTGTGTTTCTTGAGACCCACGGTCCTGTTCTGCTTTTGGCACTTGTTTGTCACCAGCTCTCAACCAAATGCTCTTTTCCGGACATGGTTTGTTTTCCCTGCTGTGAGCAGGTACTACTATGACTGCTGCTTAAGATTCCTTTTAAATACAACTCTCCCCTGCTGCTCTCCAGTACTTGTTAGGGTGGATTTAGTTGTAATTACATTTTGGCAATCTAAGCAAAAATAGCCTTGCAAGGCAGGGCTGAAATATTAGCTGCAAGTTCCTTTTATTCACAGCACATTTAGCTTTTTGCAGATGACATCGCTTAGGGCTTTAGTCCTGTTGTTGTGCCCAGCTGTGCGTCATGTTCACCTCTGTTATTTCGTGTACTCGCCCACTTCTCGCCTCTGATGCCCCTTGCCTAAACTGGTGCTGATGAGTGCAGGCTTGCTATTAAATCTGAAAATGCTGCAGTCCTGCTGTGCTTGCCCTCAAATATGCTTTGCGAGTGAGCTGTGGAAGAGCCCTTCCTAGGGAGGCTGTTCCTCTCCTCCCACTGCCCCCGTGGTTGAGATGTGGAGGAACTCAGCAGAGGTTCCTCTTGCTCAGCCTTGAAGAGAGTGAGCTGGCTGGGTGTGGAGTTTTTCCTCTTTAAGGCTACTTTTCCTGAGGTCAGGAGAAAAGCAGTGTTTGATCAATGCCAAGCACCAGCTGCCTTCCTATGGCCTGGAGAAGGATGGAGCCAGACTGGTTTTTGAGCTGGACTTTAGGCTTGTGATTTGCTGTGTCCTGCTAATGAGAATAGTGAAAACACAGGCATGAGGTTGTTTGGGAGGGGAAGGAGCTTCTGTCGTGCCCTAGAAAAAGGTTTCAGATCCTCTTCATTCAGGAAGGAAGCCTGTAGCCATGGGAGCCCCAAATCTGTGGTAAGTCAAGACCTTTCCTGCTTTCCTTATCCCAAAGGCTTTGAACACCCTTGAACTTCTTTAACTCCCTGCAAAGTGGCCTGTAGGGAAACTGGAAGAGCTTTGAACCCCTTTGAGCCCTGGAGCCCAAAGAAGAGCATTCCCTTGGGCTCTTCTTTCCCAAGGGGTGCTGAGCTGTGGTGGGCTCATGGGCCCTGGGTGTGTCTTGCTACAGCTGGCCAAGTTGGGGCTGATGGCTCTTCCCAGCCCTCAGAGAGAAAGGAGTTCTGTCTGTGGAGGGGAGCACTTGGAGGATGATGTCACCTTGTCTTAGTGCTTCTTGATGGAGTGTGGGCACGAGGCTGATACTGGACTGAGGAAGCTTTTCCTCTCTCATTGCACTCCCCCCATAACCTCAGAGGGTGGCCTGCAAGGTGTTCCCACACCAGATCCTGCAAGGCACATTTTCTGCCCAAGATCTGTGACATCCCAGCTCTCGCTTTTGTTCTTGTCTCTGGAATGATAAACCACAGAGATCTCCCGAGGGCTGGTAAAACCACTACTTGGATATGGTGGAGAATGTGGTCTCGGTCATGTGCTCCTGGCAGGCTGGAAGAGCTGATCCGTTTCCACTTGTGCTGTATGGACATGCTGGAGCCTGAGCTCACTGAAGAAGCAGCATCCCTGGAGTGGTAAGAAGTAGGTGACAGTACCAGGCCCTGGAGACTGGCAGCAGGGCAATAGGGAGCCACTAATCAATGGGAAATGGCCTGGCAAAGACAGACCAGAGCTCATTCATTATGCATCTTCCTGGGGACAGAGAGTCTGGAGGCTGTGGACATGCCTCGTGCTCTGGTTTGGGCAGCTTGTGGCAGCTCCTGGCTCTCACAGGGCTGGGGACACTGGGCCAGGAGGGTCTGTCCCTTCAGCCACTGAGAGGACATTGCTGTGGCAGGACAGGAGTACTGTGCAGTGCTGTCACTTACCAGCAAGACTGGCCAGGAGTACAGTGCCCCAGGACCTGGTCACCTCACCTGGGTCATGGCCATGGGAGGTGACCCAGGCAGGGGGCAGGACCCAGCCAAGGTCCTCTGAGCACCCCTGCCTGCACCGGTGAGCACCATCCCCACCTCCTTCAAGGTGCCAGCTGGGAGCTCCATATTCACCTGGTGTTGGTGCTGTGGGCACTACGCATCTCGTAGGGATAGGGCAGGAAAAGCCACCTTGCAGAGAGCAGGGGCAGACTGGCACAGCACTGAGTGGTTCTGGGCCGTGACCAGGCTGCAGATGTCCAAGAAGTGATGTCTCAGCTGCTGTGTGTTTTCCTCCCTCCTCCATCCATGCCCACAGTGCCCCCACCTCTGGCAGGCAGTGCCAGGGGCGGTTGTGGGCAGTAACCAACTGGTTTTCTCCCAGCAGCAGCAGAGGCAGCCGGTGCTGGGACTGTGAGGCTGATGCACGTCCTGCAGCCAGGCACAAGTGGCAAGAGCTGGATCACAGAGGAGCAGATGCTGCTTGCCACCATTCCCAGGCTGACCTCTTTCATCTCCCCTGCCAGCAGGGACAAAGCCAGCGGGCCCCAGAGGTCACTGGGGGGCACAGGGGAATATGGCATTGCTGGGATGGGGGGAAGGGGCTGTGCTTGACAGAGATGATCCCATAGGGCAAGGAAGGCTGGTGGGGGAAGGAGTTGTGCTGATGCTCCCAGCAGGATGGATGCCAGAGGGCACACATCCCTGAGGGTGTTTGGGTTCCTGGTGGCCCAGAGTCTTTGCACCTCAAGCTGCTTGCTAGGGATCAAGGACAGCACTTTAGCTGTCCCTAAGAGCTGCAAACAGGGCATAAATGGAGGCAAGAATTAGCTGCCACTAATCCCATCCATGGTTCCATTGTTGCCCCAGAATGGGCTGCTGTAGCTGTGATTCCTGCCCCACTGCCATGACAGGGATGACAGTGTTCTCATTTGTCCTGGGCTTGAATTTGTAAATTTGCAGTGGCTCTTGCTGCCAGCACTGCTGCATGGCCCGTTAAATGTCTGACTCTGCTCTAGTTTCCCTGTGTCTCATCTCACAGAACTGTGCAGCTTAGAGGTGTGTGGCCAGCCTGCACCGGGTGCACATCCAGCCTCTGAGGCGGGTGGGCATGGAGCAGAGATGCCATGGATGCTTGCAACACTTGGAGGCTTTATTTTCACATTCAGCACTGCATATTCCCCCTTCCCCCCTCTCCACCACTGGGCTGGTGGGCACCTGTGAGCATCACTGTGGCAGGTACTGCTTGGGGTCCCCAGGAAAGGGCAGGGCGGGTGCCTGGTTGAAGTGAGCCACGAGGAAGATTCCAATGGTGCCACACACAAAGAGAGAGGCCATGATGAAGAAGCAGACACGGTCGATCACCTGTCCCACCATCATCCACTCTTCGCTCTCCTGCCAGTGGCACAAGAAGGGTGAGGGCTGCCCCCCAAGCAGATCCCTCTCCCCCCAGCCCCGACTCACGCTGCTGAAGTCGTTCTGCTCCCGCGTGGCATTGGCGATGTAGTTGCAGGCATCCACGCAGGCGCGGATCTCAGGACCTGCCTCTTCCAGGCTCTGGCAGAAGTCCTGGGTACTGCCACTCTCCAGACCACGTCCTAAGAGCAACAGAGCCAGCACAGCGGGCACCAGCAAGCGCTCAGCCACTGGCACAAAGGCCAACTTCACAGGGAGGTGCCAACCCCCCTGGGGTCACTCACCGATCTTCTCCAGCACGGTTTTCATCAGCCCATCCCTTTCTTTCTGCTTCTCAAAGAGCAGCTCGGTCCGGGCTTTCCAGAGCATGTACTCGTCAGCTTTCACGATGAGCCCCAGGGAGCTGCGTCTGCGGATGGCTTGTGGTGGCCCTGGGGTCTCCTCTGGCATGGCCATGCCCAGGTAGCGGGGCAGGAGGTGCAGGAACACCTGAGCACAGTGTCACCTGTGGGGATCTGTCCCCCTCACACCACCCAGAGCACCCAAAGGGTGTGACCGGTTTCCCTGGCATTGCCTGGAGCATGGTGGCATTGGGATGTTGGCACCTCCTGCTCCCCAGTGTTGGGAGTGGCTTGGTGGCATGGTGTGGTCCACTGGGGACATCTGGGGCCTTCTCTTTGTGCCAGGACTTTCACTCAGATGAAGGCATGGCTGCCACCTTGCTCCGCAAGGGACATGGCCTTGATCCCCAAATACCCATCCCCTTCCCCCTGTATAAAGGGTAGGGGGTTGATGGCAGGTACCTGGCGCACTCTCTGGGACATGGAGTGAGTGTTGGGCGTTCTCAGGGAGACGTTGAGGACAATGACAGCATTCACCACAATCACCACTGTCACCACCATGAGGAAGGTCAGGTATCTGGGGAGGGGGCACAGAGCCTCAGTGGGGCTGCTGGGTCACAAGCTATGGTCATGCAAGATCCTTTTCAGTGCCCTCGCGGGCTGGAAGCCGATGACCGGCAGTGAAACATGGGCAAGTGGTAGCCCTGTGTCAGCCCCATCTGGGCTGAGGGTTATTTCTGTACCAGGGTCCTGTCCCTGGGCACTGGCTGCTCTACAGCACCTGAAACCCTGCTGGCACAGTGTGACAAGAGGGCTGGCACCCTGGTCCCAGTGTGTCACTTACTTTCCAATGAGAGGCACCGCCTGGGAGGTCTCAGGCACCTTCTGGGCAATGAGGAAGAGGAAGACAGTCTGGGCCAGGAGAACATTGATGGAGACAGTGCATTTCTGCCCACCCGCTGCCAAGGAGGGGGAAAGGCAGGGTTTGGCACAGGGCAGTGCTGTGGGCATTGCCCTCCTAAGGCAAACCCCCCCCACAAAAGCTGAATTAGACAAGTCCTGGCTTGAGACTTTAACTATGGGATACCTGGAAATTTACACACTTCCCCCCATCCAAATACCACAGGAGGGGGTGAGAGATGACACTGATGGTGTCCAAGCACAGAGGGGATGAGGAGCCCTTCCTGGAATGTTGCTGTCCCCTTGCACATCCCCATGCCTGCAGTGGGCACAGTCCCAGTGTACCTTTGGCGGGCAGGAAGTAGACGAGCACAGCCATGGCGGAGATGAGGACACAGGGCACGATGATGTTGATGATGTAGAAGAGTGGCTTGCGCTGGATGATGAGGTAGAAGATGATCTGCTGGTACTGGATGTCATCTGGGGTGAAGTGCTCCGAGTTGATGATCTTCCGAGCGGGGCGGTGCTTGATGGCCCATTCGCCATTCTCTGCATCATGATGGTGCCAGGTGAGTCCCACTGTCCCCACAGGAGCACTGGGGCTCCAGCTTCCCAGTCCAGGGAGGAAGGGGAGGACTGGTGATTGGCGTGGGCCCTACAGGGCACCCAGGCTGCGCACAGTGCTAGAGCCTCTCATGAGAGAGATGAGCACTGTGGAACATGCCATGGTGCCTGGCAAAAATACCCCAAAAAGCAGTTGGATGGGGCAGCTGGGCACATTTGGGGCACCTTGAACCCCTTGGGGGCTCCCAGGGCTACAGAGGGGTCCCCCCATCTCCCCATTTCCACAGTGCCACAGAGGGAAGCCAAGCATGACACTGGGTGACAGCGCACTGCTCTCTCCTGCTCTCCGCAGGAGCAATAGATTTTTTCCCAGTCAAGATCGCAACTCAGGCCGGTAATGAAAAAATAAATCTCGCTGCCCGAAAAGCATTTTGTTCCTTCAATATGCAATTAAAATGTGATGGAAAACGTCATTGTTTGGCCATGACAGCTACGTTCCCAGCATCAATCAAGCTTGCAGGAGCGGTGCTCTCCGGGAGCAGCTGCCAGGCTGCGAGAGCCCCAAGCCGGGGGGGTTAGAAAAACAAATCTCTCCCACACTCCCGCTTCCACTAATAACTTAAGTGCCCATGTAATGGTGGGAGCTGCTAATAGTCCCTGCAGCCCTGCCTTTGGCAGCCACCAGTGTAGCAGCAGACCTGTTGGATGTCCCCTTGTGCCATGGGTGCGGCTGCAGTGTTACCTGTGAAAGCCTCAGGGTCGATGGAGATCCACTCCACGGTCTGGCCTTCCTCCACTGTCAGCAGCAGGTTGATTTCATTGGCACTGTACGTCTGGGACCTGGGGAGGGACGAGGTGGTGGCACAGGCTGGCATGCAGCAGGCTGGATGGGCAAAGGGTGCCAGTGTGGCACCAGGTCATGCTGGCCACCTCCAGCTCTGCTTTGGGGTGCTTGGCTTGTCCACGGTGCCTCCTGCCAAGTGGCAGGGGACAGGTAGGTGGCACTTATCTGCCCAGGGGCAAAGCTGGGCATCCCATGCTAATCCCTGTGTCCCAGCAGGAGCTGCCATGGTGCCCATGCTCACTGAAAGACCATGGTGCAGTTCTGCCAGTCGAAGGGGAAGTAGGTGACGTGGATGACGCAGACGCTGCGGTAGATGGCGGGGGGCAGCCAGTAGATGCTGCCATCAGGGGACACCAGCACGTTGGTGTAGAGGGTGATTTCGAACGTCCCATCGATGCTGGGGGGAAAAGGATGGGCTCAGCCCCAAACTATGCCTGGGTGGGCAGCTGCCAGCCCTATGTGGGGACATGTCCCCACTGCCCTGTCACCTACTTGTTCTCCAGGACGATGTCGGGCAGCCAGACCATGGTGGACGGCACCCGCAGCAGCTCGATGTTGTCGTATTTCTCAGGGTCCCAGCGCAGGCGATAATCTCTCCATTGCTGGCAGAAGAGAAAAGGAGGAGGGGTCATGGGGCTCCCCAAGATGAAGGAGATTGTGAGTTGCCTGTGCTATGCTGCCCACAAAATGGGTTCATTTTGGGGTGCCCACAAAAGAGGGTGCAGGTTACAGTGCCAGCCCCCCACGGGGTGCCACCCTGGTACACAAACATAGCTGGGCGTGATCCTGCCTAGAGGGGAGGGGTCTCACCATCTCGATCCAGACGTTGGTGGTGAGAGTCTCCTCCCGTTCATTCTGGCAGGGAAGGAAGGAGGGAGATGGCTTTAGTATGCTGCCTTGTGCCCCACATGTGGGGGCGAATTCTGTCCCACTGGGGGGTACTTGGGGGGGGGTCTCTCACCAGGGAGATGAGGTTGGTGAGGGTGAGCTTGAGGGAGACATCGATGATCTCATCCCCCCGCAGGGCCGGGCGCAGTTGCCGATTGTAGTTGGACATGAGGTCCTCGAGCAGCTTCCCCTCCTGGTTCTTGCAGCCCACACCTAGCAGGGCACACGCCATGGGGACACCCCGGGGGGAAGACAGGCGGGTCACTGATGCCCCCAAGACCTGACAGGCTGACGGAGGAGGCACAGGGGTGTGTGCATGCGGAGGGGTTGCCCAGGCGTGTGTTCCTGCGGGTGTGTGCGCTCTGCTCCATGATCCTGACAGTCCCGTCAGTGCCCCCCCCGGTGCAAGCAGCGGGTGTGGCCCCACCACGCCCTCCCCGAGCTCACCCGGGGCTGTGCCCAGGACAGGAGCCGGAGGCCGTGGGCTGCCGGCACAGGGAGCGCCCGGTGCGGCGGTGCCCGGCGCTGCACTCCCCGGGGTCACAAACCCCCACGTGCAAAGGTGGGGCGGGGGGGCAGGTGCCCCCCAGGCCTCTCCTGGGCGGGCAGATCTTACCTGCCAGCGTGCAGAGGACGAGGAGGAGGCCGTGGCCACGCATGGCGGTGCCGTGGGGCGCAGGGGCTGGGGCTCCGCTCGGCCGCCTGCGTCGACGTGTTCTGGGCCTGGCGCCCGCGGGGACAGGACAGCTGTCCCCTGCCACCGTCAGCTGTTCCCAGCAGCCGTGGGGGCCCGGGAGGGACGGGTGACCACCCACTTCCCCCGCTGGTGGGGCGATGCCGGTTTGCTGGGAAGCTCCTCTGGCATTTTGTGCCGGAGGGGTTGGAATTGGGGCAAGGGGCAAAATGAGCTCCGTGCCTTGGGTTCCCCATGTCTCCCACAAAGGGATGCATCTCCTTGCAGTGTGCAGGTGCCCCCCTGCCAGTACATCCTGTCCCTGCCATGGCAGTGGCTGCCTCCAGAATATAGGGTGGGGAAGGGGCAGGCAAGTCCCACCACGTCAGCCTGGGGAATGATGCCCTCCCCAGGGCTTCAGATCCTTCCAGCCCCTGTGCAGGAGGGTCATGGGGAGGGGGGGGTGGGGGTATGATGAGATTCCTGGCTCAGTGGAGAGGACGTGACAGCTGTCCTGGGCCACTGCCGGTGGGGGGACGTCAGCTGTGTCCCCTGAAACCAGAGCCCTGGCATCCCACTGCTGAGCTGGGGAAGGAGACACCTCTCTGGGCCCCCAGCCTTGCACTGTGGGATGGGGTGTGCTGGGGGGACACTGTGGGTCGGGCTGGGGGATCATGGGGGCAGAGGGGAAATGTGGGCACTGATGGCATCTCTGCCAACTGCAGTGGGTTTGCAGGGGATGGTGCCATGCTGGGGGGGGCCAACTCCTTCCCCAGCCTATCCTGCCCCAAGTGCCCAGCCCACAGGGATAGCAGGGCTGGTACCACCACATCCCCTCTGAGAATCACCCCTTCCAGCCACAGCTGAGGTCCACCATACTCAGGACACCCAACAACACCCATTCCCTGGGCGGGATTCACCCTCCCCAACACAGTGCTCAGGTTGGGCATCGTGCCCAGTGCGACACACTGAGGGCAGCCACCAGTTCAGAGCCCCATGGCGAGAAGAACCCAGCTTTATTTTCCCAAACCAAGGCAGATGGGGAAGAGGCTGGCACACGGGATGCCCACACGCCCCTAGATGAAGCGCTTGTTCTCCTCCCGGTAGTCATAGGGGTCTCCGGCAAAGGGCAGCAGCGGCGGGTGGTTGTAGATGCCCATGAGGAAGATCCAGAGGGTGCCCACCACCAGCGTGGGGGTGATGAGGAAGAAGCACAGGCGGTCCAGGGTCCGGGCCACACGGTTCCAGTTGTCGATCTCCTGCGGAGAGAGCCGGGAGCCAGGCAGTGTGGGGGCACAGTGGGCACAAGGAGCCCCCCTGCCCTCCAGTGCCCGTGGCCCCACCTCATTGTAGCTGTTTTCGTCCCTCATGTGCTTAACAATGTAGTTGGCATTGTCAATGACGGGTTTTATGTGCTCGTAGGGCTGCTCCTCGCCTGAGTCCATGCCCAGTGGTGCCAAACCTAGGGACAAGGGGGGGAGGTGAGATGGGCTCCGAAGAGCTGCCAACCACCCCAACCCCACCACCCCTCCCTGTGTCCCTGGGGAGGGGCAGTGGCTCACGGGCAGGGGTGACGCGGCTGGTCAGCCCGTGCCGCTCTGACTGCTTCTCGAACATGAGCTCGCTGCGGGACTTGACGCTGAAGTATTCCTCCGCCTTGGCGATGTAGCCGGCCGAGCTGCAGCGCCGGATGCACGGGGCACCTGCCGGGCTCTCGGGTGGCTGTGTCATGCCCAGCAGCCGGGGCAGGCTCTCCAGGAAGATCTGGGCCACAAGAGGGGGTGTCATGTCCCTTGGCCACCTCCCCAGTGTGTTGCTACCTTGTCCCCACTTTCTTCCCACAAACTCCACCTGGCACAGGTGCAATGCCAGGGCTGTGCTGTCCCATGCCCTCTGTGGGGCACAGTGTGACCCTTGTACCCACCAGCGCACCCACCCCAGCCCACACCCCACTCACCTCTTTGACCCAGTCAGACATGACATGGGTGCTGGGCGTGCGGAAGTGGAAGTTGAGGACCACGACGGAGATGATCACCACGGCCGTCACCAGAAGCATGATAAAAAGCAGATACCTGGTAGGGAGCATGGTCTTGGAGCCAGCATTGCCACAGGGGCGGAGCACAGGCAGAGCTGCCCTCTGGCATCAAGGGACTGCACAATGTCCCCACTGCACCCAGCAGTGCCCAGGACTCACTTGCCGATGAGGGGGATGGCGTGGGAAGTGGCAGGCAGGCGCTGGGAGATCAGCAGGAGGAAGACAGACTGCGCCAGGAGCACTGAGATTACCAGGGTCATCTTCTCACCACCTGGAGAACAGATGAGCTCAGGGCAAACCTTGCCCCAGGTACCTTTACCAGAGCCCCCAGTGCCAGGGTTGCCCTTCCAGTGTCCCATGATACAGTGCCCCATATAGGGGTTTTCTGTTATGGGAGTACCCTCGGGTCCTGCATGGGATACCCCGTGCCCAAGTGCACCTCTGCCAGGCTGCCTGGCTGGGGTGATGGCGTCCTACATGGGGATATTCCAGTTCCAGGGTGTCCTCGTGCTGGGCATTGGGGTGTTGCTGTGCCCCAGGAGCTGGTGCAGTTGCAGGACATGGAAGTGTCCCATGGATGTGACTCCCATTCCTGGCACATGTGCCACAGGGTTCACTCACTGTCAGCAGGCAGGTAGAAGACAAGGATGACCATGAAGGCGATGAGGATGCAGGGTGTGACGATGTTGATGACGTAGAAGAGCGGCTTGCGCTTGATGATGAGGTAGAAGGTGATGTCCTGGTGCTCACTGGTGTCCAGAGGAATGTCAGGGTAGATGTTCTTGCGGGCTGGGCGATGGATGATTTCCCATTCCCCATTCTCTGCCAGGGCACAGGGGACAGCACACAGCATGGGGGACACCTGCCATGACCATCCTCACCAGGTCCACTAGCACCAGTCTCCCCCACAGGGTGTGGATAGCATTCCAAGGTGGAATGAGTGCCAGGATGCCAAAGCCCCAGGTAGTGGAGTTTCTCCATGGCAGCGTGTCCCAACTCCGGAGTGCCCTCCTGCCCTTTACGGGGTGTCCCACTGCCACAGGACACAGCAGAGAGCACCAGCGTTACCTGTGAAGCCTTCGGGGTCAATGATGATCCACTCCACTGGGTAAGACTTCTCCGTGTCTGGGTCAGTGTCTGTCTTCAAGTGCATGTTGATCTCCAGGGCACTGTATGCCAGCGACCTGGACCACAGCCAGGGGGACAGGCAGTGAGTGGCTGCTGGGTGCCCACCACCCAACCCACTCTGACCTCCAGCATGAGGGACTTAGGCCACCAAGTCACCTACAGACCCCCACCTTGCTGCACCTGAACAGCAAGGGGAGGTGCTGGCAGCAGCAGGCCCTCAGGGGGATGACGTGCCCACCCTGCTGCCCTGACCCAGCCACCTGGCACCTGAATCTGAGGGAGCAGTTCTGCCAGTCGAAGGGGAAGAAGTCGACATTGATGAGGCAGGTGCTGCGGAAGATGGCGGGTGGCAGCCAATATACGTAGCCCGTGTCGTGGATGAGGACGTTGCAGTAGTAGGCGACCTCAAAGAGCCCGTCATTGCTGTGCCGGGAAGGAGACAAGGTGATGGCAGGGCTGGGATGGGGCCAGGGGAGTCCTGGACATGCACTGGGAACAGTTCAGAAGGTTTGGGAGGGGAAATGGAAGCACAGCTCACTTGTTCTCCAGGACTATCTCAGGCAGCCACAGCATGTCTGGCGGCAGGCGGAGCACCTCGATGTCCCCAAACTCAGACTTGTTCCACTGCAGGCGGTAATCGGTCCAGCCCTGGAGGGGAGGGTCCTCAGGTCACCCCCTCACCATGCTGGGCCACCCCATGGTAGCACAACTGATGCCGTGACATCTGTCCCTACTCACGTGCTCGAGCCATACGTTGGTGGTGAGTGTCTCGTCCACCTCTTTCTGCAACAGCAATGTGGGGCAGTGAGATGCCAGCGTGTCCCCCCAGCCCAGGACCCCCAATCCTCACCAGCCAGGGTTGGGACAGCAGCCTCAGGGCTTCCCCCACACAACCAGCCCTGGGGGTGAGGCATGGCTGGGGGGCACCCCACAGTGGGGCCTGCCCACTGGGGCTCACCAGTGAGATGAGGTTGGAGAGGGTGAGGGCCAGGTAGACATCCACAACCTCGTCAGTGGAGACCACAGGGCGCAGCTCTTTGTCATAGCCCTTCTCAGTGAACAGGTGGTGGATGAGCCGCTCCTCATGGTTCACGCAGAGCCCACCTGGGGAGTGTGGAGTGAGGCAAACCAGGGGACTCAGGGGTTAGTGGGCGAGTGTCACCCGCTAGGGATGCTTGGCAAGGGCAGGGTGGTGTAAGAACAGAGGGGAGAGGGACAGGCCAGGACACTGCACATCTGTGCTGCACAGGAGAACAGATGTGGACATGCAGGAATGACAGAGACGTGGGAGCACGTGGTCACACATTGTCGTGGGACAAGAGCGTGGGCACAGATACAGCAGGACGCACAGATACAAACCCAGCACAGAGAGGGACACAGACACGAGACATTTGGGCACAGACGTGGTGAAACTGTGCACGTAGGTGGCTGTACACACAGAACACACATGGACTCATGGACATGGACCCAATGCGTGCAGGGACACGTGGTCATAGATTCGGCACAGACAGGCACTTACAGGAACACATGGATACAATGACGCTGTGCACTGACAACACATAGCCCAGGCAGGGACATGGCTCCGGGTGGCACAGCCAGGAAAGAAGCACAAGGGACATGCAGTGAGCTAATGCCAGCTAATACCCCCAGCCCTGGGGACCCTGGTGTCCAGTTTGGACCCTGCCACCATCCTCCCCCACCAACCCCATCGAGAGGGCCCATAACCCCATGGGCACCCCATGCAGCTGAGCAACAGGGCACCCCATGACCCAGACCCTGCTCACCCGACAGCATCAGTGCCCCGAGCAGGGCCAGCTGCTGCAGCAGGTTCCCCATGCAGTGCCTGCAGTGCCCTCACGCCGTGCCAGGCCCTGGCTGCTTCCCTGCCTGGCCTGGCTGAGCGGATGTCCGGCTGCCGGAGGGAGTGGGAGATGGATGGTGCCAGGTGCCGAGGGGGAAGGGTACTGGCACCAGAGAGCTGCTCCAGCCCCTCTCTTCCGGCACCCCCACGTGCAGGGAGGAGGAGATGGGCAGGCACAGCTGGCCTTGCCGGCCCCGTGGGGGTCAGCCCATCACCCTGAGCCTGGGTACCCCAGCGCAGGCACTGCTGGGCATGGGGAGGAGCTGTCCCCTCCCTGCTGCTCAGCAGTCCCTGTGATGCTGCTTGGAGTGGCAGGGTCCCCACGGCAGGGTCCCAGGGTACCCACTGATGCCCAAGCATGGGGGCGGCACCCACCACTGACCCAGGGCGTGCTCGGCCCCTGCATTGGGAGGTTTCCTGTGGATCCCTGATGGGATGTCACTGGGGTGAGCACCAGGGCTGTGCTGTGGGTGCTGCGTGGGCAGGAGGGGTGTCTGACCCCTGGGGAGGGGGCTAGGGAGTCTATGCCAGAGTGGGCACAGCAGGAACCAAGGCTGGAGGCATCACTTCCAAGTACAGGGGGGATGGGAAGGGGGACACAATGGGATGTCATAGCTCCCCTGGAAAGTCCCTCCACTGTCACCCACTTTGCCAGCACTGTGTGGCCCAGCACTCGCTTCACATTCGCCAGCTACTGGAAAATAGAGCCCTTCTTTATTGAAAAATAAACCTTCTCTGTACAAATAAATAACAGCTCAGGTGCCTCTGTGGTGAGGGTGGCCTTGCCAAGGTGGGGGTCCCAGGGGAGGGGAGGACTGTGATTCCTGGCTGAGATGCTTCAGGTGCCCAGCAGGGCCCCATTGCCCTGGGAGAGTAAGGAAGTGCTGGTGGGACGAGAGACTGAGGTACAACTGGGGGAAAAAAGGGTGGAAGAGCCTGAGACAGGGAGTGGAGTGTGTTTGAAGGACGTGAGAGACACCTGCCCCAGTGCCCTCTCCCCATGCTGGCATGCCGCTCCAGGGGCACCACTAGGTTTTCAGCGCTTCGAGTGCCAGAGCGACGAGGCCGGGCATGCTGCGGGCCAGCGAGTCACTCTCCAGCCCCACAAGGCCAGTGAAGGCTGTGGGGCGGCCCCCTACAGTGGCCCGAACCTGCGCCCGGTACAGTCCCTTGGTGTTTTTGGAGCTCAAGTCCACCAGGATCTGTGGGGAGATGACAGCACCGTGAGTCCCAGGGGAGGCATGGGCAGAGCGGGACAGTGGTGGGCTGGGGGATGGCACGGCCTGGCTGCCAGGGTGCGTGGCTCAGAGTGGCCAGATAGGGCACTCACCTCCTGGAAGGTCATGGCCAGGTCTGCCTCGGGCACCCGCAGCACCCAGGCGTACAGCTCCCGCACCGCGCCCACCCGCACCGCCGACTCGTTGAGGCCAGGGCAGGCTGCAACCCCGGGGACGGGCAGGAGAGACATGGAGGGGACATCAGGGATCAATCGTGGGGGCACCATGCTGCTGCCCACCGCAGGGAGGAGCACCCTTGCTCTGGGGACACCGGGGGAGCATGGGCAGAGGGGGGAATATAGCAAAAGACTGTCCCACTGAAATGGGGCAGCCCTGGGCACAGGGTGCAAGGCTGGGCTTGTCACTGTCCCCAGGGTGATGCGTGGCGCCCCATAGGGTCTGTGGGAGCTTACCTCTGCCCGCGCCTGCCTCCTCCTCCTCTTCCTCCTCCACCCTGGGCAGCTCCGTGGGCACCAGTTCACGTTTCTCCCTCGGTGCAGACCCTGACATCAAGAGAGGTGTAAAACCCCCAGTGGGCACTGCCCGGGCACAGAGCCAGCCGGTGGATGGACACCCTGCTGCCCCATTGTCCCCAGTCCCTCCAGGCTCACGGGGTTCACCGCTTGGCATGGGGGTCCCTGTCAGCTCTCCAGATGCCCGTTGTGGCTCCATGGCTTCCAGGGTGGTGCCAAGGTCCAACTCTGCCCGCAGCTGGGAGAGGAAGGCTCGTCCCTGTCCCACCATCTCCTCCACCACATCCTCACCCTGCCGAAGGGAAGAGGGGGACAGGATGGGTGATGAGGCACCCACAGGGCACCCGTGGGCACAGCTACGTGCATGGTGGCAGAGTGCAGGGCACGGGTGGGCTGGTGTCAGGGCACTGGTGACATGCAACTGCTTTGTGGCTGTGTTGGGTCAGATCCTAAGCTGGAGGGTCAGACCCATGGCTGGCTCTGCACTGGCTGGACTTGGGAGCACTGGTTTCAGCTGGGGAGGGTGGGATGTCCCCTCTGTGGTGACAAAGTGACAGATGCCACTTCTGTGGCTGCACACAGGGCAATGGACCCAAGGGATGTCAGGAGGGGACACAGAGGAACTGAAGGGGTTTGGTCCCTGGCACCACAGTCACAAGAGGACAGGGGGTCCCCCAGCCTGTCCCTCCCCACATACCTGCAGGAAGAGTTGCATCTCCCTGGGGAGCTGCTCCCTGTCCCGTGTTGGCACCAGGTGGCCGCCCCCTGCCATGGTCCTCAGAGCCTCCACCCAGTCCTGCAATTGGGGTCCCACTGCCCCAAAGAGCTCTGCAAAGGGGGGCAGCTGCCTGCTCCCCCACCTGAAAGCACAATGGGGTGAGCTCAGATAGGGTGGGCAGTGCCACAGTCTGCACCCTGCCTGGGCACGCTGGAGGGGGTGCCCTGGTTGCAGCAGGAACAAGACCCCAGTGCTTCAGGCTGTTCCCAAAATGGCAAGTCAGTGCCCACCAGCATCTCAACCACCACCCCAACCCCTTTAGCCCCTCATCCCATGACCCACCCTGCCTCACCTGCTGTGGGGTCTCTGGGGTCCCACTGCTCTGGGGCTGGAGTGGCCCCCTGCCACAGCCAGGCCTGTGGGGACAAGAAAAGGACAGGAGAGACAAAGGATAGAGGAGTCCCACTGGGAAGCCAGGGCAGGCTGCTGGTTCTCCTACCACCAGCATAGGAGAGACTGATGGGCATGGGGCGGTCCAGCCTGGGAGAGTACCTGGGGCATCCCTGCGGACACGGGGAGGGAAAAAGTGCCCGTAGATCTTGCCCAGGAGCTGGGGCAGAGTGCGGGTGAGGAAGGAGAAATCAAACTGGTTTCGGATGAAGTCCCCAGCCTGGCGCAGGAGATCCACCAAGGTCTGGGCATAGGAGTGCAGCTCTGTGGGCGTACAGGGAGAGACGTGGCCCTGGCTGCACGCCAGAAATGGTGTCCCTCCCCATATCCTAGCCCTGGCATGACCCCCAGCTCACCACATCGTCGTGTCCTGGCGTGGCAGGTCTCCTCAGCCAGGCGGGCACAGGTGGCCCGGCCCTGAGGTGCCCGGCAGGACCCGGCGTAGAAGGCGCAGAGACGGGCGCGCTCAGGGGATTGCTGCTCGGGGGGCAGCTGCGTCAAGGCCAGCAGGTCGAAGCAGCTCGGTTCTCGGCTGCCAGGGGCAGCTGTGAGGGAACCGGTTCTGCCATGAGTGCTGAAAACCCCCTGGGCATCTCCGTCCCCCCCCCGCGGTGCAGCCAGTGGCACTCACGGTCCATCTGGAGACTCAGCCAGTCCGTGAAGGCAGTGACACGGGTGTAGACTCCCGGTTTGCCCCGCTCACCGCAGCCATCACCCCACGAGGTGATACCGTAGAGGACAAAGTGGTGCGAAGTGGGGTCCTGGCACGCCAGCGGGCCCCCTGAGTCGCCCTGCAGGGGAAATGCCTGTGCGTTGGGCTGGGCTGGGACCCCAGCCATGCTGATGGGCTGTGGGATGTGCCCGGCACTGTGTGCCGCGAGGGGTTTTTGAAGTGTGGCGCTGACAGTCCCTCAGGCACGGTGTTACCTGACAGGAGTCGATGCCTCCAGACAAATACCCAGCACAGAACATGGCACTGGTGAGCAGGTCCTTGCCCAGGGCACCCCGGCACGTCTCCTGGCTGAGCAGGGGCACCTGCGCCTCCATCACCACGTCGGCGGCTGGTCCCTCTGCCAGGCAAGGCACCCGTTACCGGGTCCGTGTGCCCGGACATCTCCCTCTCTTTCGCACCCCCCTGCCCTGCCTCGGTGCGCTGGGGCTGGGCACCAGAGAGGGCACAGAGGGGAGCACTCCACGGTGTCTCTTACCTTCGTAGAGGGAGCCCCAGCCCGCGATGTAGCAGGGGGTGCCGGGTCTGGGCTCCGCGGGGCCGCTGGGAAGGCACACGGGGCTGACGGTGGGTGACGGGGCCAGCGGCACTGCCAGCTCCAGCAGCGCCAGGTCCCCGTGAAACGTCTTGGGGTTAAACTGGAATGAGATGTGGGGGTGTCAGTGGGGGCCCCTGCGGCATGCGCAGGGAGGTGAGGGTGGTGCCCGCCTCCACCGACCTTAGGGTGAGGCAGGATGCGCCGGACGGGCACTGCCCGCTTGCCCGCTCCCGGCTTGCCCAGCTCGTGGTCGCCCACCACCACTGTCCACGCCAGCTCGTTCCGGTTCCTGGCGGGGTGGGTGCAGCCAGTTACAGGGGTGATGGCACCACCCCGTGCCCCCCTCTGCAGGGACATCATCCCCGCACTGCCGTGCCCCCACCCTACCCGCCAAAGCAGTGTGCCGCCGTGAGGACCCAGGAGCGCCCCACCAGCACCCCTCCGCACATCAGCTCCCCGTGCAGCCGCACCGACACCAGCCAGGGCCAGGCACCCCGCGGGGCCACGCTGCCGCCCATGATCCGTCCTCGGGGGGCCGTGGCGTTGGCTTGCGGGNGTCGGGCGCGCTGTCAAGCCTCATCGTGCTCACGGAGGCGAGCGGGCGGAGGGCCGGGGGCACCCCGCAGCCCGGCAGCTGCCGACGCTAACCTCTGCCCCCCGGCCCAGCAGGCAGCCTGGGGCCGGGGGCGCCCGTCGGCGTGGTGGGGGGGTGGCGTGGGCACGGCCGGGTCGCCCCGGCTCACCTGGCGTTGCCGCCTCCGTTGCTGCGTCAGGACCGGGGGCTGCGGCCGCCGTCTCTGGAGGGACAAGCTGTCATGATATGTGGGGACACTCCCCCCTGATGTCACCACCACAGCCCTGCTGTCCTCAAATCGCTCCAGTTCCATTCAGTGCCCCCAGAGCCCCATCATCCCGAACAAACACCCCTGTACCACCCCAGGGAGTGCTCGTCACCCCCAGCGAGACAGTGTCCCCAGTCACCCCTTGCCCATTTCTCCCACCCCAGATTGTCCATCAGCTCCTCAATGTCAAAATCCCAGCCTAATTTGCTCATCGCTCCAAATGCCTCCACCACCCAAATCTCCAATTCTCTTCCCACATGCCTCCGTCTCTCCCAACCTCCCATCCCACCCCCATCACTCTATCATACCCGCACCTCCACCATCTCCCCTCTTCATCCCAGCACCCTCTGTCACCCCAACACCCCATATCTCTTCCAGGAGTCCCCTGGGGATACCCCATTTGTTATTGTAGGGTCTCCCATCTCTGGGAGGAGCTGGGGGGTGGCGGGTGCCCACTCACGGCACTCCTGGAGGCGGTGGCGGCAGAGCTGGGCGCTGAGCGGGGTGCAGGTGTGCAGGGCCCCCTCAGGTGGGCACAGGCGCTGGTAGGGGGCACAGGCCTGGCTCAGTGCCCGGTTGCGCTGGGGCAGCTCGGGCAGTACCTGGGCATCCAGCAGGGCCTGGCAGCTGGGGGGCACGGCGGGGGGCACGGCTGGCGCTGCAAGGACAGCAGGGCTGTGGGCATCACCGTGTCCTCTGTGCGCTCCTCTGGCACCAGGCCACCCCAGACTGTGCTTTGGGGTGGGTGGGAAGGGGGCGTGATAGGCGTGGAGTCAGCATGTTTTGATAGGGTCTTCTGGGTACTGGGGTATGGTTTTGGGGTGAATATCTGAAAAGTTCACAAGGGATCAGGCGATGATTTGGATAGGGCTCCAGGTGACTGGGTAAGATCTAGATAAGATGGGAACTACTTGGGCAGGGTGTCTAGCCGCTAGGGATATGTTTCAGCAGTCTAGGTGCTGTTTTAGTAAAAGCCTGTAGGTTAAGCCTGTAGGGGATGAGTATGGTCTGGGTAGGATTTGGGGCGTCCTTTTGATAGGATTTCTGGGGGATGAGGTGGTGCTTTTTGTAGGCATCCAAATAAATATTTGGGTAGAGTTTCCAGGCATGGGTGCAGGTGTTGGTAGGGTCTTCTGGGCATGGGATGGTGTTTGGATAGGACCCCTGGGCTGTGTTTGGCTGGGGGTCCTGGGGTCTGTTTGGGTAAGGTCTTCTGGGGACAGGGCAGTGCGGGTAATGGGGTCGTGACTCACGTGGGCAGTGGCCGGTGGTGTTGGCGCAGGGTGGGAAGAGGCAGGGGGCACAGAGGCCGCAGGCGCCCCGCTGCCGCTGCTGCTCGGACAGCGCCCGCTCCAATGCCAGCAATGCGCTCCTCAGTGCCGCCTCCAGCACCAGCGTCCCCCGGCTTGACAGTGCTGATGGATACACACAGTGTGCTTAGATTCCCAGAGCCCCTGCCACTGCCCCCCACCACTGCCCCCCACCACAGCCATGGGGTGCCCCCAACCTGCCTGGTACTTGTGCCCTGATATCTCCGTGGTGGGTGTCAGACTGGGCATGGCCTGTCACCCGCTGACATTGCCTAGAGTGACAGCCACCAGTGTCACCTCCCTGCTGGGGCTGGCGCATGGACACCTGGGTGTTTGCCCAGGTCTCTGTGTGCCCACTGTACATGGAGATGGAGTGTGAGCCCAGGCAGGTGTGCCCACATGTGTACCTCTGTGCACACCTGTGGGTGCACACCTGTGTGTACCAGGGTCCATGTGCCCGTGTCTGCATGTCCCTGCATGTACCCACGTGTGTGCAGTCCTGTGCCTGCCCTATGTGTGCATCCCCCCGTGTGCCCCTACCTGTGACCACCTGTACCCACTAGAGCCACCTTCCTGCTGGCCATGCCCTGGCAGAGTGTCCCCTGGAACTGGCACAGGTACTAGGGCAAGAGTTGCCTCAGGGCATGAACCACAGCACTCCCTGCATCCCCCGTGTCCCCTAGTGCCACTGGCAGCACCTGACACCCAGTCCAGGCAGTGCAGGCATGCCCCGGCTTCTGGGGGGCTTTGACAGGGACCTGGCCATCCTGCTTGTGCTGCCTCCCTACCTGAGAGTGAACCCAAGGGTCCCGTCTCCTGCAGCCACCCCGTCTGCAGCCAAACTCTCCCGCAAAGATGCCCCCGCCCCTGTGCCCCACTGACCTTGCAGGATGCTGGCCGGCATGGGGTACAGCCCCTGGCCCAGGGGAGCCCCCCCCACCAGCTGCAGCAGCGGCAGCAAAAGCACGGAGGGAAGCAGGCAGACCCCGAGAAGAGCGCCCCGTGTCCTCTTCCCTCCTCGCTCCATCCCCGGGCGGGCAAAGGGGGGCAGGCGGGGGGAGCCCCCGAAATGCCCGAGGCAGGCAAGGAGGGATGGATATATACGGTGCCCCCCGGGCGGTGGGAGGAGAGAGGGGCCGGGGGAGCACAAACAGGCGAGTTCATTAATGTCGAGCCAAGATGCCAGCTCGGGGCGGGGGGCGCGAGGGGGGGCGCAGCCGGGGCCTCAATGCGTCCTTTGTTCGACGGGGCCTCCGGGCGGGCAGCATCAGACGGGCGCTGCGCTCCGGCGCTGCCCGCGGCCCTTGATCATTTTCACGCCAAGCCCCGGCCGCGCCACCCTCCCTCCTGCGGGCCCCGGGCGGGTGGGAACGCACCGGCGGCTGCGGGCGCGGGGGGCCCGGGCTGGGCGTGGGAGCCCCGCCGGCGGTTTCAAAGGCGGGCAGCGGGCCGGGAGCGGCCGGGCGGACAAGGCGGGGGAAGGGGAGGCGGGGGGTCCCCGCTCTCTGTGCCAGCCCAACCCTGGCTGAATGGGTCGCCCCGTGTAAGGGCACTGCACCCCCGTGCTGAGCACAGGCTGCCCCCGGGGATCCCCCTCCAGTGCCCCCCGCCGTAGTACCTCCTGTCCTGCCTGGAGTGCAGGAAGGAGAACGTGCCCCGGGGAGGGCAGGTGGGACCCCGTCACTGGCTGTCCTTCTTGCTTGTTCTCTTCTTCAGCAGCGGGCCTGGGTTGGGAGCAGCTTTGTCCTCAGGGGTGGGGCTGGGCTACACTCACCAGTCCAGCTGGACAGTCTGCTCCGTGCCTGCCGCTCGACTGGTCATTGCCACCACATTTTAGGATGCCACCGTCCTGCCCCCATTGCCACCCTCCTGTGCCCACTGGCCCAGCCTCAGCTCCTTTGGTGAAACAGTGTAGCTGCCTCTCCATCACCCCTTCGGGGTGCAGCAGATGCCCGTGCCCCCCCCTCTGTCCCTGTAAAAGGGACTGAGTTTTTTGGGTTCCATGTCCATTTGTGGGGTGCCCATCTTTGCTAGGGGGAAGAGATGGGTGCCCGTGTCCAGACCTTTGTCCTTGCTAGGGGCAGGGGGTGCCCGTGTCCTCATGTCCACTGGGGAACAGGGGGTGCCCGTGCTCACATCTCTGTACTCCGTGGGAGGCACCCACGCCCCTCTCTCTGTCCCCATTAAGTGCAGGAGGTGCCAGTGTTCCCATCCCCATTTCGGGGATGTCCGGGGGGTTCTCGTCCCCATTAGGGGCAGGAGCGGCTCCGTGCCCGCGCTCCCCTCCCCGTCCTCCCGGCCGCGATGGTGCCAGCGGGGCGCGGACAATGCCGCTTCAGTGGCACATCAAAGGCACGGGCTGCCCGCGGCTGGCACGGCGACAGGCCCGCCGCAGATGAAAGCCCCGGCCCCGCGGGCTCCCACCTCGGCCGCGGGGGCACGCTGTGCCTCCGCCCCACGGGAGACGGCGGGGACGAGTCGGGGGACGCAGCACCGCGGCACACGGGGCCGCGGTCTCGCGCCCCGCCCCAGTGTCCCCGCACGGATCCCCCCACCCGTGACCGTGGGGGTCCAGCCTCTCTGCTCACCGCAACCGGCGCCCACGCGGGGACTTGAGGCCGGAGTGATGCTCGTCCCCGGCCGCACCGTGCCCCCCACTCCAGGCCCCGGTGCCGGTGCCAACCCCATTAACCTAATTGGCGAGGCGCTCGGCCGTCCCGGGCGGCGGCGGCAGTGGGACCCCGGGGCCCGGGCAGATCCCAGCCCCGGCTGCGGGCAGGGGGGGACGGTGCCCCCGGGGCCCCGATTGTCCGGTAATTGGCGCGGGCAGCCGACCCCGGCCGACAGCGCCGCGGGGCGGGGGAGCGGGCATCGGCGGGGGCTGTACCGGCTTCCCGGGGGTGCCCGGGCCGCGGGGCTGCCGGGGTCGGTATCACGGTGTTGGCCGCCGGGGGATCGGGGACAGGGGGCGCCTGGCGATGCAGGGGCAGGTTTTGGGGTGCGAGGAGGAGTGGGGCGAGGTCGGAGGACGCGAGTGGGGGGACAGTGCCGGGTAC
>VXBT01004304.1:179-13115 GCA_013400235.1 Oriolus oriolus | reverse complement strand
CAGCAGTTTTGGGAGGACTGTCTGCCCGTGGGAGAGACTCACGCTGCAGCAGGTGGGGCTCGGCTGCGGCTCGTGAGGGTGGAGCCATGGCAGGAAGTTCACAGAGAACTGTCTCCTGTGGGAGGGACCCCACGGCCTCAGAGTGAAGGACTCTTCTCCTGGAACAGTGGAAGAAAATCTTGGTGATGGACTGACCAAAACCCCCCAGCCCTGTCTCCCTACGTTGTTGGTGGGAAGGAGGGAGGGCTTGGCGGGGGGGGAGAAGGTGTTTTAAGGGCTTGTTTTACTTCTCATTATCCTTCTCTGATTCTGTTAGTAATAAATTTCACTTAGTAATTAAGATTGAGCCTGTTTTGCCCTTGAAATATTTTCTCCCACTCTCTTTATCTCACTCATGAAGCCTCCATTAACCCTTTCTCCTCTGCTCCCTCTGTTTGCCCAGCTGGGGTAAGGGAGGGTGAGCCAGCAACTCTCATGGGTGCCTGGCGTTGGGCCAGTGTCAAACCACGACAATTAATAACCAGCATGAATATCACCCGTGGATCCATAACGTGTTCTTCATGAACATCTCCTGCACCTTGTTATGCCCCTGTTTCACCATGATGTCCAGCTGGTACAGGTGCACCATGTTATGCTCCTCACAGTTCTAGGCCAAGTACTCTGACGTGCCGCTTCACCTCGCCCAGCTGAAGATAAGCTTCACAGCAGCTGACACCACTCCTTTGCCCACCACCATCTTGCTGCCACCACCGCCTGCCCCCCAAGAGGACGCAGAGAATGCTGTAACCCTGTTGGTATGGGTAACTGAGATGCCTGAATGATCAAAGGTGGCCAAACCAGTAAGGATTAATTTCAAACCTGAAGGCAAACTAGTAAGGCAGAAATTATATCCTGTTAAGTGGGAGGCAAGGAAAACTTGGAGAAGCTTATTGAAAAATGTTTAGAATATGGGTTATTGAAAGAGCATGAGTCAGAATATAACACACTGTGTTGGCTTTGCATGGCCTGGTTTTTGGTAGTGGGGGGATCACAGAGGTGGCTTCTGTGAGAAGCTGCTAGAAGCTTCCACTACATCCAGCAGAGACAATCCCTGGTGGTTCTGAAGATGGACACACCACTGGGTATGGCTGGGCCAGTTAGAAATGATGTTAACACCTCTGTGATAACATATTTAGGAAGAAACCAAAACAAAGGTTCTTGCAGAGTTTTAATTCCAGCTACCACAGGAGTGAGAATATGTGATAGGAACAACAATGGAGACACCAATGTCAGTGGATAAAGAGGGCCAGGAGCTGCTCCAGGCACCGGAGTCAAGATTCCTCTGCAGCCTGTGGTGAGGACCATGGTGAAGCAGCTGTGCCGTTGCAGCCCATGGAGATCCATGGGGATGCAGAGATCCACATGCAGCCCGTGGAGGAGGACCCCACACAAGGAGCAAGTGGATGCCTGGAGGAGGCTGTGATCCAGTGGGAGATCACTGCTGGAGCAGCCTGTCCTTGAAAGACTGCACCTTGTGGAAGAGTGACTCACGCTGCAGCAGTTTGAGGGGTACTGTTGCCTGTGGGATGGACTCACGTTGCAGCAGTTTTGGGAGGAGTGTTGCTCGTGAGATGGAGCCATGCCAAAGAAATTCGTAGAGAACTGTCTCCCATGGGATGGACTCCACAGTGTAGGAGGGGAATGACTCCTCTCCCTGAGCAGTGAGGGAAAGCATGGATGATAAACTGACCAAAACTTGTCTGCCTGCACTGTCAGTGGGAAGGAGGGAGGGGTTGGGGGGGGATAAGGTGTTTTGAAGGGCTTATTTTACTTCTCATTATCCTGCTCTGATTTTGTTAGTAATAAATTCACTTAATATCTCTAAGTTGAGCCTGTTTTGCCCTTAATGGCAATCAATGAGTGTTTTCTCCCAGTCCTTATCTCAGCTCATGAACCCTTTGTTACACTTTCTTCCCTCTGTCCAGCTGCAGAGGGGAGTGAGAGAGAGGCTTTCATGGGTGCCTGGAATTTGGCCAGCGTCAAACCCCAACACACACCTATACTACCAGATACAGGTTAGTACAAGATTTAAGGGCCAGTAATAAAAAGTAACTGATATTCATCCAGTAGTAGCTAATCTGTAACACTCTTGACAGAACTGAAAGGGGAATACAAATGGTTTGCGGTGCCCGATCTTTTTCTGTAATACCTCTTGTCTTTAGTTTGAAAGACAGATGTCTGCCAAGGAAGGCGGGAACTTCCTTTGGAATGGAAAATGTAACCCCCTTCCCTCCAAATTATAACTTTGAAATTATGGGGCTTTCAGGCAAAGATACGGGAAAAGGAATAACAGTTCTTTACTAGTCTGTATATGGATTACAAGGCAAACAAACAACAACAACGGTAGAAACAGCAAACAGAACCCGAGTCCCTCTCTCAGCCAACGGTGCCAACCTCTCTCAGCCGCGGGCCCCTTCCCCTCCGGTGCAGTTCCGGGCACGGCCGGCAGGGGCGCTGGTGGCTCCCGGCCGGGCAGGGCAGGTGTGATGGTTCCCCCGCGCCTGCAGGGGGTGCTGTGGCGCGAGCTTGGCCGCCTCTGTATGTGGGCAATGGCGAGTGCAGCCGGCAGATGGGATGGAAAAGGGACTTCCTTTACAAACCTCCAGGGCAGTTGGTCCCAATGCCCCTCTGGATAGTGAAATGAGATGTAGCCGGGACCTCAGAAGCAGCAAGCTGGGACGGCAGGGACAAGTAGGTCCCGGAGTATCAAAACAAAAGGTATCGGAAACTTCGCAGCTGTAGCAGGAGTTGCGGGGTGTCCCAGCAGGAACAGGGTGTGGAGTTACAGTGTAGCAAGACACCCTGAAGCAGCGGCAGAGAACAGCTGGGCTGAGTGGGGAATTGTTCCTCGCAGTAGCTCACCAGCGACAGCTGGCAGTCCCTGGGTCCGGGTTGTGCAGAGGAGGCGGCCCCGGCGGGGAACGGGGTGTTCCTGGGTCCTGGCATGGCACGCACTGGCTCTGGGCTCCCCAACAGCAGAGAAGCAGAGAAGCAAGCCAGCAAGCCCAGCCACGGTGCCGAAGGAAAAGAAACAAAAAGAAATGGGCAAAACCCACAAAGCTACATGGCCAGCCAAAAAGCCCGCTCAGAAGGAAGGAGCCACCCCTCGCCACCCCCAACTCTCGCTGGAAGCCCTGGTCTGGCTCTCACTCATCGAGACACCCCCAGAGTCGGGGGATGGGGGGAGAAAGGGGGAGACAGCGACCACCTCGGACACAAAACAAACAAAAAAGAAAGGTATGGGATAAAAAAAACCTCCCAAGACAGTAATTTTTAGGAAAACTCACAATCCACAAGAAGTGCTTTTTTAATACTACCATGAAAGAAAATTTATTTCCCTTGACAACATAAAATTTCCCTCAAAAAACTTTTCATTCTGATGCATAACGTAGAAGGCTGACCACTATGATAGGTTTGCCCTCTCCTTCAATACTTTTGTTCAGAAGACACAAATTCAGCAGCACCCTCATTACAATGCGATTCGATCACAGTATTGACCTTTGACATGCAGAGTAAACTACTCATCATCATCAGAAAACTGCACTATTACCAGAGGCTCAGTGTCAGGCTCAGCAGCAGCAAGGCCTGCGGAGAAGAAGGGAATGAATTTGCCTTCCTGGATGCTGCCATCAGCAATGCTAAAAGTGTACAAAGCTCTTGCCTTACAGACATCATAAAAAGAAACCTGCTTAGCTGGGATGTCCAGGAAGATCCCAATCTTTGACAAATAGCCAGTCACAGGCAGACAGCTCCAAGGATTCGTGTAGGCCCAATAATCTTGCCCATCTGCACACGCAATAACCCAGAAGCCATTCTGAGGGGACAGAGTCAAAGGCCCTTTGCGAGTCACAGATTCCAGGGCAATACCCAAGGCCCAGCTCCTTCTTCTCCCAACATACACTTCCCAGTAGTGTTTCCCGGATGTGTAGCCTTCCTTTGCCAATACAAATAGATGGGAATCAAATCTCTTCTCATTTCTGAGCAAGAATGTGATGACACCAGTGTCTTTCACTCTCCTCCCATCAACAGAGATTTCCAATCTGGGATGAGCTGTGTCAGCATCCAGGGTGACAAACCCTGCAATGGTCAGGTCAGGCCATGAGGAGCAGAAAACACAAGCTCTGCTTTTCTGAGCCTTTCCCTTCTGTGCCTTCAGCCCCCTCTCATCTGTCCTTCCCCACTCCACGCTGTTTTGGGGCACATAATAGTGAAAAAAGTCATCCAATTCCCCTTCCCTGAGCATGTTCTTCTCCAAACAGCTCTCTGAGGGGGTTGGGTGTGTTTTCCAGAGCTGCATTCAGGCTCTTGAGTACTCACTTCCCCATCTCCCTTCTGCTTACCTTTGTAGGACCGTAGTTCTGGAAGATCTGTGGGAAAGGACAGAAGCAGGAAGTAAGTGGATTTGTCAAGGCTTGCTCTGGCAGTGAAACAAAATTGGCCAACTCTCTCCCCTCAGTGACAATGAGGCCACTGTCATGCTCCCCTACTCTGACACTGACGGTATGGTCAGGCACAAGGCTCTTAGTGTTGCTGGGGCCCTGACAGTCCAATCAAACAGAATGGGATTGAGGAAATCTCTTACATGTGACACCCAACTCTCTCCCCTCCATGACACTGATGCCACCCTCATGCTCCCCTACTCCCCCACCACACCCACACACTGTTCTCTTAACCAGTTCTACTCTCATTTCACCAAAGACTTCCAGAGAAAACAGTAAATCAGGGTGTGTGATAATTTTGTTTTCCAGACATGGGGCACGTGGCTCCACCTTGCCTCCTCTGAGGACCAAGGAGGACTAAGAGGTGCTGTGAGATGAGCTCAGCTTCTCTTTCCTTTTCAGATGGGAAAGAGAGACCAGAGGAATGGCCAGACGTTAGACTAAAAAGGAGATGGGCTTTCACAGAGAAGGACTTGCCAGGAAACAAAGGTGGCTTTCCTGCATCAGTTACCCCTGGAGACACTTGTCAGGCTGATCGGGCACTCCTGGGCCAGGGGAAGGGGAGCAGGGTTTGCCCAAGGCCTGAGCCCTTCCACTTCATCTGGGGGTCTCACACTCCTGTGGTCCTTCCATCCTTGAAGTGTCCAGCTCCCAGGGCTCAGGGGCACATGGGTTCTGGACAGAGGAGAACAAAGACCCTCCCAGCTCATCGGAACTGGCTTGGATGGATTGGCTGCTGGAGGGCTGGAGAAAGAGCACAGGCCCTGTGAGTTTCCCCAAAGGCTTGGGAAAGGCCTCATGGGCAGGAGGAGGGTTGGGATTGTCCCCCTCCATCTCTCCAAACAGCAGCTGTGGGCTGTGGGAGACAACAATCTTTGTTAAGAGAAAGAGAAGTGGGGAAAGCAAGAGAGACAATAGCAGGGCATGCAGGTGGAGTCCTTTACCACATACTGGGTCATAGAGAGCCCATACTACACATTAGGTAACGAAGAGGGACCTTGACCACCTGCAGTCACCACCTCAGTGTTCAGGTGTCTCCGCAGGTGGGGACACAAGAGCTACTTGCCAAGAAAATCTGTCCCTCTCCATCCCCTTTGAGGAGCAGTGGACAACGAGCTCACAGGATGATTTGCCTGTAGAGAAGCTTTTGCATTCAGAGAGATGAAGTTCTGCTGGAAAAGGCCTTGCTCACCTAATTCATTCTCCAAGTATGTTCTGAGGAGCTGAGGGTCACATTCTGTGGACCCCAATGTGGTCTGCAGAGCTTTTCCCAGAGTTTGGATTTCTTGGGAGAGCTGCTGGAGGTCCTTCAGGTGCAAGGATTCCAAGATCCTTGTAGTATTTTCCTCCACTGTCCTTCCTGTAAGAGAAGAGTGGTGTCAGTGGGACAGTGGTTTTGCCTCACCTGAGGTGAGGTATGGTACCATTAATTACATAGGACCTTTCTTCCAAGAAAGGACCAAGAAGACACTGTTCTTTCACTCCCTCGAAATGTGATGGAGCGATGATGGACCTTTACTGACTCCCAGTGCCATCTCAGTATCAAAGGTGTTCCACTGGCATGGGACACAAGAGCTGCTCCCAAGGAAGTTCTGCCCCATGCACCCACTCAGAGAAGGCTCACAGGACATTTGTAGAGCAGCTTCTGCCTCCAGAGAGATGAAGGTCTGCTGGGGAATCAGCCTGCTCACCTAGTTTGTTCTTCAGGTCTGCTATGGCGATCTGAAGGCCAAGCTGTGAGGACACCTGCATGTTCTGGAAAGCTCCCTGCAGAGTCTGAATTTGCTGGGAGAGCTGCAGAAGGTCCTTCTTCCACATGGATTCCATGGTCCTTGTATTTGCCTCCACTGTCCTTCCTGTGAAGAAAGAACCCTCTCACTGAGACAGTCTCATTGCCATCTCAAGGGGAAGACCAGCAACCTGCAATCACAATGCCTAAAAGCTCTTAAATTAAATTCACTGCCAGAGCATCTTTCCTTAGGACTCTCCCACTCCCTGTGGACCTCCCTAAAGGCTTGACCAAGGCCTGCTGGGCAGCACTGAGGGCAGCACTGACCCCACTCCATATCTCCAGACACCATCTGTGGGCCCTGGGAAACAACACTCTTTGTCATGAGGAAGGTGTGGTGGGGCATCCCCCACCTGCCCCTCAGACCCCATTGTGGTCTCAGGAATGTTCACTGGGCCTCAGCCTTGGTCAGTAGCCCCTGGGATTGGACATGGGCCTGGTGCCTGGCCAGGCGAAGGTCCCCAGACATTGGGCAGAGAGTGCCGGGTGCTGCCAGGGCCCTCCCCTGATGCCTTAGGATTTAGCTTTTATATTTTTCAGATCCTGTACTGCTTTAGTTTGGAACTCTAAAACTCCATAGCCTGTTAGCTACTGTTCTTACATTCTGGTTAGACATAACAAACCCTCTCTGGGCCTGGACTCAAAGATAACCTTGTTGTCCCAGGCCCCGAAACATGTAAACCAAGCCTCTGAATGAGGGGAGCAAACTTGGGGTAATTACATCATTGCCTGAAATTGTAATTGGAGAATTAACCCTGATATGCAAATGGACCAAACTTATAAAAGTGTGAAAAACCCATGAACCAGCATCCATCTTGGGTCTAGCCCCTCTGAGGGCTTTTTGACTCCCAAGGTGTACCTATTGAAGGCCCTCAATAAATACCCACTTTTATTCTCTTAATCTTTTCTAGCCTCTGTTTTCAGGTAGCAACTCCTAGGCATCACCCCTGCCCCCACCTCATGCACTGCCCACAGAGGTGACCCTGAGCTGAGCAGGGGAGCACATCGGGGAAGCTCATCATGGGCACAGACACACAGGGTGTGCACAGCCCAGCTTCACCCAATGTGGCACCAGGAGTGGGACAGTAGGAGAAAGGCAGTGGGGAAAGAGACAGAGACAGGGACAGGGGTTCAAGGGGAAACCTTAACAAATATCAGACAGTGAGAGAACTAAGAGTTCAAACTCTCTTCAAGGATAGGGAGAGAAGGGGGACCTTGAGCCCCTGCAGAAAACACTCCAGCATGGAGGTGTTCCAGTGGCATGGATGACAAATCTATTACTCATGTAAGGACTGTCCCTCCCCATCCTCTTTGAGGAACTATGGAGGATGTGCTCACAGTANTCCTGGTGCTAAAGGGTCTGCCAGCCTAACCAAGAATCAACATCTTGGTATGGAGAGCAGATGTGAGAAGAGATAAAGGAAAACAAACATAGCCTAAAGGCCTGCTTTACACTATAAAAGTAATACAGATTACCACAAAGGCAGAAGCCTTCTACACACACGCCCTGAAAGCATGCAAGACTTTTCTCCGGAGCCTGGATGCAGGTTCCATGGTTACTTTCCTGGGAATTGAGGGAAAGGATTTCAATGTGTGCTCCACCACAATTGGATGGTAAGAAACATTGGATCCTAAGTTATATTATTTCTTCACTAGCTGTAAAATTAATGGTACCTTTAACCCTACGTGTAATACTAGTTGTCTCTTTTTGTCCTTATTCCTGTGTAGTAATAGTCTGTTTTAAGTCTTACGTCTGTTAGTTTTGTGTCTTAAAAAAATAATTCATTCTATAATAGACCAAATATGCCATTATTAAAGAACTTGCGAATGGGGGTGGGTTTTGGGGTGCTGGCCATCCCTATAAAGCTACTGCCTGCTGCCAGAGGCCTGGGCAAAAGGCAGGGACTTATCTAAACCCCTCACACCTATTCATAACAATGACAAATCTATTACCCACATAAGGACTGTCCCTCCCCATCGCCTTTGAGGAGCTGTGAAGGATGTGTGAGTTTGCCTGCAAAAAAGCTTTTGCCTTTGGAGAGATGAAGGCCTGCTGGGGAATGGCACTGCTCACCTAGTTCATTCTCCAGGTCTGCTCTGATCATGTGAAGATCACGCTGTGTGGACACCTGCATGTTCTGGAAAGCTCCCTGCAGAGTCTGAATTTGCTGGGAGAGCTGCAGAAGGTCCTTCTTCCACATGGATTCCATGGTCCTTGTATTTGCCTCCACTGTCCTTCCTGTGAAGAAAGAACTCTCTCACTGAGACAGTCTCATTGCTATCTCAAGGGGAAGACCAGCAACCTGCAATCACAATGCCTAAAAGCTCTTAAATTAAATTCACTGCCAGAGCATCTTTCCTTAGGGCTCTCCCACTCCCTGTGGACCTCCCTAAAGGCTTGACCAAGGCCTGCTGGGCAGCACTGACGTGTTGCCTTGTTTTTTACAATTCTTCCATGTTTTTAATTTTGTAGATTAAACCCTCATACTTTGTTCTATAAACATAAGCCATGTTATGTCTAACTACAAAATGTTTTCATTCCTTCTCCTAAGGCGGAGACATTTTGATGGATCTATTCTTGGACCTATGTACTTGAAGGGTGGTAATTTCACTATCCAATCCGTGAGGTTTTCTAAAAGTCTATAAAATAAACGAAACCCCCTGGACTGGAGGCTTTCCGGTTTCCGGGTGGTCTTCTTCTCTCTCTCAGAGCGAGTGTCTGTGTGTGTTCCTTTCGTGCCCACGTGCGACACTGACCCCACTCCACCTCTCCAGACACCATCTGTGGGCCCTGGGAAACAACGCTCTTTGTCATGAGGAAGGTGTGGTGGGGCATCCCCCACCTGCCCCTCAGACCCCATTGTGGTCTCAGGAATGTTCACTGGGCCTCAGCCTTGGTCAGTAGCCCCTTGGACATAGGCCTTGTGCCTACCCAGGGGAATGTCCCTGGCAGAGAGTGCTGGGTGCTGCCAGTGCCCTCCCCTGCCCCACTTCATGCACTGCCCACAGAGATGCTCCCGAGCTGAGCAGGTGAGCATGGGGTGGGGCTCATCCTGGACACTTCAACATGGAGGTGTTTCAAGTGTCATGGAGCACAAAAGCTGTTTCCCACTTTGAGGAGGTCTGGAGAATGAGCTCACAGGAGACTCTGCCAGTAGAGCAGCTTTTTTCTTCAGAGAGATGAAGACCTGCTGGGGAATGGCCTTGCTTACCTAGGTCATGCTCCAGGTCAGCCCTGATCATCTGAAGCTCACGATGTGTGGACCCCTCCATGTTCTGGAAAGCTTCCTTCAGAGTTTGCATTTGTTGGGAGGCTTCATGGAGGTCCTTCTCCAGCCTGGATTCTAAGGCACTTGTATTTGCTTCCACTGTCCTTCCTGCAAAGAAAGGACAGTTTCACGGGACAAAGTCATAGTTTTCCTGAGGGAGAGACCATTTATCCATAATGACGATGCCCAAAAGCTCTGATATAAAATCCCTGTCAAGGCTTTTCTTAGGGCTCTCCCAGTCCCTGTGGGTCTTCCTAATGGCTTGACTAAGGTCTCCTGGGCAGCACGGAGGGCAGGAGTGATCTCCCTCTCCAGAGGGCACATGTGGGCCCTGGGAGATAACACTCTTTGTCATGAGGATGGTGTGGTGCCACAGAACACAAAAACTGTTCCCCATGTAAGGGCTGTCTTTCCCCACCCTTGCTGAGGAGCTGTGGAGGGCAAGCTCACAGGACAATTTTCCTGTAGAGCAGCCTTTGCCTACAAAGCTATGAAGGCCTGTTGTGGAAATGGTTCTGCTCACCTAGTTTGTTCTCCAGGTCTGTTCTGATCATTTGAAGGTCACGCTGGGTGGAGACCTTCATGTTCTGGAAAGTTTGCTTCAGAGTTTGAATTTGTTGGGAGAGCTGCAGGAGGTCCTTCTGCCACATGTATGCTATAGTCCCTGAGACATTTGCCTCCACTGTCTTTCCTGTGAAAAAACACTGGTGTCACTGGGATAATGATTTTTTCTCCCTTGAGGTGAGGTCTTGTCCCACTAATGACACAGAGCCTTCCTCTTCAAAAGGACCAAAAAGGTGTTCTTTCACTCCCTTCTAAGACAAGGGAGAGAAGAGGGACCTTGACCATCTCCAGTTGCTATCTCAGCATCAAAGATGTTCCACATGACTGGGACATAAGAGCTGCTCAAGGAAGTTCTGCCCATTCTGACAAAAGGCAAAGGACTAACTCACAGGTCAGTTTGCCTGCAGAGCGGGATTGACTGTCAGAGAGATGAAGGCCTGCTGGGGAATGGCCCTGCTCACCTAGTTCATCCTTTAGGTCTGTTCTGATCATCTGAAGGTCACGCTGTGTGTACACCTGGGTGTTTTGAAAAGCTTTCTGCAGAGTTTGAACTTGTTGGGACACTTCATGGAGGTCCTTCTTCCACATGGATTCCAGGGCGTTTGTAGTACTTGCCTGTATTGTCAATCCTATAGAGAAAGAACAGTGTCATTGGGACACTCTCATTGCCTTCTTGAGGGGGAGACCAGTGATCTGATTTAAATTCACTGCCGGAGAGTCTCTTCTTAGGGTTTTCCCTTTGAGTATTCTTGATCAGAAAAGCTATTCCCCACATAAGCATTGTCCTTCTCCATCTGCTTTGAAGAGCTGTGGAGGACGAGCACACTGGAGAGTTTGCCTTTGGAGAGATGAAGGCATGCTGGGGAATGGCCCTGCTCACCTAGTTCATTCTCCAGGTCTGTTCTGAGGAGCTGAAGATCACGCTGTGTGGACTCCCGCTCATTCTGGATTGCTTCCTGCAGAGTCTGAATTTTTTGGAAGAGGTGCTGGTGGTCCTTCAGCCGAATAGATTCCAGGGCATCCACTGTTCTTCCTGTGAAAAAAGACTGGTGTCACTGAGATAATGATTTTTCCTCCCCTGAGGTGAGGTCTTGTTCTACTAATGACACAGGCCTTTCCTCTTAGAAAGGACCAAGAAGACGCTATTCTTTCACTGCCTCCAAGGACGAGGAAGAGAAGAGGGACCTTGACCACCTCCAGCTGCCATCTCAGCATCAGAGGTGTTCCACTGGCATGGGACATAAGAGCTGCTCCCAAAGAAGCTCTGCACAAGGCATCCACTCCAAGGACTAACTCACAAGTCAGTTTCATTGTGGAACAGCATTTGCTTCCAAAAAGATAAAGGCTTGATAGGGAATGGCCCTACTTATCTGGTTTTTTTCCTTTTGTTTTCTTTCCTTATGCATGGAGGGCACAAGAAATTCAGTTCAGTTCCCTCATGTCCTGCCCATTTCTAATTTATACTCTCCAGACTTCTCTTTCCTCAGACAATCCTTTCTAATTCAGAGACGTTGGAAAAGAACTCAGCCCTGAAAAACAGAGATGGGGAGTTCACATTCTGATGGACCTGTGGGCACAATTACTGATCTCTTCCTTGGCTTTCAAATCCTTTTCCACCAAGAGTTTGCTCTGGGAAGGTGCCTTGGCCTCTCTTCTGGACCTCCAGTCTTCCTTGTGACATGGAGACTTTTTTCTCTTACAGTTTTCACCTGTTCAAAGGAGTCTCAGGACCACTGAGCCCTTCCAAACCTCGGCTTGGAGCTCCTGTGCTGCTGGTCAGGAATACTGAAAGGAGCCCCATGGCCTCCTCACTGCCCAACAGCCCGGCCACAGGGGAGAGCCCAGGCCATGCTAATTGCCAAGTGTTCCTGGAGGGAAGGACATTGCCCTGCTACCATCCCAGCTGGAAAGAGCTGGGGCAGGAGAACAGCTGGCCTTAGATCCCAGGGAGGATGGGATCCAGCAGAGTCCAGGCTGTCCTGGTCTGTGCTGGGAAAAGCCCAGTGCTGGGGCAGCTCTGCACCCTGGGAGCCTGGGGTCCTGGGCATCTGCATGGGGATGGGGAATGTAACAAAGGACCTGCTGGAGGCCTTTGGAAGTGGGAATGTCTGGAGGGGTGAGATTGTTTGATCTCACTGTCCTAGACCCTCCTGCAACTTCTTGCTTGGCAGGGTTTTTTTTCCAAGTATTGTGGATATGTCCTGGCACCGATCTGCATGGAAAGGCTTCTCTTTGTGTGAGGGGAGGTCACACAGAACCTCCCCTTGGTCATCTGTTGATAGTCTGACAAGAGGATGAGTCTCATAGAAGTGCAGAATCACATAATCAAACCATCAAACAATCATTTGGGTTTTAAGAGACTTCAAAGATCCCCTCTTTCCAACCCCCCTGCCATTTCTTTCCAGCATTCCACTAGACCACATTGCTCTAAGCCCTGTCCAACCTGGCCCTGAACACTTCCAGGGATGAGGCATCCACAGCTTCTCCAGGAACCTGTGCCAGGGCCTCGCCACCCTCACAGGGAAGATTTTCTTCCTATTATCTAATTAAAATCTACCCTCCTACAGTTTAAAATCCATTCTGCCTTGTCCTGCTAATCTGTGCCCTTGTAAAACGTCCCTCTCCAGCCTTATTGTAAGCCACCTTTAGCTACCGGAACGGTGTCAGACACTGAGCAAGTTTAGTGTGTCGAGACAATGCCTTTATGTGTGTCTGTATGTGTGTCTGTGTGTGTCTGTGTGTGTCTCTGTGTGTGTGTGTGTCTGTGTGAGTCTGTCAGTGTGTCTGTGTCTGTGTGTCTGTGTCTGTGTGTGTGTGTCTGTGTGTGTGTCTGTGT
>VXBT01004303.1:0-25468 GCA_013400235.1 Oriolus oriolus | reverse complement strand
CAGCCAGGACAGCTGACCTGAACGTGATATCCCATACCACAGAACATTATTCTCAGTATATAAACTGGTGGAGTTGCGCTCACAGGAGTGAGTGATTGTTTCTGGGGACTGGACTAGGAGTTGGTCAGCAGGTTGTGAGCAGTTGTATTGGGCATAATCTGTTTCTCTTGGGTTTTCTTTCTCTCTTTTCATCATTATTATTGTTACTATTGTTATTGTTGTAATTTACTTTGTTTCTATTATTAAACTGTTCTTAGCTCAATGCAGAAATGTTAAATTTATTTTCTGATCCTCCTGCCCATCCTGCCAGGGGGCTGGGGAGTAAGTGTCTGTGGTACTTGGTTGCCATCTGGGGTTTAGCCATGACAGCTGAGAGATGGATGTTTTCTGCTTCCCTTATGGTGGAAAAGACAAGTGAAAGGATTTGGGATGAAACTTGATCAAACCTTATTTCTGTCCCAACAGGGACAACATGTCAGCACCCCCCTGCCACTTTTTTTTTTTTTGGTTTTGGCTTTCTATGGTGCAGAAGATAACTTTTTGGCTCACTAGTACAAAAGCAAATGACGCATGGTAAGTTCTCTCTGTAAGAGGGAAAGATGGTCTCCTTATGTCCTCTGAGGCAGCTAATTTGAGCTCCCATGTCTTTTGTCAGTAGCATATGTTAAGACTAATTTCTTACAGTGACTTGTCTTTTCCATAAAAGCAAAACATTCTCCCTGTTTTTCTGCCTGTTGTTAATTGTTGTAGACACACTTCATCTGAAAGAGTAGAGCTTCACCACTTTTTCTGCTTTTTTTCCACTAATGATGTCCAGATTCATTATCTTGTCTTCCTGTATCACCTGAAGATGAGGAATTTGAGACATAATGCACAGAAGTAAAAATTCCCAGGTGCACCTGAAGCATGCACAAAGGCCTTTTTTTCCTTCCTTTAAATTGAAATTTGCATATTTTGCTTTGCATAGCTGGGCATCTTCACACACTCAGACTGCTTTCCAGTTAGTTCTACTTGTAGAGGTCCTGGAAAAAAAGGAGGAAATACATTAGACTTTGTCTCCTGAATATGAGTGATCATATTACACCCACTGAAACAAATGGCAAAGTTCATGTTCATTCTCATGATGCTGGCCTTATAGAATGGACAAAGCTGATAGTATAATGGTCAAAGTAATAAGAATATTATTAATAAAATCCTAAATTCAGTTAAAAGAAAATCCTCTTTGTTTTATGAGGTGTGCAGTGACCACTGGCATTTAGGTCTTAAATGTCAGTTCACATGTTATTTCTTAAGTGCTTTTCAGTGCTCTCAAATGTTGGACCGAAAATATGAGACGACTTCACTGGTTTTCAGCTTTAAAGCATAGCTAAAACTGTATTTCTAATTAAATAATAGAAATAATGTTTCCATGTGTCACTACATTTCATTATTTTATGGAGCTCTGCATTAACTATATTCAGGTATCATACTCAGAGATTAAAATTTTATTATTGTCAGGTAGGTCCACTGAAATCAATGCAAGCACATAATGTGACACAGTAAGAAAGTATTTTGAAAGTACTTTGATCAAAAGTGATAACTCCCAAAGGACATTTAGAGAGGGCACTTTCCTGAAATGAGGACTGCATTCCAGTATTTAAGATTCTAGATATTTATTTTTGCCAGAAGTCAGACTGAATACCTAAGTAGGGCTGAAATTAATAGAGTTTCTCTGCAAATACACTCATGTAACAGAGTATGGAATCTGGCCTTTGGAGGCTGCTTTTTTTTTTTTTTTAACCAAAAACCAGTTTTTCTCACAGAAAAGGCCTTTGAGATTGTGCAGTTCCTTTATATGCTGAGTTACTATGTAAAATGACCTGATAATATGCAGCGGAATGTCATATGTATCATTCAAGGACAAAGTCCCAGTTAACCTCTAGGGAACTTTTTTTGCCTTGGGGCAAGGTAATTTAGTTCATGCAGCACCATTAAACAGTAACTCGTAAGATATTTTTTGAAAGAAGATTTTCTTAGGAGGAAAATCTCACAAATAAATTAAAAGCTTCAACTGTGCATCAATGGTGAGGTCTTGTAAAGATTTCTTTGCAGGGCAGATGTTTAAGCAACTGGCCTTTGAAATCTGATTCTGGACAACCAGCTACTGAGACTACTGGCCTTCTGAGGTACTGGTATCAGATAATTGTTTGGTTTTGTGGGACTGTGAAAGTATGGCAGTTTAAAGAACACACATAAACCAGCAACTGAATATAAAAGAAAAAGAAATAGAACAGTGTGGGGTAGGCTTATTTTCATTTTTCTTCATGCTCTTGATCCCATCAGACAAGCCCATTCGAAATCTCCCGACAGAACATGGAACATACTGTTACAAAATGTGTGCACGGTGCTGAGATTTCCTATATGTTTATGAAAGTGCATATTATGGCAAAAGTTTGTATTTAGAGCACTGTTTTATTTTTAATGTTCTAGATACTGGTTGTGGGGAACAATGAAAGATTGTCCAAAATCCTAAATGTTGTCAGATGAACTTGACGTGGTACAACAATTGTCTACACTGAGATTTCTTTTCTACTTGGTTTTTATTCTCTCTCTTTTTTTTTAAGGGAATAAGAATGAAAGTTTACAGTTAGATTTTTTTTGAAGGATTACAACATGGTTGTCATTTGTGTGAAAAGCAGGTAAGATAAATCTGAAGGCTAACAAATTAAGCATTCAAGTGAGGAAATGCCAGAGCTGTTTGCCCAGATTAGCTATCTAAATCTTTGCTGTGAAATGGCACAGCCTGCTTTGTCCACCCACAAACATGCAGGAAAAATAAAAGTTTGTTCAGCTACCTCTTCCAGTGTGTCTCTTCTCCAAAAATTTCTTATCAAGGTCTGACTAATTAAATGTGCATGTATTATTTTTTGAGTTATATGCTTCCTGAATATTAAAAGTAAAAAGCAAAAGGCAAACTACACTCTGCAGGCAGACTGACTTTTTCTCCCTGAGAGGTTACATGTTTGTTCAATAAAAAAGATCTGTCTCTATCTCTCTGCCAAACTTCAGTGTTATAACTCTATTTGTACCTGAACTAAGATTTTATTTGTTGTGTTTATCTTTACTCCCCTCCTCAATACCCAATGCAGAACTTTCTCCAAGCAAGTCTAAAACTCAAGCTGTGAGTCCTTTGGCCCCAAACACAAATTATAGGCAACAAATTTGGTTTCAATCTGCAGCACTAATAAATATACTAAGTTATTTGCCTTTGTTTGTTGGCACTTGTGCATACAGATTGTGTCTAAAGCAATGCACCAAAGTGCATTGTAAGATAAAAGCTGTTGTTCAGCCACAATCCTTTAAAATGGAGGGAAGAGCCTGGCGGTGGTACTGAAATGGAATTAATCCAATTGAATTTGAAGCAATTTGATTCGTCCATCAGGAATATTATTCTGGTCTGAGCTCCGGTTTTACTGCGATGCTCTCCTGAAAATTCCATACGATTATTTAATGATCCTGCATGGCTAGTGATTCTGATTTAAACATCACTCAGGAGTTCTCAGCTGGTGTCACCATGTAGTGTCCTGGTCAATTCCTCTGTCCTGGTTTAGAGGAAATAGTGCCATCTAACGAAACTTCCTTTCCTTACCTAAGAATCATAGCTTTTCCCCAAGAGCTTCTAATGAGACATTGAGCAGAGGGTAACTGCTGAAGGAAGAGCAATTGAAAGAAACCCAGTTACTCCTCATTTGCTTTGATGGCTCTGCAACTCCTACCAATGCACACTTCCTTGCCATGCTGGCTGTTCCTTTGAAAGGTCCAATCACTGAATTTATTGCACAGTAACTCCTCTCATCGGGTTGAGTAGATTCAGAATTTTGTTGGAGAACACAAAATTTTAAGCAAGGAACTCCCACGTCCTTGAAAAGAAATGTGCATAATAATAAAAAAATTATATGCTGTGAATCTTTTTTTCTGAATGTATACTCCAATAGTGAAGTAGAATTTGGGAAATGACTACATGAAGAGAAATTCAGCACTAACTAAAATGGAAATATATGAATCTTCTATTTCCCTGCTGGTCCCGTTTCATAACTATGGTGTATTGTCCTGAAAGCTTACTGGAAAAAGGCAATGTATTGGAAAATAACTTGCCAGAGTAAAATTTCCTCTATACCACATACATCTGCCTTAGCGACAGATGTGCTTTTGTGTTACAGATATATAGGTATGAAATGCAACACTTTTTTTGGACAAACATAAGCAGCATGCGACCAGTCTTTTTTAAAATTAGCGGAACTATTTGTATGATTGAAGTGGAAATACTGGAGTAGTTAGCTGAGTTGGAACCTTAGATCTCATCTGGCCCCCTTGTCCAGGAAAAATATTTTTTGTGTTTGTATTCCCACATAAACTAGGCTTGACTTGACTATCTTCAACTTTTTTAATACTGAAGATGATTGTTGTTTCTTTAATCTGACTGAAACCATTTGATAAAGGTGTAGAGGAAGGCGAAAATATTTTATTGTTAAATAGTATTGAAAAGACATAAACGTCAAGAGAGCTGTGATTTCATAACTGATTTGTCATCTGTGAAAATGTGTTTCTGGAATATCAGGAGTCTTTAAAGTGTCAAGACCAGAAATTTAATTTCTCTAACACTGTATTAGTATTTAGAAGATTATTTTATTTTTGTGGATATTTTTTTTTCTTTTTGCCCCACTGGTTTAAAGGACTTTTCTTTCAGATATCTTTCCTGAAGATTCATGTAATAGCCTCCAGATATGACAAACCTGGTGGAAATTCTGTCTTATTTGAGGATTGTCACCATATGGAGACTTAAAAAGGTCTTTATTTTCAAAATGATCCCATAAAAAGTAACATCACCTCAATTTTTTGATGATGACAGAGCAGAATGACAACCATGTAGCCAAATAGATGCCTTTGGTTTGATCTCAACTGAACTTGCAAATTTACAGCTTTGTCATCTTTGCTTCATGATACACACTGGCTTGATGTAAGTCACAGCACCAGGCCAGTAAGGCTCATAGTGATTAATTTGGTTAGCATGTAACCCAAGAGTACAGGCAGGTGTTGTAAATTATTAGACCCTTTGCCCATGGGAAATATAATGTTTTCATTCTGAGATGTACTGTACAAAATTATGCACTTTTGTTGCTCCATTATTAATTCACTTTCCATCTGTTCTAAATGTGCTTGTACAAAATACTTGCATTTTTTAAAAGCTTAACAGAGCATGTTGCCATAACTCAATGTATGAGTAAAGAAGAAATTTGACATAGGGATTCCATATCAGTGTGCAATATACACGCTGAATTCCCTAGCAGGTTTAATCTTTAACCCCTCTCTTCTAAGGTAAATACGTCACTGACTGATTTGCTTAACAGCCGTTTTTATTATATGCATTATATTTTACTTGGCTAGCAATGACCTCCTGAGTTTTGTGTTTTGTGTATGTTATCAGGAGACTGTCAGAGGGCAGTTTGTTTTTTCAGCTTTAATGTAGCTCCCTTCTTACCATTTTTTATGTTCCTTGTTTTGAGAGAGTAAAATTTTAAATCTGAGCCCTCTGCTCTGTTCCTGGGGTCTACCTAAGAGACACAGCACTGATGCAGCTTACTTTTTATTGAATTAGACTTTTTGACCTCTTCTTTCTGTTTTTTAAATTTCTAACCTTCTTAGAATTTATACTATGAGGAATAAGTCAGTCATTTTTTGTGCTTGAGTGAAGAGCAATGAATACAAAAACTCCCTATTTTGTGGGCAAGTTTTTTCAGTGCACTAAATTATGCACTGAGTGAAATATTTATTGCTTTGATAGAAAATGAAGGAATTTCATGGAAATGAGAGGGTAGTAACACAGAGTTAAGCTTCATAGGACAGAAAAGCTATATGTGGAGGACTGGAGAACGTGAGAAAGAGAAGTACAGCAGTGGTAAGTAAAACTTGGAATATTTAAACAAAAAAGAATTCTAGGTGTGTGATCCTATGATCCTCCCAGTTCCTGCCTCTTAATTGTTCAGATAATTTTGTTCTCTTCCTTGAGATTAAGTTAGCACCCTCCCCGTACCACTTCACTTCCCAGCAACACAGAGCTTTAACAGCTATTTAGCTATGCTCACTGGTAGACAAGTTTTGGAACAAAATATGAGTAGGTGGTTTGAGACTGTTTATTTTTTCTTAAAGTATATGAATATATTGTTTTGTAGCTTTTCCTAGTGATCTCTTGCTATTCCAGTGTCCACATTCTGTTGTGTTGGCAGTTCCTGGTGTTCAAATGACAGGTTGAATAGTTAAGATCAACACTAAAAATTGACTGGCTCATGTGTCAAAGCATCTGAAAGGTGTTTGAACTATCATGTCTGCTGATATGGAAAACTCTGCCATCTGAGCCCTTCTACACTGCAGCTGGTGGGCATATCTTTAGTAGGGCTCCTTAGTGAAATCAGGTGTTCGGATATCTCTCTCTCAGTAATAGAAAATTTAGAAACATCAGCTATAACTTGTTGAGATATCACAGCATGGGCTAAGGAACTGTATCTGCTTTAACCTATTTTCTTGTCTTTGTCATATCAAGTAAATTCAGAAAGGAGTTGTGGAGATATAGTGTATGGTTGGTGGAATCTTCCTTGACTGTGCTAGCACCTTTAGTCCGCTCTAGGACCCCTTGGGCCGAATGTTTTTCTGTCTGTCCAATCTCTTTTTTCTTAACTCATTTACATATCACAGCTTGCTGTGGTATGAAGCCTTCCACAGTGCAGTAGACACCCAGAGAAACTGGGAGATTTATTTCAAATATGTTTTAGTATTTTCACACCTCCTCTATTGATACTGTTAATGCCAAAAATTCTTCCAGATGTCTACTTGTGAAGTGATTCGGATCTCTCTAATGAAAACTGAAGCCAAGAATGCTTAACATTTCTGCAGCTATCAATAACTTCCTTAACTATTCCTTTATTGCTCCTTTCATATTTTGAGAAATCATTGTTCCCATCATCTCTCTGAGTCTTCCTTCTTCTGATATGCTACAAATCCTTTTCCTACTCATTCGTAGTAACTTTATTTCCTTTTTTTGGTGTTTATCACAGCTTATATTTCCTTCTAACTGTTTTTCATTTGAAGATAAATACAACTTTATCTTTTAAAAAATATTGTTGTATTTTTTAAATAAGGGAGAAAGAGATCCTCATTGCCTTCATTAGAATGTACTTAGTCTGAGTTTGTGCTGTCTTCATGAAGTCTGTTAACACTCTATCCAGTGAGCTACCTTTTAACCAGCCTCTCTGTTAAATCACTCTCTGAAATATTTGTAGAAGGTGCATTTCTGTACTTTCCCTTTATAAAGATGTCATTTGGGAATACATTGCAGTCATTATTACAGAAAGGGCTTTCTGCAGTTCTCTTATGTTCCATGTGTAGTGTGCTGCTCCTTGAAACTGTCCTCTGGTGGTCCCTCAGGCTTACTCCTCTGATAAATGGTTATATCTATTTTCCAAAAGTATACAAAGTGCCTGCAGTGTGTCCTTGTGCTCTGTATTTGTCTTTGCCAGTGCTGTGCTCTCTGCTTTCAAGTCTCTCTAACATCTCTAATGCCCCCATAAGTGACATGATGTATACAAGTGTCTCAGTAAAACCTTTCTATCTAGGCATGCAGTTTTGCTTCTCTAAAGACTTATTTTGATAGCATGAAGTCAGTTATGACTTTTAATCTGTGCTGCTGCATTTCCATAAGAGTGCTCTGCACTGCACTTTCATACCTTGTTAGGAGTGTCCAAAAATTATCTATTTCAACAAGATTTTGGGACATGCTTCTTGTACCTAAGTTTGTAACTGGTTTCTTGTATGTGACTTAAAACCAAACATTCTGGTTTTAATCCTAACAAATTTGGGGGTCTTTTATGATGAGGCCATGGCATTGCTGGATAGGGGCAAACCAATTGACATCATCTACGTGGAGTTATGCAAAGCATTCAGTGCTGTCTTGCATGACATCTTTGACTCTAAATAGGAGGTCATGGATTTGAAGGATGGACCATCTGGTGGATAGAGGCCTGGCTGGATGGCCTCATGCAAAGTGTTGTGGGGAATGACTCAGTGTCCAAGTGGAGACCAGTGACGAGTGGTGTCCCTCAGGAGTCACTGTTGGGGCTGATACTGCTCAGTATCTTTTCTTTGATNGACAGGGAAAGTGGGATTGAGGGCACCCTCAGCAAGTTCACTGACAACATCAAGCTGTGTGGTGCAGTCATGCTGGAGGGAAGGGATGTCATCCAGAGGGACCTTGACAGGCTTGAGAGATGGGTTTGTGCAAAACTCATGAAGTTCAACAAATTGAAGTGCAAGGTCCTACACCTGGGTCGAGGCAATCCCAGGCATATCTATAGGCTGGGAATAGAATTGATTGAGGGCAGCCCTTAGGAGAAGGACTTGTGGGTTGTATTTGACAAAAAACTAAACATGAACCAGAACTAAACATATGTGTTCACAGTCCAGAAAGCAACTGTGCCTGGGCTGCATCAAAAGCAGGTCAAGGGAAGTGATTCTACTCCTCTGCTCTGCTCTTGTGAGATCCCACATCCAGCCCTTGTGCCCCCAAAATAAAAATGACATGGAACTCTTGGAGAAAGTCCAGAGGAGGCCACAAAGTTGATAAGAGGACTGGGGCATCTCCCTTATGAAGACAGGCTGAGAAAGTTTGGGTTGTTCAGCCTGGAGAAGAGAAAGTTACTTGGAGATCTCATAGCAACCTTTCATTATCTGAAGTAGGGGCCACAGGGAAGCCAGAGAGAGTCTCTTCATCAAGAACTGTAGTGACAAGGCAAGGGAGAATGGCTTCAAACAGAAAGAGAGTAGGTTTATATTAGATATTAGGAAGAAGTTCTTTACTGTGAGGGTAATGAAGCACTGAAACAAGATGCTCAGAGAAGCTGTGGGTGCCCTATCCCTGGAAGTGTTCAAGGCTTGTTTGTGGCTGAGGGGGGCGCTTGAGCAACCTGGTCTAGTGGAAGGTGTCCCCGCCTGTGGCAGTGGGGTTGGAACTAGATGATCTTCAGTGTCTCTTCCAACCCTAATAATTCAATGATTCAATGGTTCTGCTTCCTGTGATATTTTTTTTTACATCTTAGCATTGTAGAGAAAAATCCCATGATTAAGTGGTAATACATGTGAAGGTTTTGTTATTTCCTATGTGAACTTTATAAACTTGCATGTAATTCTCTTTCTAGGACATGATGTATTCTCTTTCTCTAGGGGTACTTTATTCTGAACTTTTTGTCCTTCTTCAGCTGTCAATTCTCTTCAATCCTTTAGATTAAGATTTCTGTCAGAGGATGGGGATGACATAAATGAGTCTCATGTACCACAGGATCTAGAATCCAAAGTGTGAGGTCAGATTTATGATACAAGAGGCTCTACAGAGTCTTATTTTGGTGTAAGGAAGGCTTGCTTCTGTTAATTAACCAGTTCTTTAATTGACTAAGTGGAAATAAATCTCTCCTAACTAAAAGCATGAGCTTTTGACATTGTTTAATTATGTCAAATTGAATTTGCACCTGAAGTTATAGGAGAAGGAGTTTGCCTTGGAGGTGATACAGAAGTTACACTGAAATTGAATCTGAAATCAGGTGGCATGTGATAATTTTGACCTTTAACTTCTAAGAAGATATTGGTGTAAAAATTAAAATAAATCATTATACTTGAACAAGAAAGGGCAGGGAAAAAAGGCACTTCTCACTTTTTTTTTCCCCTCAAGGAAAATGTTTTCATATATCACCTGGTACTTGATTTTGTTTATGCATATAACTTGTTCTGTGGGTACATATTTTCTCTCCTATCAAATTGAAGGGCATAATTTTTGCTCTTTTCCATAACAGTCTGCTCAGTCTCCACTTTTCTGTTATTCTCTGGGTGCCACTGTTTCACAGTCAGTGAATGAAATCCGGATCATTTGAAATCCATATGTAAGTCTAGAATATCTTAGCATAACTCCCAGAAATGCACCTTTTTTAACAGAGATATAAAAAATAGACAATACCTTAGATGAGTAATTATATTTTGTTTACTACTTGTGCAAACACAGATTAAGCTTTAGAACTTACCTACCATATTTTTTCAGCTGATTCACATAAACTTTTTTTGGCACTATTTCAGGATAAAACAGGAATGGAATTTGATACTAGAGTGCCGTAAGAAAGGTATTCCTCAATCAAAATACCTCAAGAATGGCTTTGTAGACATCACTGAGAAGGACCTGGACACTTATGGAAAGACTCCTCAAATCAAGAAGAGTCATGCTTTACCAGATGGAGTAAATAAGGAGCAAAACAAGTTTATTTTTCAGCTTTCTGGAGAGCAGTGGATGGTAAATATAATGGAAAATATGCTTCTGTTGGTGAAGAGTTTGGGTGTCTTAGACTGTATCTTCTAATCCCCTCTTTTTTTTATGGCAAATGCATATGAAGTTGATGCTTTTTCACAGTGTTAGAAGTGACTAAATAATTTTCTACCTCAGCCTGAACTAGTGGTTTAGCTTTCAGGTATGTGTATTTTAAATTCTCTGCTGATACGTGTAATTTATCCCTCTCAAAAATTTTGATATGAGCAATAATGTTGCAATAAGATATCTTTCGCTAAAATTCCCCAATGGGTGAAGAGAGATGAAAGTAATATTTGTTGTCTCATTGCTGTCTACTATTAATCAGAGATCTGTATTCTTGCTCTAATGGTGTGATAACACTTTCTCTAGCTCCGCTCAGTTTGAAACTAATATTAGCATCAATCCACAATGGTCTTACTGAAAAAAAAGTACATTTGACTTGCAGATACGTTTGATGTGAAATACCAGTTTGCAGGTAAGATGTGAGTTAGTGTTGGCTTGAAATTGAGCTAGTGGTGGGTTAGAGCTGGAGTTGTACAAGCTTTGATCAAAATGCATTTGGAGAAACACTACTTTATTAATGATAATGTGAAATTAAAATTTTTACTTTCATGTAGCACTTTCATTCAAAAAGTGTAAGTCAAAATGCTAATTGATAAAAAACTAGAATTATTTTTTGATTGACCTGAAGTGTAACTCTACCCCAAATTTGATCTTGAATCTGATGATGTTTTCTTTTCCAGTTTTCATTTTCTTCTTGCTTTAATTTCTTTCTGAATAAAAATAGAATACTTGAAATTTGTGGGCTATAGAAAACCCTGGTTCCCATTCAGCTCTACTAAGGATACTCTTTCTTCAACTGATACTAATCATTGATGCGATAGGACTGGTTGCTGGAGACTTATCCCATCTTTTTGTTCAAGAACTTGGTATTTTGAAAGGGATGTTTAAGATGTGTAGTCAAATACTGCATTCTTTTGGGTATTGTAAACCTTAGTTTAGAGGTACTTTAAAAAAAAAAAAGGAAAGATTACGGCCCCTTAGACACTGATATAGTAACAACTGCAAATATCCTTAGTGCATCAGGGAAGAGTTGCATAATTAAACCTTTCTCTTGCTTATTCTCTTTTGCCAAACCATTAAAATTTTGCTTTGTCATCATAAGCTGGGCTTTACATTAGGAGGCAAAATCAAACACACATGTTTTGTTCTGTTTCCCAGAGTATTTAAATTTAATTTGACATTCTGAAAAATCCCATTTAAGAGGAACTGGGGTACTGTTATGTACATTATGCCACCTTGAGCCGAACATTCCTAACCACCATGGGCTTTGATATCTCCTTATCGGATGCTCAGTGTGGCCATATCAAACAGACATCAAGTCTCATTGTCCAGCTCTAGCCTAGCTAAGTGGGTTTCCTGTTTCAACAAACTGTGACATAGGTCAGATGTCTGCAGACAAAGATAAAATCACAACTGATTTATTTAGAGATCAATGCTCCTTCAAAATCAAAAAGAAATGTCACTTTCTAACAGCTGAAAATTGTTTTAAAATTGTGAAAACTCAACTTGACAAAGTTCTGAAAGAAGTGTATATTCACTCATTGCAAAAAATTTTGTGAAGTTTTTATGTTATATAAATCATACCACTTATTTTGCTTTTTTAAAATCTGAACTGCTGCTTCTGAACCAAAGACAGAATTAGATACTATACTCTTTCCCCCTATTACTTTCTCATGAAAAGAAAGTAATTCACATTTAAACAAAATGAATTTTCAGATTATAAAACCAATGCTGTCGTGCAACCTGCACATGAAAAAAATCTGTGGACATATGACAGTTTTCTCAGAGAAGCCTGCATGTTATGTAGCTGGGAGCTGTGGTGTCAGTTGTGGTTTAGGTTTTTTTTGATGTGTTTTGCACACAAACACATCTATAATTTGAAAGTTTCAGTGATTAAGCACTCAGGGACTCGGAAAAGTCAGAGCTGGGATTACCTGTGCAGATTTACGGGCACATAACCAGCTGGATTTGCTGTTGACTGGCCACTTACTCTTGGCAGCAGCAAACAGCACAGTCCTGTAAAGTATCCATTTGGGGATGAGCTGCTGAATCTTCTATCTACCTTTTACCTGATAAGTATTTCTATTATGTTTCCCCTTTCCTCTCATCAATGAAGCAGTAATATATCCTCTAGACAGTTGATAGCTAAATCTGAGTAGGTTGCTGGTGTGACTTAGAGGTTTAATCTTGAGAACAGGGCTTGCTTCTGGGCTATACCAGCTCTTTCTATGGATGCTGGGAAACTAAGTCTCACAGAGGAGTAATCCCCAGCATAGGGATGTGGCTTTACCACATCCTTCTCATAGGTCTCAATGTCAGAGTGCCCAGGATATCTAGATGGTAAAAATGTAGTCATGTTAGAAAGAAGCTGCTGCTTTGTGCTCCGTATCCATAAAGCATCTGGCTTACTGATTCTGCATTGTTGAGTAGGAGGTTAAAAAAGGGTTTTTTAAAACACTCTATGACGGAATCATAGAGTTATTTAGGCTGGAGAAGACCCTTAAGTCCATTGAGACAAATCATTAACCTAGCAGTTGAGGGATGTAGTCAATGCCTTTGGTCATGCTTCAGCAGAAGCACCATGAGGCTAGCTGGCACCTAGAGAACATGGTCTCTCCTTGTCTCTGAGGATACCCTGCATAGCCAGAGTACTTGTGGATAGGTAACAATATTCACCCAGCCAGAAGAGTTTGGGATAGCTTGGATAAATATTTTGAAAATAATCTGGATCATGCTTTCTTGAAAATAACGTCAGACCTTCTTCTGAGAGCCTTTGTGAAGGTGAAAATCAGAGCAGATCATGCATTTTGAATTCCTAATTGGAATTCCTTCCTTTGAGACCTTGTGCCACTTTTTTCTCTCCACTCAAATATCACTGATACAATAATGTATTTTGTTTAGATGGAGACCCACTGTTCCTTGTACTTGTAAAGTAACATATCTGAGAAAAGATAAAGCTGTTTAACAGCAACAAAATAGAGAAGGAAAAAAAAGTAATAATTTTTTAATAATTAGCCTTTAACACTTTTTGGTATAATTTTACTTTTAGTATTCATGATTACAGGCCTCCTTAAAGGCACATATTTCTGTGAAGAAGATGAATAGAGTGAGTCATTTATGGATTAAAAGCCAAGGAATTATGACACAGTGTTAAAGTAGACAAGGGAGCAGCTCAGTTTGGCCTTTTAACAAAGCTAGAGTGACAGTAAGATCAGTGAGAGACAGTGAAAACAGACTGGAAATAAGAATCAAGTACAAATCAGGTTTTCTTAGAAGTAAGAATAACAGTTTAAACATGATACAGCTAGCACTGGGTATGACTTGCAAGGAATGAGTACAGAAATGAAAACTATTTTGATGCCAGGAAAACAAAAGGAGAAAATGTTAGACTGCAACAGCAAATGACACACTACAATGTTTTGTGTAGCTCACATGAAAATAAAAAGCTCACACAACAAATACTAGGTTAGACAAATAGGCACAAAGTAGTAGCTAAAGAGACTAGGGCTTAATTTTGCAGCATATGAATTCTGAAAAAATTGTATTCTCTTTGTGCAGATCCATATTTCCTTGGAGAACAACAGGACTGGAAGTAGAATTAGTATGAAGCCTCTGTGCTTGAAGAACAAGTACTCAGCAAGTCCCTCTGAATCTGAAAGACTTTCTGTAACTTGGGTTCTGGCTTAGCCATGCCTGTCCATGTAGTTAGCTTCTGCCTGTGGGCAGTGGTTGATAGCTACATTGATGAGATAGTCTTACCTTTGCCTGTCAAAGCTCCATCTGGCTGGGGCTGTTTGACAACATCCCTAAGGTTCAGAGGTCCTTGTCTACCTTTTGCATACCAAACAAATATTTTAGGCTGGACGTTAGGAAAAAGTTCTTCACAGAAAGAGTGACTGGGCATTGGAATGGGCTGCCCAGGGAGTTGGTGGAGTCACTGTCCCTGGAGGTGTTTAAGGAAAGACTGGATGTGGCACTCAGTGCCATGGGTTGACAAGGTGGTGTTGGGTCATAAGTTGGACTATATGATCTCAAAGGTCTTTTCCAAGCTAGTTAATTCTGTGATGCTGTGATTCTGTGACTCAAGTGTCTGCTTACCATGGGTGTGCATTTCTGCCAGCTGGGAACAGAAATGAATTAATATTTGCAGTTAGGAAAGAGGAGGGCATACAATAAAAAATGGGCTGGTCTTATAATCATAGAGTCTCAGTCTGATAATGTGAATGAAATCAGACAGGTTTTCTCTTCTTTTTCTCTTTTAATAAAAAAGGGGCAGAATACGGTTGTATTGCCCCAGCAGTGAGCCTCCTAAATCTTCCTGTGTTTGCAAAACACTTGGGACTTTCACAGCATGAGAAGGGTGTGTTGTGCCACAGGTAATTTCAGGTTCCCAAGGTATGTTTCCAAAAATAATTTATTTGAGACTTTTACAGGCAAACACACTGTGAAAAAGATATATATATATATATAAGGATTATGGACCTTTGAATTGGATGCCTAGGAAGGAACAATGCAAAGTTGATGAAACACTTAATTGAGAACCTCTGTACACATAAACATGTATCCACTGAATTAAATTAGTTCTTCAGAGAAACAGCACCATTAGAACTAGAAACTGAGGCAAAATAGTGCCATGAATATTCATTTGAATTTTTAAATTAAATCACTTTAATTCTGTTTTTCCCCTCTGAGTGTTTATTTTCTGCTGTTAATTAATGAATGTTTATTCTCTAGTGAATCACTGAATTTTAAATGTTTTTCACAAAATATTCAGGATAAACAAATTTTTTGATGTTGTGATATCAATATTGGCAGAGGAAAGCTGATGATACTCCTCAAATACAGAGTAGGACTGTTCTCAGCCATGCTGCTTTGCCTAAGTAGAGGACCTGGATGCATCCCTGCTTTAGAAAACTTTAATGCCAGATGTGCAAGTAAGTGAATGGTGGTAAAAATCTTTACCCATAAATCATTGTTTTCTTGCATATAATTTCCTCATAGAGCAGGGCAGCAAATTATTATATTTGTATTTATTCTCACAATTTTATTGTCTAACATAATATGTATTTTCACTGAGAACAGAGAATTTCCATTTGTTATTCCCAACTGTTTGTGACAGTGATGTATTTATTTCCTGCAAGGGTAAAGTAGCATTGCTGCATTGAATGGACAGGGAAAATCTCTTGTGCTTATGTAAATTCCAGATATTTCCCCAGAGCTTTCCGCCCTTCCAAAAAAAAAAAAAAGTTCCTGACTCAGCCATGACCACTTTTATTATTAAAGGTGGTCCCAAGACATACTACATTTCCTAGAATCATAGAATCAGTAAGGTTTGAAAAGACATCTAAGATCATCGAGTCCAGCCATTAACCTAACACTGTCAGGTCCACCACTAATCCGTGACCCTAAATGCCTGGGGAATATTTAGCCTGGTGGCATTGTTGGGATGCAGCCCCTCTGTGCTTCTGGGCTCCAGCTGGTCAGGAGCTGGAGTGCAAGATGCACTGGAGAGGCTAAGGGAAGGGTCTCTGCCCATAGAAGAGGAGCAAGGGGGCTCTCCTGCTCTGCCAGTCAGCATGGGCCTTTCCTGCACTCGTCTTTCCCTCAAGAAGCAACAGGCACAAGTGAGCGTGGTTGGAAAATCATCCTGTTTTATTAACATGCTCACAATAAAGCCCCGCACGCTGCTCCCTTGGGACTGTGATGTCCCACCCCAGATTTGTAAATGCTCATGGTTGAAAGGTACTGCAAAAGTTCGAGGGTCCAAAAAAACTCACAAAGTTTTATTAGTAAATTACTGTTACAATTTGATATTAAAGTCCTCTGCCCAAATGAAGGTGCAAATGAGACCAAACGCTGGTTCAAGAATAACAATTTTACTTTGTGTACCAATTGTATTAAGCATAAGGGGAAAAAAGAGCGAGGTGGGGAGGAGATACAGAGATAGAGGAGATAGTAAAAGCAGAAGATAGCTACCACTGAGTGCTTGTTAAAAGTATAAGCTGCAAATGTTATTAACCCTTTCCTTACACCACCTTGTTACTTAAACTTTGATCTGTGGTCACAGTCTTTGATTGTTGCCTTCATCCATGGTGGTGATGTGAACATACCAAACAGACAGACAAGAGAAGAATGAAGCAGAAAAGACAATGCAACAAATCATATATCAAACAACTGCCATTCCAATCATTAAGAAAATAAATCCAGTTAACAACATCATTCCAAACTGCAGTAACCATGAGCCCCACCCTATGACTCCCAATGATGAGAGTGTAGACATCAACCAGGAGATGGGGCTCCAGCTGTAAAACCAGTCATTTGGTTTCATGGATTGAAACAGTGCTGCAGTTTAGCTAGTTATTTCTTTCATTTTAGCTCACACTTTCTTAATGGAAGTAGAGGCTTTATGAAAGGTAATACAACATTGTGTATAAGTTGAATTTAACATTCCACATACATCTTGTTCTTTAAGTAATTAAAGATTAATTTAACTAATGCTCATTGATTTTGTAAAACCTTTTTTGACACTTGTTGGACTTGCAATTCAAGTTCTCCAGAGGAATGCTTTGTCCAATTGCTTGATGTATGCACTTGTCGTGTGATGTTTTCTATTGCCCTTGATGTGATCTGGTAACTATCATAGTGTAAGTGTAAAAATCATCTTAAATCTCAAAGCCAATCCAAGTGGTACAAAATAGTACCTCATCTTGCAAATCCAGGTGTCATTATAGTCTATCAAATACATTTAGGGAGACGATGGGAGCAAAATAGTCTTTAACAGGTAGTGCGTGAGAGGGATTCCACAAGTACTGCCTGCTGGATATGGGTCCAGTGCATCTTGATTTCCAGGAACTGGGCCCAGTGTTAAGCCATGGGGTGAAAAAGTCCCAAGACAGGCCTGTGGGGTATGTGTTTGGGGGTGGTAACATCCCTCAGTGCTTTGTCAAAGGGTACCACTTTGGGATAGAAGTGTGGAGATGACAGAGCAGAGCTCCTCAGGTGGCCTTGGTCCTTTTTAATTTGTGGCATGGTTACTTGCTACGGTGAGGTTAACTTCTCAGCGGGGATACAAACAACACCTCCCTTCCCAAGAACATTTTCTCTGACCAGGGCACTGAATTTTATGCTCTAGAATCTTTACACCTTCAAAGTGCTCAGTATATATTTTTTATTTTTTAATATTTTTTAATGTTTCCCACTTTCTCTGTGTCTGGACCCCTAATCAATACATCATCAATATATTGGTAGGTCCTTATCGCCTCATCCACTGGAATTGTCGATAATTCTTGGGTCAGGATAAAATGTCCTAGCTTGGGGGGGTCCTGGTATCCTTGCAGTATTTGGGTGAGAGTGTATTGCATCTCCTCCCATGTGAAAGCAAATAAATTCCAATGGCTCTCCTGGGAAGGAGCCATAAAGTACATATCTTTCATGGTGGTGGTAGCTAAACTTGGATGAGCTTCCTGTGTTATGGCAATTAACTCAGCAATGTTAGGCACTGCTGCTGTTAAAGGTGCAGTATTAACATTTAATTTTCCATAATCCTTGGTCAATCAGCATTTTCTGTTTGGCTTTTTTACTGGCCAAACAGAGGAGTTAGAAGGACAGTGAGTGGAAACTATTATCTCCTTTTTCCACAAGTCTAATATCACAGGGGAAATTCCTCCTGGACTTGATGGAGTTACCTTTTATAGAGAGGTTTTCCTGCCCTGAAGGCAGGTTTCTCACTTGCTGTGCAAATTTGTCATCATGCACAGTCCATTCTTTCAGACATTTCTGGAAATGAGTTAGAGGCCTTTGGTGGTTTTGGGTGGTCTTGATATCCCCCTACAGTCCAAGGCCACTTCTTGGCCTTGTTCCTGTGCTTAGGTGGTACTGCATTGTGCTTATCTGTGGGAGCTACAGCAAGGAAGTTTGTCCTGGAAAAGCGCTGCTCTACTTGGGCACAGCCTACTGCGTGGCTGCCTTCTCCAGCCATACCCTGTTCTTTCCCACAGCATGTTATTACCAAAAATCCTTGGTTATTATCAACAATTCTTGTCTTTTATTACAAAGATACTTGGTTGGATCCACAGCCATCCATCCATATATCACTGTTTGAGACTTACACATTAGCCCCTTATCTTCTGGGATTTTACAGGGATTCCGTACAGGCTTAGGGCCAGCCACCATCTCCAGAGATCTGCCTGACGCTGGCAGCAGGATGCTACAGCTCTGGCCGTTTTGTGATGCAAGAGCACCAGAACAACCTGCGCAGAGCACCAAGTGCCCTCCTGAAGAGGGAGGCCTGTTGCCTGGGGGCAGCTGTAGGTGAGGACCTGCGTAGGAAACGCTCAAATGACTTCCTGTTGCATGCCATCAACTCTTCCTCCCGGAAAGTGGTCTCTTTGGAAGTGATTCCTTCCCTCATATCCCACATGTCGTCGCCTTCAAAGTTGAAAAATTTTTCTTCCTCCCAATCCATGTCTTTGTCCAAGCGGGACAGGAGATTCAGGTCATAAGAAGGCCTGTTACGGAGCCACCTCGGCAGATCCCGTTTGGTGCTTGTGGGTGTGCGTAGTTGACTGTCCCAGCGCTCTTCCCATGCCTTGTGTGGGCTGAGCATGGGAAGACTCTCTTCCTCAGTATTCCAATTTTTGTCTGTGCTGTCCTCTCCTTGGGACAGCTCTTGGTGTCTGTTGTCTTCCCAGTCTTTCTTCTTCTTAGCCAAGGCCTCTGCCTTGGTCACTGGTGCTGGCAGGAGTGCCCCTGCTGCCAGTCCTACTTGCTGCCCGCTGAGGACATGGGCTTTCATCTGGCTTGCTGTGGAGGAGCTGGGGGGTGTCCAGCAGGGCCTGTGAATTGCAGCTTCCAGGCTCTCCGTGTCTGCTGCTGTGGATGTTGCTGTTGTCCTCTTATCTATCATTTTAGCCTCCCAGGGGGGTTCATAAATCAGAGTCAAAATTGAGCCCGTCTCCCTTCTGCTTAGAGGTGGGCTACTGAGGTGGGATACTCCATTGTTAAAGCCCCAGTACTCTGACCATGCCTGATGTGTGAGGGGCAAGGGGGGCTTCTCTTTTCTAGCACTCCAGCTTTGGTCTTCATTGTGTTCTACTTGAGACAGCTCTTGGGGGTTGTAGAGTTTCAAGCCTTCCACCTCCTCTGACAAGAACTCCTTCTTGGTTTCTGACACTTCCAGGACTGCCCCTGCTGCTGCCCCTGCCCATTGCCTGCTGAGGGCATGGGCTTCCAGAGGGCTTGGTGAGGAGCTGGGGGGTGGGTGGCAGGGGCTGTGTGCAGTAGCTCCCTGGCTCTCTGCCTCTGCTGCTGTCACCTGCTTGATGAAGTCAGAAGAAACTGCAGCCTTTGCCATCTCTTGAGCTTTGGCAGTGAGAGGCACACAGGGCTCCTCTGCCTGCACAGCTGACTACAGCTGCCTGTGGCCCACCTATGGGCAGGAGGAGAAGGATGAAGAGGACGAGGAGGATGAGGAGGTGGTGGTCCCGTCCCCCCCGTCCATCACCCTGTGCCTCTTTAGCAACCTCTGCCACTGAGGCATCCAGGGGAGATTTGGCACTCCAGGTCTCAGTGCTCTTTAAATAACCTCCTGGTCAGGGTGTGGCCCGGCATAACAGTGGCCTCTAGGCACCATGAGACCCCCTGCATCACAAAGGGCCCAGGAATGTGCTGCTGTGACAATGGCACCCCAAGAGCAGTGACCCCAGCAGCCTTATAACAGCGCAGTGACCCCAGCAGCCTTATAACAGCGGGGTGGAGATATACAGAGCGGGCTGGGACTGGGTGGACCCAGCTGGAAGCAGCCATGCCTGGCATAAGGCAGATCCTGCTTTCTCCTCACAGAGGCTCCAGCTGACCCAAACCATCCCCTCCCATATAGCCCCAGTGCCTGTGGCCCTGCTTAGCTCAGCCCTGTCTGCCTCCAGCTGCTTGGGGTGCCACCACCCTGGGCAGCCAGTGGCTGGGGAGTGATGTGCAGATGTCAGAAGGATAAACTCCTTGTTGATAGAATTGCCTTGCTAAGGTTTAGGGCTTGACACACAGCAACGCTTTCTGTGCAGAACTGTAAATTAATTGAAGAACTCCTGTGTGTGGATCGGCCTCTTGCACACTGTGTGAAAGACAACACCCAGTTGTTTTGGGACAACAGGGGGGACATGGGGACAATGCCGGTGTTGCTCTGGGGACCTGCAGCAGGGAGTGCCTGAAATTAGCTTCAAATTTTTTTAAAAGAGTGGGAGATTTGGATCCAAAATTTTATTTTGGCCCATGACAGATAAAAGTATAGAGCTGGAAAAGAAACTGAATTGAAACTTCTTAGAGCTTTGATCACAGTTTTAGTTCAGGCTTGGGTCCACAATTCTCTCCTAATTAGAAATATTATAATCAGGAGTGGTTGTATGTTTGTTATTTATTTCCTTTTAGAACTTTTTTCCTCTTCCAAAAATCAAAAAAAGTTTGAGGTATTGTTTTTCTGTTAAAGGCAAAAGATTGGCTATCCTCCAAGTGTCAGCCTTCATGCAGCAATTTATCAGCAGGCTGCCAGCTTTAGCATGGCAGCAGAAGATTACAAAAGAACACAAGAGAATCAGAGAGTAAAGCTTGTGGAAGTTTCAGTTCCCATCCCTATCTAGTTTGTAAATGAAGCAAAATATCACATCAATTTATGTTTCAGGAACACAAATATAAATATATTTAAAAATGGAAATTGTAGCAAAGTACTTACATGCTTGCATTTTCAAATTGTAAATATGATCATAAGATATAAAGAAATATTCTCAAGAAAGAAAAGCAAGTTGGCAGTTGCTAGAAAAATGGAATCTACTTCTATTCTCTTGAAGTCATGTCTAAATGTATTTCTGTTGCTACACAGGAATATCTTGGTGCTCTACATTGGCCTTAATGCAGACATAGAGATTTAAAAAAAACTTAACACATTAATAATATAAATTTTTCATATTTTGGCTTAATTTTTCTAAAATGGTGAATGAGTTTGATCTTGATCAGATAGACAGCCTTGTGTGCTGCACTCTTTTCAATGTATCAAGGAGAATTTTGTGGAGTACCCCTCTCAGTGTGGGAGAACAGCATGGCTGTTGGCTTCAGAGGGAAAACGGCTGTATTTGCCACCAAAGAGCTGCAGATGGTGTGTTGTGACAAAAAAGTGCCAAAACCCAGTAGGTCAATAGAAAGTCAAAGACTGACCTGAATTGTGGAGAAATAGAGCATTAACATAGAGTCTTTTTCCCTTCAGTATGATTATTCATCTCTCTCTCTCAATCGTGGTCTTTCCCTGCAGAGACATCTATGATACTCCAGCTAAATACTATCCCCTATGCTGAATTTTCCATTCTTTACAGGTAGGAAAGACAACACTAATTGAATTTGCTGTTGTCATCTATTATTTTATTTTGCTGCAGAAAAATGTGCAGCACTGAAGATGAGAAGTAGTAACTAATTCTACAAATTTGGAGAGATTTCTCACTACCAGCCCTGAGGCATTTGAGGCATTTTATTTTTTAATTGTTATAAACTGACAAATATAGAAGATGGATCTTCAAGATGCAATACACACACATACCTAATTGGAAGATGAAGTAAGAAATGAAATTATCCATATCAAATATGAAAGGGAAGGTAGCAAGGCAGAACGACATAACATAGGTTTTGTGTTTGCATGTGTAAATTTGAAAAGAACCGAAATGAGAGGCAGTAATGACCAAAAACCAGCTTCTGATCAACAGCCCAGTGTATCTATAATTGCGATTAGATGCTTTAATTTAACTAACAGTTAAGTAGTACTATTGCTAATCCAGAAGTTCAGCATTAATAAAAAACCCAATTCAAATGCATCACTCATATAAATGTCTTGGGAGACCTATGAAATCTAGAAAGAAAAAAAGAAGTGGGCAATATCCTTTTTATAAAAACCACTAATTTCTACTGTATAATTTTCTTCACGCACAGGAAACAAATCTGAAATTTATAGAAGAATCAAAGGCTGAAACTCTCACATCTCTTCTTACAGAGCAAAGTTAGTGGTAGAAGCCCTTCCAGATTATTTATTCCACATGTTACCAGTGCACAGTGTTATAAAACTTAGGACAGACTGGTAAATTATGTGATGCTTAAGAAAGTGGAGTTTAAATGACCTGACCTTCAGCTTTTGGAATTGATTTTTGTCTGTTTCAAATTCAAAGAATTTGGTGACATAATTCAAAGAAAGATGTGTAGATCTCAAGTGAATACGAACTAATTAAAGCAATTTTGTAAGAATCAAAGTCTTTATAAATTTTAGTTTCATTTTTACATTGAAGACCTTTGTTAAATAGAATAGTCTGAAAATTACTCAGAAATCACAGGAAATTTCAAAATTACTGGAATTTTGAAAGCAAAGGATTCTGCATGACTAAATCACGAACTACTTGCAAATGTGGACTAATTTAAAAATTAATTTTGTTATTTAATTTAAAAATCAATTTTATTCTTCTCAAAGAAATCCTGTAAAAATTTTTGAACACTGCTAAAACATTTTAGGCCGTTAAGACAGGTGATATGTGTGTACACTATCTGAAATGGTTTTGTTCTGTCTTGGAAAACAAAACTTGAAACATTGGCAGATATTCAGAACATAGTCACACCTGTTTTCTTTTTTTTAGCAAACCCTATTTAGACAGTCTCTATGCACTCTTCTGTTCTGTGTTGCATTTTACTACATCTTGATGTGTGAATTAAAGCACTGAAATGTGTTTTAAAACAATCCTCCATCTGGAAAAAAGAGATAATGTGTGAGACACCAAGCAGATTGAGTTCTTCAGATAGGTTTCTGTTTTAGAGCAAATTATTGCATTAGGACTCAAAAAAAAAGAACATGTAATGAAGACAGCTGCAATGCTCTTCAAAAGCAGACAGCTTCTGTAGGGCTTTGGCAAACTACTATTCTACATCAAGATAATTCAGGCAAAGTGCATTTTTCTCCCTATTTGGAAAAGGAAACAAAACCTATTCTTATTTCATTTACAGGAACTCCCAGATTCTCTGAAAGGACAGACCTATCTGAAAGAATGGCACATACAGAATACATTGATACAAACCATTCCAGCCTACATTGCACTATTTCAAGATCTGAGAGTACTGGAATTGTCAAAAAATCAAATCAACCATCTTCCAGCAGAGATTGGTGAGTTGGTCCAAGATATTCAGATATTTATACTCATGCCATTTAACTCTATTGCAGAGAAGTGAGCATCCATGGATATTCTTGTTAATTTACTGATAATTGTCTTCCTTATTTACACTGAACAGTCCCCTCTACATTTTTACATCTCTCTGTCTTTAATTATACTTTCCAGATTGTATTGAAAACCATGTTTGTAGTATGGATGAAACATGGGAAAAAGTTAGCACATTTTTGTTATCTGATTATAAGGCAGTTATTGCTTGCACACAAGTAGATGGGAGAGTTGTTTCTGGGAACAGGTGGTGTTTTATATTCCTTACAGGTTAAGAAAAATAGAAGCATTACATAATTTTAAGCCTCAAACAAGATGAATTGAGACATAAGGTTGTGGGAAAAAGGAACCAAAAGTAGAATCCTGCAAAAAATACAAATTTTAATTTTTTAAACAGTTCATGAATGATCTTAATTTAATAAAGAGATATATTACAGAATAATTGAGTCATAGAATAATTTGGATTGGGAGGGACCTTAAAAGTCCAGGTTTGTCAGAGCCCCTTCCAACCCAGCCTTGAATGTTTCCAGGGATGGTGTTTCCACCACTTTTCTGGGCAACTTGTGCTAGTGCCTCAGCATCGTCACAGTGAAGAATTTCTTCCTAATATCTAATCTAAATCTACCCAACCTGACAAGTTTCAGAGAAACTAATTCCTAATGCTGTCATGCTTTGGCCCTCGCCATTTTAAGCTACATAACAATAATTTTAACGCTTGCCTCTCCTTGTTTTTGGATCTTACAATACAAAAGCTTGTTTGACAGATTATATTGCTATTGAGAGGGATTTACTGCTCTTACAAGGGAAAATATAGCTGTAACAGGTGGCATTTTTGAGAGCTGAAGAAACTGGGCCTGCTATGGGTTTGCCAGTGTTGAGCCCATGCACCCAGCTGTACTAACACCTCAGTCTCTGATTTTAAATGCAGTCGTCCCAAGCCTTCCCCATGATCACCATTCCTTATGTACACTAGGAGAAAACAGCTTAAAGGCTAAAACCTCCACCTCCTTTAATACCATAGGTTTAACTACGGAAAAACAGGAAGAGGGAGAGTGTCCTGAAACACAGAAATCTGTGCTAGAACTGTCTACTCTTTTACTGTTCTACTAGTCAAGTAACACTCATTTGAGTGTTTTGATTTATTTACTAGCACTATATTTTACAAAGAAAATTTTACATGGAAATCGAGATATATTTTATAGTTTCAGCCTGGCATCTAAACACACTAACAGATCATAAGACACAAGCAGGAGATAATGGACATAAAATGAACACTAACTGTTTCATCAGCATTTTGACTGCAGAACTCAGATAGGTCAGTGAGTTTAATGGACAAACACTTTTAAAAATGTAGTTTGGAAGAAAGGAGAAATAGCATGGAAGAAAGGGGAAAGGCTACTAGTTTCCTGCCAGAGGCTACCCTAAACCATTAAACAGAGGGTTTTAAGGGGTTGCTGCTTAACAACTGAGGTGAGTAGAGGTAGAAAGATTTTCTTCTTTATTCTCATAATATTATGCACTGTTAATGAAAATGATTCCTAAAAAAATATATTATTAATGCTATTAAAATCTGTTTGCACAAAAAAGGCACAAACACAGATTGCAGAATCACAGAATTGTTAAGATAGGAAACAGCCTCTAAGATCATTGACTCCAACCATAAACCTATCCCCACTGTGTTCACCTCTAAACCATGTCCCTAACTGACACATGCACACATATTTTTTAGCACTTTTGGGGATGGTAACTCTACCTGTTATTTGAGTGGCCTGTTTCAGTGCCTGGCCAACATTTCAGTGAA
>VXBT01004300.1:156363-168200 GCA_013400235.1 Oriolus oriolus | reverse complement strand
ATAATAATAATAATAATAATAATAATAATAATAATAATAATAATAATAATAATAATAATAATAATAATAATAATAATAGTGTCTTGGTAATGCCAGTTTTTCCATGTTTCCAGCTGGATTCCCACTTTGCCTTTATTCCTGTAAAGGGATTTACATCCCAATTGCATTAAATATCCCCGTGTAGCCCACACAGCCAAGAGAACCATAACATTCATGGAATCATGGAGCTGTGGAATGGGTTGGGTGGAAAAGGACCTTAAAGCTCATCCCAATCCACGCCCTGCCATGGGCAGGGACACCTCCCACTGACCCACGTTGCTCCAACCTGGCCTTGGGCACTTCCAGGGATCCAGGGACAGCCACAGCTTCTCTGGGAATTCCAGCCCAGCCCCTCCCCACCCTCCCAGCCAGGAATTCCTAATTCCCAATATCCCATCCATCCCTGCCCTCTGGCAGTGGGAAGCCATTCCCTGTGTCCTGTCCCTCCATCCCTTGTCCCCAGTCCCTCTCCAGCTCTCCTGGAGCCCCTTTAGGCCCTGCAAGGGGCTTGGAGCTCTCCCTGGATCCTTCCCTTCTCCAGGGGAACATTCCCAGCTCATCTTCAGAGGAGACAATGCAGGAAAATACAGGAAAAAACATTTAGGTAGATGAATCAAATAATATAAAATAAAAAATTTATAAATAAAAATTCCAAGGAAGACTTTAAATTCCTGCAGGATGCAACAGTGGAATGGGGGGATGAACAAAAGGAATGGCATCACTGTGGGTGTTCTGCCTTGGAGGACGGGAATGGCTCCCCAAAATCCCTTTCCCAATAGGAAAACACTCTGGGATGGGAGCTGAGCTCCAGGAACTCCACCAGCTCTTCCCCTGCATCCCTTGGGCTGCTTCCCACCAAACATCTTCTCCTCACTGATGGAATTCTTGCACATCCTCACACTCCAGGCTGGAATAACCATCCCAGCACGACATTCCAGATAAAGGCTGAGGGAAAATCCCTGTGCTGACGCCTCCTGCGGGGAGAAACAGATAAGGATCAGGCTGGAAGTGATAATTTCCAGGGAGAAATCCTGGCTTTTCCTGGAACCAGATGTTTTTGAAGGACCTTCGGCACACAGATCTTGACCTGGTCACCTCCCAGTGGAGGTAAAGCCTTCTCCAGGGTGTCCAGCTCTGTTTGGATTTGGTTTTTTTGGGAATAAGGGTGTCTGGCACTCCCAAATCCACAGTAAACAGAGACGAATGTGTGACTGCTCCCAGGGATTCCACGGCTCTCCTTTGCTCTGTCTCATCCAGCTGAGCTTCCAAACTCCCGGATTGCCGGGATCCGCTGGAGACTCGCTCAGCAGCGCAAAGGCTCCCGTGCAGGGAGTTCCAAGGGAACGATCCAAGAAAATCTTCCCTTTCAGATGTCCCGACCCAGTTCGCTCCCGGAGACTCATCCGTCCATGGAATGCCGATAAGGGGCGGTGTCTCCGCATCAGCACCTCGCGGAGAGCCCGCTCCCATCTCAAACCGCGGCCTTAAAGCCCTTGCTGGGTTCTGTTTTTCCCTTTCCCTGGCTGTGTTTCCAGCTGCAGTTGGCGTCTAACGAGGAGATGACGACAGTCCCTGCTGGCAGTGGAAGGGTTTGTCCTTGAGGAGAGGAGTTGGGATCACAGGCATGGAGACGAGGGAGAAACAAAGCTCTGGGCTCGGGCTCTGGGCAGCGCCGATGTCTCCACATCAATCCCTGCTGCTCACAGCTGAGTGTTTTTGCATTCTTCACCCTCCCCCTCTCTAAAAACAAAACATCTCTGGAGGTCTCTTCGCTGCAGCTCGAGGGCAGGGGGAAACCAGAGAAATGGGAATATTCCTTCTCTTTGGGAATGAAGGATTTCATCTCTTTCCTGACCAAGCGCTTTGAAGGCTCCAATTTGTGGTGATTTAGCAACACTTGAGAGGAGGAGGCCAATAAAAAGCTCATTCGAGGTGGAAATCACAGCAGAGCTGCAGATACATATTTAAATATGAGAATGGAATAAAATGATGGGGAGAAATACCAGGAAATAGAAAACAAACACTTCCAAGCAAAGGCAAAAACAGAATGAAAACATTTCCCAGAATTAATTCAGCTCTGCTCAACAAAAGCGATGTCAGCTCCCACTTCATGTTGTTTACATGCTGTTCTTGGATCCATAAATCCAGAGTTCTCCTCAGCAGCAGCAGAAATATTCCCCCAAATTCTCTCCCAGCTAATGAACAGGTTGGAGCAACCTGACAAAAATAATTCCAGCCTTCCCACAGGGATAATGTGCCCTGATAACACCGTGCAGGGCCCTGCAATTCCGCACGGGGAGGAATCTCTGCCGAGGAAAGCTGAACTGATCCCTCGTGGCGGTTTCCCTGCAGTGCTCCCGATGGAAAAAGGGATGGGTCTGGGGCAAAACCGCTGGATTTTTATATCATATCCCTCCACTGAATTTCGGTGGAAGTCCCAGCTGAGCCGGAGGTTAAGGCTGGAAAAGCTGCTGCCGAAAAGAGAGGGATTTATCCAGGCATGGGAAAGGTTCATCCATTGCTGATCAGGAGCTCCCGCCCCACTGGAATTCCCACCAGGGATGGCTTTGGTTGGTTTGAGGAGGGAGCTTGGCTGGGGTGTGTCTGATCAGCTCCCCAGGCTGGCCTCGGTGCAGCTGAGCCCGGCTTGGCAAAGCCTCTGCTGGGGCTTTGCAAAGAGCAGCTCCAGCCCGGCAGGGAAAGTCTCAGCATCCCATTTGGGTGAGGTTTGGAAGAGCTGGACCATCCCACAGGATTCAGGTGGGTGTGATGGGCTCAGGAGCCTTTTCCAGGCAGGATTTTGTGTTCCCATTTCTTGGAGCTCTCGGGGCTCAGCTCAGCTCTGCTGCAGCGCCCCCAGCATCCCATTCCATCCCTAAAATTCCAATTAACCACCTCCCTCTCCGGCTTAATTGGTGCTAAACCTGACTCGAGGTGTATTTGAACACTTTCTGTCAGTTTTCAATGACCATGTAAGCATATTAATGATGGATTCAATTCCTAAGGCAGTTCCTGGTGGCTGCAGGTCTCCAGGTGCCAGAGGTGAGTTATCCTGGGAAAGCTGCTTGCTCAGTGCAGCAGCAGAAGACCCTTGAACACTTTTAAATGGGAATTCTGGTGGTTTGGGGAAGGGAAAAACCCCCTCTGTCTGAGTTTTCCCGAAGGAGAACCCCGAAATCCCCGGCTTTCTCCAGCCAGCACCTCTCCCAGTTCGGCATTAAATCCTTGGCTGTGCCTGTTGGAGCTTTTTACAATTTAAGGGTTATTTTAAAATATTAATAGTTGTAAATTGGAGCTGGAAAATAGAGGAGACCAGGAATGATGTCCCAATAATTTGTTATCCACCTCTGTGGGGCTTTGGATTGGTCCTAGGATGGCTCAAAGGATCCAAGCAGTTGGAGCATGAGGATGTGCACGGTGACACCATCGAGCCGGAAAAGAAATGGGTTTTTGTTGATTTAATCTCATTTTCCAATATTTGCACATTGAGGGTCAGGGATTTTTCCTCACACAACCCCCCAGAGGGTTTGGATAATCTCCAGTGCCCCCAGAACATTCCCACAGGTTCAAGGGTGGGTTTGCTCCCGTGCTTCCAGCAGGGCCCATCCTGGGATGGGAATGGGGTGATTCAGCCCAGGCTGGGGTTGATTTTTCCCTCGGAACAAAGTCCAGGGTGAGTCAGGCAGCTCCTCCCTGGCCATGCAGGAGCAGAGTTTTGCCCTTTGCCCACGGACAGCAAGACTGGGAACGTGCAAATCCCTTGAGCTTTCCCCGCCAGAGCATCCCAGCCGCAGGGGTTTCATCCCAGCAGCAATGAAATCTTGGATTCTGTTGCCTATTCCTGCAAAACTCTCACATTTTACCCTAGAAGGCTGAAAAAAGAGGAGAAAAAAACGAGGTTTTTCCTCCAAGAAGCTGAAGTCCAGCCCTGAGGGCTCACCCAGCAGTCTCTTTCCCTGAGAAAGCGCAGGATTTTTCCCCTGCCGTATTTCCACCAAGGCTTTATCTGGTCTGGTTTTCCCAAGCCTCAGGTGGGGAGGATTTGCTGGACCTCTGGCATCACTCGCTCTCCCTCCGGTCCGTGCCAGCCCGGCGTTAATCCCCGGCTCTGCGAGGGATTGTGGTGTTTAGGCAGGGGTGAAATAAAGGAGGAAGACAAATAATCCCCACTGAAAGGAAAAGAGCGGCTCTCCAGGCTCTGCTGGCTCCCAGTGAGCCCCATCCCAGCGGGATGTGGAGGAGGTGGGAATCACGGCAGGGGGCGTGGACGGACGGGGAATGTTTTTGAACTAAAAGAGGAGAAATTTGGGTGGGATATTAGGAAGGAATTCTTCCCTGTGAGGGTGGGGAGGCACTGGGATGGAATTCCAGGAGAAGCTGTGGCTGCCTCTGGATCCCTGGAAGTGTCCAAGGCCACGTTGGACGGGGCTTGGAGCAATTTGGGGTAATGAAATGTGTCCCTTACAGTCTCTTCCAACCCCAATGGAAAATAGACCCCATGGAAAATCGAAGCTCCAAAGGATATCGATTCTAAATATTTCTTTTATTCCCATTCTGCTTTTCCTGCTGGGTTCTGTTTGATGGAATGATGGATACCTATCAGAAAACAGGGAATGGGCTCCTGGCACCATCCCGGACCTGCTCCGCGAGGCTGGAATTCCTAGGGCTGAAAGCAGAGGAATTCTCAGGAAAAGCCCCACAGCCCATCCCCCAAACAGATCTGCCCCCTCCCAGGCAACCCCGACCTGTTTGTTTGTTTGTTTGCTTTGAAAATCCAATTAAACCGTCGCAGGCAATTATTAATTATTCCCAAGCATTTCCTCCTGGGATGGATAAATGCCATGGAGGGAAGAGTCTTTGACTCTGCCCTTGCTCGAAGATTCCCCTTTCATTAGGCCGGGATTAATGAGGCTGGGCTTAAAGCAGGTGTTGAGTGCAATCAGAGCAGCTTTATCAGGACAGGAATTGTCTGGGGCCCTGCTCAGTTCACCTTTGCCTGCACACACGGCTTGGCTGATTAATTAATCAAAGGCCACGTTGGACCTTTGATGTCGACCTTTGATGACGACCTTTGATAACGACCTTCAGCTCAGCCGCTGGATCTCCAGAGGATCAGCTCCTTCTCAATCTGCTCCGGCAAGGAGCTCATTCCCTGGTGCTAGATTGGGATTTGGGATGCAGGGGGAGAGGGGGATGGGAATATTTGTGGTTAACGGAGGTGGATGTTGAGGGTTGGATCTTTCAAAGGATCTCTATAGATGCTCTGTGTGCCCATAAAAATGAAAATGAGGAAGGAGGGAACAGCCTCGAGTTGTGCCAGGGGAGGTTTAGGTGGGATACTGGGAGGAATTTCTTTGTAGAAAGAGTTCTCCAGCCCTGGCACAGCTGCCCAGGGCAGTGGTGGAGTTTGGAATGGAATCCCCGTCCCAGCAGGGATTTAAAAGCAGCACTCGGTGCCTTGTGTAAGAAACACGGAGTTATTCATGGGATCATGGAAAGGCTTGGATTTAGACTGTGAGGATCATCCCATTCCACCCCCTGCCCTGGCAGGGACACCTTCCACTATCCCAGTTTGTTCCCAGCCTTGTCCAACCTGGCCTTGGACGCTCCCAGTTGCACCTTTCTGACCGGGTTGGGAATGGCTCAGAGTGGGATCCCGGGAGTTGTGTTTCCCTCCCTATTTCAGTGCTCTCCAGGAGCTCAGGCAGGGTGGGAATAGCCGAGGAAAGGTCATTTCCAAAGAAATCCTTTAAAAACCACTTGGGTATTTCCTGACCCACTTGAACACATAAACATCCATGCAAACATCCGTGTCTTCCCTGCCCGGAGCGTATCCATGGGATCAGCAGGAGTTTGGAGGATACCTGGAGAAGTCCTTGCCCTCCAGCAGCAGCAGGACATCAAAAGTCTTTATTTTAAGGAAATCTTCCTTTTCCCCTATTTTTCCCCCCTCCCAGGCCAGCTGCTGCCCATCCATCCGTGGCAGGGCTCCGAGGAATGAATGAGGATGATGGATGTGCCCTGGATGTGTCATTCCTGCTTGGGTGGGCCTTGGAGCAGCCTGGACTGGTGGAAGTGCCCCTGCCCATGGCATGAAGGACCTTGAAAGGTCCCTTCCACCCCAAACCACCCTGTGCTTCTCCGATCCTCCGTGAGGGGGTTAAAGCCGGATCCCAGCAGGAAGCGACATCCAAAGTCACAGCCAGGCACTGCTGGGCCTCTTCCCAGAGCCGGAGGAAACCTTCCCATGAATTCTCCCCAAATCCGGGTTCTTGGCTTGGTTTTAAGCTGCAGAGCCAGGCCCAGCTCATCCCCACCAGCCAAACCCCGCTAATCCCGGCACACAGGATTATCTTGGAACAAAGGATAATGGAAACCTGCGATCCCTCCTGGAGAGGTGGCTGGCTGCAAGGCTGCCCCACAGTGCTGGTGGCACCGATTTTATTGTCCTGGCACGCAGCAGGTGGATTTATCCCGGTTTTCCATGGCAGCAGGGATGCTCCTGTGGGCTGTGCCAGGCGGGAGCAGGCAGGGAAGAGCCTCCTCCAGCATTGCTAAGGGAGGAGTTGGAAGTAAATTAAGTCTGGAAGGGTTTTTTTGCCCTCACTGCATCATCCCCTCCTGTTCCTGAAGGTCTGGAATGGCTCTGGGAGGCGGCTGGGAGCAGAGCCCCAGCTCCTCTGCTGATTTACAACCAGACTGGGCCTGGAACAGGGATGTTTGAGGAAAAGCATGGATGGGGAAGGTCTGGTTTTCCCAAATGCACTCAGTGGCTGCTGCGGGGACATGGCCACACACAGCAAAGCCAGGCCTGGCGGGGTGGAGGCGCCCAGGCTGCCCCAGCAATGTTGATTTTTGTACGAACCATGAGTAAACACAGAGATAAAAACGATCTGCACGTCCCTGGGAAATGCAGCCCGCCAGGAAATCCAGCTGGAGCAGCTCCCCACTCCTACCTGTGCTGGGGAAAAGAAGCAGCAAAATGGGCTGCAGGAACGGCGTGGAGGAAAATGCATCCAGCCAGGCAGAGCAGCAGAAATCAGCTTGAATTTCAGCTGGTGAGTTCATTTAGCAGTTCATTGATTGAACTCTTGCTTTTTCTTTTATACCCCTTTTATACACTCTCTTATGTAGCTTTTATGTATTCTCAGTGCTTTTAGCCCACACAGTTATAATTCTTTAAGTTTGATCACTTCCCTCACACCCAATATCCCGTTAAGCCAAGAGCCCAAACACCCTGGAAACCCCAGACCCCGAGGGCCTCTCCAGAACACATTCTGTAAACAAAGCCAGGCCCAGCCAGGGGAAGGTTCCTCGCTGAGGGGTCTCGCTGGAGTCCCTCCCTGGGCAATCTTTGATAGATGTGCTAATTAGCAAGGCCTATAATTGCACACACATCACATTGTGGGGGGCCATTTCTCCAGGGGGCATTTCGGGGTGCATTTCAATGTGCATTTCGGCGCCCCTGAGGGTCCTCCAATAAACACCGAGGTAAAACCCTTTTCCCCTCTTAACCGTGTTCAGCTCTCTTAATTTTAAGACCAGGAAAAGGCACCAGCAGGAACGGGGTTTTTCCCTGCTGTGGAGCTGAAATAAATCAGGATGAAGAATTCCTCTTGGAGCTTCCAGAGGCAGGCGCATCCTGGCCAGGCCCGTGCCCGACATCTGCCCGTTAAAGCTGCGCAGAGATGCAGATCTGGAGATGTAATTACACATCTCAGCTCTAATTTCCAGCTCTCGTTTAACGACTGACTTAGCAGCATCCAAACGCTTCCAGGGCCATGGTTAATTCATGAGGATGCACGGCTCCAAAATCAACTCCAAATCCTCGGAGATTCCACTGATAAATTGGGAAAATTCCTAAGGCGAGTGCGGAGTGAGGGGGTGCTGCTGCAGGGGCTGAGCCTGGCTGGGAGCTGCTTTCCCAGGGAAAATTCCAGCCTGGGGATGTGCTGGTTTGGCCACCACGGCCTTGTTAGAGGAGACCTGGGCGGTGAATTCCCAGAGATCCATTTCTCTGGAGATTTTAGGGTTATGAACGCAGCGAGATGTGTTTGTTTCCACCACCAAACACAAATCCTGGCTGTGCCCGCGTTCATTCCCAGGCACTCCAAGCCATGCCCTAATCCTGCCTGATGGGAAACTTTGATCCCTGGGATCCAGCTCAGCTTGGGAGCAGACCCAGCTCTGGAAAAGGACACAGAGTTGCACACCTCAGAAGCGAAAACACCTTTAAAAATCCTCCCGATCTTCCCCAACACAGGAAAAAATGAGTTGTTTGGTGCTGCTCCTGAGAGCAGCATCGTAGAATCCCAGAATCCCGGGATGCTTTGGGATGGAAGGGATTTAAAACCCATCTCGTTTGTGGGCAGAGACACCTTCCATAAACCAGCAGGACCCAAACCCCCTCCTGTCAGAGCCGTTCATTCATTCCCTATCCAACACATCGATGTGTTTTCCCATGTTCACACATTTTCCCCTAAGAACGCATCCAATTATTCCCATTTTCCCCATTTCACGCCCTCTCCTGTTTCAAATCCCTCTCCTGTTTCAGTGCATCCTCCTATTCCAATGAATTCCCTCCACCTCCAGGCTCCCGGAGAGGCTCCTCCCGGCGCTCCCGCTGCATCCAGGACAAGCAGCCACCCCAACCCTGCTTTTTCCCGGATCCATCCCTGCCTGGGGACCACCCGCCCTCTCCCGCATCCGCTCCCGGTCCCACCCATCCCGGCGGGTGCTGTGGGATCCCTCGGGAGCTGACTCACGGGGAAGCGCCGGCCTCATCTGCCGGGAATGTTAAAACAGCCTTTCGAAACAAGGAGCTGAAGCAAGCGACCATCCGGCCGCGGGGAGACGCGCTGTTTTCCATCCTTTCCGCTGGAAAAGGGACGCGGGGAGGGCGGCCAAGCCGCGCCGGGAGCCGGGGCTCCCCCACCCAAGGCGCTGCCCCGGGTTTTGTCCCCAAAGCCGCCCCAGCTCCGGCTGCCGGCGGGGTTGTCACGGCGACAACCCCCGGATCAAACAATCCCGGGATGTGTGATGGGGATTAAAGCCCTGGGAGTCGGGAGGGGAGAGCCAAGAGGTGCCCCGGGAGCCGCTGGCACCCGCGCTCCGGCCGCTGCTGCCGCATCCCTCCGGCCCAGCACGGCCCCCATTCCCGGGGGCATTCCCGGCGGCATTCCCGGGGGCATTCCCGGCTGCCCAGCGGGGCAGGATGGGGCTGTGCCGGCCCTTTGGGAAGCCCCGACCCCACTCTCCGTTTTAGGGTTAAAGCCGGGCCTTGCTTTTCCTTTTCGCTCCCGCAGCAGAAATGGAAAAAACGGGAAAGAGCTGCTGGAAAATCCCAGGTGGTGAATCAGGGAGCAGTCATTCCCCAGAATCAGCTTTTATGGTTTTGCTGGAATCAGGGACTGAGGAAAAGCCCCACATCAGCAGCTCCTAAAAACAGATTCCAGCGGGAGCGGGGGAACTGGCTCTGATTTATCTCGGTGCTCGCCCAGCCCATCCCAAATCCCAAACCACTGCTCCGGCTCTCCCACCTCTCCTGGCAGGGACCTGCCCAACCTGCCCCTTGTTTGTTTATCCCACAGGCATTCCCGACTTCCCTGGGATGCCACAAATGCATGGGGAGAACACCCAGAGCCGTAAATAAATAACAAAGAAATCAGAAGGACCTCAGCAAAATATTCGGGAAGAATAAATCCCAACTCTTCCCGGTGCTGCCAAAGTGCCCCAAGGAGCTTGGGAAAGGCCCAGGCCAGGCTGGGAGAGGGGAAGGAGCTCCTTTTGCACAGGCTGTGACAATTCCCAGCACACGTGTGGGGAAGGCTGAAGGGCTGAGTTTATTCCAAAGGCTCCCTCATTCCTTGTATCCATTGGGAGCTGGCTCTGGAGACGCTTTGAAGGAAACAACAGCCAGAGGATTCGGGATAGAGGCAAATATTATCTGCTTTTCCTCGAGGATGCCACTTCAGACAGCCCTGCTCCCACCTCACCCTGGGCACACCCTGGATCCCTCAGTGCTCCAATGAAAAATGCAGCTGGAAAAGCTCTTTTCCAACAAATGGCACCAAAATCCCTTCAGGATTGCAGACTGGTCGGGTTGGGAGGGATCTCACATCTAATTCCAGCCCGGGAGAGGCCTGGAAGGAGATGCCTCTGGAAAGGGGGGAGGGAGGCAGCAGTTCTCCTGGGCAAGGCAAAATCTGGGAGAAAAAATTCCCCCTGCAAGCTGCCAGAGGAAATTCAGAGCCTCTGCTCAGAGGAAAAAAGGTCTAGGAAAAAAATCAACTTTAAGTTTCTAACGCTGATCTTTTGGAGGGCTCCATTCCTTCTTTTTCTCCTTCTTTTTTGCTCTGTCTCATTGGAAAACCAGGAATTTCTGTGGTCTCGTTCCCTCCAGAGCCTTGTGTCCAGAGTCAGCTCCTGGCCCTTCCCCTCAGGAATTCAGCTGGAGGCTCCGCGGCCGCTCTCCGGCCTGGGGGAGCACAGTGAGCTGGAGAGAAGGCTTAAATCCATGAAAAACTTCCCAAGCATCCTGCAGCTCTTCCCACCCGTGCCCGAGCAGCCAGGGATCCCTTTCACCTCCCCACTTGGGGGATTTTAGGAGAATGAGCTGATTCCCTGCCTTTGGAAATCCCTGCTGGAGTGCTCTGGAGCTGCCGGGGCCTGGTGGGCTCATCAGGAGAGGGATGGGCACTGCTCCCTGCTCCAGGGTGGTCCGCAGCATTCCATGGATTTCCCATCCCAGGAGCTGGAAAAAAATCAGGGAGCTCTGAGGAAACATCTGGACAGGGCCGAGTTATATCCCAGAGAAATCCTCGTGGCCTTTGCCGTGCTGGGAGCCCTCAGCAGGGAAATCAAGCGTTAAACTGGGAATTCCTGGGATTTGGGTGCTGCTCCTTCGCAGGGTAGGGGGAATTTCTCGTCCTTGCTCTCACCAGGGGTGTAAATTCCAGGACTATCACTTTTCTGGGATGCTGCAGCACCTTCCTGGGATGGATATATCGAATATGGAATGTATCACATAGAGACAGAATATCCCTTTGAAAAATAAATATATAAATTATTTCCTCAGGCATTCCTTTGCTCCAGACCCTTCCCAAGGTCTGCTGTCCTTCCCTGGACGTGCTCCAGCACCCAAACCAGCTGGGAATTCTCCTGCTGGGCATCAAGGAGAGGGAGCAGGATGGATCCCACTGATCTAAAACCAGAGTTATCACTGATCTCCTGCAGATACAAACGGCACAAATGATCCCTGCAAAGTTATCCTGAGGTTTTCCTCTTCCATTAAATTAAAAAAATAATAATAAAAAAAAAGGAATTACTTTTATATATCCCCGAGTGCTGGAAACGTGAACATGTTGGAAATGCCTTGGAAAGGCTGGAAGGGATCCAGGCCTGGAGCACAAAAATCTCACGCTCAAACCTCCAGCGAGAGTTTCAAAAAGCGACGGCTCGGGGCTGTAGTCATGGTGAGAAAGCAAAATATACTGGGAAAAAAAACTAGGAAAAGATGGGAAAAGGGGATTAAGGGCAGCCTGGATGGGAATGGCTGGAGGCTGCCAGGGAAATCTGGCGGTAGGGAGAAGGCAGAGGTGCAGAGGGCGATCAAAATACGGCGCGTGAGTGACCCGAGCTGCAAAAATAGCGCGGAATTCATGGGGTGGGAACGTGCTGAGGGCGGGGATGGGGCGTGGAGACCTGGCAGGACACACCTGGGGTCCGTGGGAAGCAGTGGGAAAGAGCAGCTGGCGGGGAGAGCAGGTACAGCTCCCAGATCAGCCGGATAATTCCAT
>VXBT01004300.1:137302-156058 GCA_013400235.1 Oriolus oriolus | reverse complement strand
AAGGAAGGAAGGAAGGAAGGAAGGAAGGAAGGAAGGAAGGAAGGAAGGAAGGAAGGGACGGACAATGAATTTGAAGTCTGGGTTGGAAGGGACCTTAAAACTCATCCAGTTCCCCGGACAGGGCCACCTCCCACCATCCCAGGCTGCTCCAAGGACAGACTTGGCGCTGGTTGGAAACTCTGGGAGCCGGGGGGATTTTGAGGATGGACCAGCAGAAGCATCCTGAGGGCGCTTGGCTGAGCATCACTCCCGGGCTGGCAGGGAGCAGACTCCTGCTGCCTCCTGGGGGTGCCCGGTGCCAGCCCCGCCTGGCAGGAGAAGTTTGGCCCCGCAGGGAGCCGCTGGTGTTTTCCCGGCTGTGCCATATGCGGGGAAAGGGAGGAGCGGAGGGAGAACGCGCTTTTACCGCTCAAATTAGAAATGGAAAAGGCCAAAAAGCCCAAAAAAAGCGCCCCCAACCCAAGCCATTACCACGGGCACTGTAGCATGAAACACAAACCCTTCCTCCCGAGCCGCACAAAGCCCCGGCAGAGTAATTAATGCCCTGAAAGGGCCGGGGCTTGCAGATGGAGATGCGGGGAATAAAGGCGCTCGCCGGGCCGGGCTGTCACGCATCGCCTGCCGCATCTGTTATGGAAATCAGGGCTAGCGGGGCCCTTTGTTCGGCCTGAAGCCCTCCCAACAGGGACTTGGCCGGGGTAGATTTTCTTGTTATTAAACACGATTTCGGGCTGGTTGAGAGCAGATGCTCCGGCAGCGTTTGGAACTAATAACCGAGCTCGGAGCGAAGTCTGGGCCCGCCCGCGAGAGCGATTCGAGCTCGGAGCTGATGCGCTGCCCCGGCTCCCTGCTTTGCACATGAATGCTGCTGCCACCAGCTGAGCCTTCTGGGCTCCCCTGGCAGCGCCCCCGGCACCCCCTCCCAGCCCTTTCAGCGCCAGCGAGGGCAGGGACGCACAAACCAAGCACCCCAAACATATCTCTGCCCTGCTCACCCCCGCCGGGGCACCAAACAGCCGCCCAACCCCACCCGCAGCATCCCAAAATCTTTAAAATCCTCCGGATGTCCTCTCCGAGGGATGTTTGCGCAAGCCGTGCCCGCGGCGGGCAGGGAAGGAGCGGAGCAGCCGGCGCGGGGGTGTTGGGGTCGCAGTGGGAGCGCACGAAGAAGGGACAAAGGGAGCGAGGCGACAAAAGCCATCGGCGGTTCGGGATGGAATTGCCTCTGGAGGCTCGGGAGAGAAGGATCCTGGGGATGGGATGGGATGTGGCACAGCTCGCGGTGGGAATGCACAGGGAAGAGGCAGAGCAGCGGTGTCACCCCCAGCGCAGCTGTAGAAGCTCATCCCGGTGTGTTGGCACAGGGGGAGGGTCCCAGGTTCATCAGGGGAGGGTGAAAACACAGAAATGGAGGTGGAGAAAGGGCATTGTGGAGCCATGGGATGGTTTGGGTTGGAATATTAAAGCTCATCCCATCCCACCCCTGCCATGGGCAGGGACACCTCCCACTGTCCCAGAGTGCTCCAAGCCCATCCAGCCTGGCCTTGGACACTGCCAGGGATCATCCATGCATCCATCCCTCCATCCCTCCATCCCTCCATCCATCCATCCATCCATCCATGCATCCATCCATCCATCCATGCATCCATCCATCATCTCCTGCTGTGGATCATGGCAAATAACCAGGAGAAAGAGCACCAAACACATCCTGAGCAGAACAGAGAGCACCCAAATATCTCCTGAGCTGGGCAGAGAGCACCCAAATATCTCCTGATCAGGACAGAGGGCACCAAACTCTTCCTGAGCAGGACAGAGGGCACCAAACCCTTCCTGAGCAGGACAGAGGGCACCCAAACCCCTCCTGAGCAGGACAGAGGGCACCAAACCCCTCCTGAGCAGAGCAGCCCCAGCAGAGTGGTGACGCTGCGGCAGCCGGGAGCGGTGACAGGGCAGGGCGGAGGGCAGTGCCACATTCCCACGTCACGGGCGCCCCGCTCCCACCCAGCAGTCGCGGCTGGCAGCAGCGCAGGGAGATTTCCCTACACGCCAGACAAGGAATGAGTCACGTCTGCTTCAAGGCGAGTCCTGAATCCACGAATCCAATCCGCAGCGATTCCGGCCAGGATAAGGTTAATGGCTCTGCTCGGAGTAACCCGAAACTCCACAGAGCCACCTCCAGCTCCCCGACTTGGGAGGTCCCGATTCTGGGGGCAGAAAATGCCCTGCAGCCCCTCAGTCTGCTTCTGATCGCTGGGAAACTGCAGCTCGATGCCATCAGCGCATCCCGAGGAGGGGGACACGTTCCCGAGGAAGGGGGGACACGTTCCTGATGAAGGGGGACACGTTCCCAAGGAAAGGGGGACGCGTTCCCAGATCCGGCTCAGGCCGCGGAGGCACAGAGCGGAGGTTGTAGGGAAAAGGGTGAGGCTCCCTCGCAGCTCCATCCCCCTTTCCTTCCCCAGCCCCCCCGGCCTTGCTGTCACCTTGTCCTCAGCTCCGAGGTCACACGGGCACTGTCACAGCTCCCCGAGCAGCAGCCGAAGGTGCCCCAGGCTGTCACAGCCTGGGGGCACGGCTGGTTTTTCATGGCAGAGCATCCTCTGCCGCCCCGGGACACCCCCAGGACCGCCAGCACCATTTGCTGCCCTGGATTCCAGCCCTGGAATTCAAGCCCTCGTGGTTATTGATCCTTCTGCTCCTTCAAGTCTGGGTGTTTGCTCGAGTCCAGGCTTCTCTCGCTGGGGGTGAAGGTTTTCTTTGGGGTTTCCCCTAAAAAATCCAGGTGATCCCAGCTGAGGCCACATTCCCAGGCCCACAGGGCATAACCTGACGCCCCACTTGTAAATACTGAATAATATTAAATATTATTTTAATATTAATATATTTTAATAGTTATAATTAATAGGCTATTAGTAACATTAAAATAATATTACTGTTTAATAATATTAACTATGTCACTATTATTTCATTGCAAATACACCTAAATTCCCTTTATTCCCCACACAGGGGTCACTGCTACCTCCCCACCGCCAGTGTTCCTGATTTTGCTGTAAAATGAGTAAAATGGCCATTTTCACCCCAAAGTGGCACCAGAACAGGTTCCAAGGCAGCTATTCCCAGGAAAAGGACCCCAGGAATGTGGTTTAACTGGGACATCTGTGCTTGCTGTGGGGTTCAAGGCTGGCTGAGGGAGGCTTTGCTCATCCAGTCCTCATTCCCACGGGATCCCGGTGCCACCTCCAGAGCAGGACAGGTGACCACGGCAGAGCAGGGGCCATCCTGAAAGGATTCATCCCCTTTCCACACGTGGAAACCAGGGAATTCCCTGCCAACCTCCACAGCAAATTGCAAGGGAAGGGGATTTCGGAGCACATCCTAGAATTTGTGCCACGGGGTGGGTGCGGAGCAGGGAGGAGCCAGAGCTGGCAGGATTTGGTGCTGCTGAGAGGTGGGAGGAGGGCTAAAAACCCATTTCTCCACTTGGAATTCCTTCTTCGCAGACCCTTTGGAAAACTGGGTGAGATCTTTTCTCTCCTCCTCAGATTCCTTCTCATCCTCCAAGCTCATTTAGGGAGGATTAAAAAAAATCCCACTTGGCAGAACATCCCTCCTTTATCCCTGCAGGGCTCTCGTGCCAGATCCTGAGGATCAGGATCCGAGGTTGTTTTGGACACTTGAGGACCTGCTGGGAAGGTGAAGGAGCTGAAAGGGGCTGCAGGAAAATATAAAAACATACCAAAATATTCTGTTTGAGTTTTTAAGTTGGCAGCAGCCACTGCTGCAGCTCCAGCCTCTCCATGGCTTTTTCAGGAAGGCTGGCACAAGAGCGGGATGAGATGGAGAATCCCCAGAAAAAAAGGTTATTAATCTTTCTTTACAAGAAAGGAATTCTGTAGGAAGAAACCCAGTGAGCTGAGAATTAATAATTACTTGATTTTAAGGAAATAATTCCTCCCTTAGGAGAGGCTACATGAGGATGAGGCGGAGAAATGCGAGCACCTGACCCCAAACCCACCACTGAGTCCCAAAATAACCACGGAGCTTTAAGCCACCACCAATTTGGGTGGAAAAAACCCCTAAATATCCATCAAACAGCCCAACTCTGGCACATTTAAGTCTGGTTTTATCTCCTTCTTGCAGATGTTTTCAGAGTCCTTTAACAGCACCTTCCCAATTCATCCCGTTTGAGTTGTGACCACCAGGAAACCTCAACAGGGTCAAAAATCCCTACAAAATCTGAGGGAATCTCAAAAGCAAAACTGGAGGCAGCAGGAAGGGACATTTCTATTCCTCAGTCTCACCAGGAGCCAGGGAACAGCAGCTCAGAGGATCCACAAAGCCCAGGAGAAGGTTTGCAGCTCGTGCGGGATTTCCCGCCCTGCCAAGCCGTGGTGAAATCCCAGGAAAAGCAGCAGGAGCCTGAGGTGGGAACACAGGGGTTGGGACGAAGCCAGGGATGGAGACAAAAGCACCATCAGGAGGAAGGAAGAGCGGCCCAACCGCTCCTCCAGCGTTTGCAGCTCTGATAAAGATGCCAAAAACCACCCAAGAGGAACCATTAATTTCCTTTATGGAACGAGATTCCAAGGAGGAAGGAGCAGCAGATCCGCTCCTGCTGATCAGCTCTGGATCAGAGATCCACGAGCTGTGTTTAAAGCAAGGGCTCCTCAACCCAGCACGGATGGAAACGCCAAAGCTCAAACCAAAGGTGGCAGTGACAAGGAGGGTTTGGGCAGGAGGAGGATTAATTAACCCCTCTTAATTACAGCACCTGCAGAGCTGCTGGGACACCAGGAACAGCAAAGAACCATCAGGGCAGCGCCAAGGAACAACTGCTGGGAATGCTGAGGTGGAGGAGGCACAGGGAGACAATTCCAAGCTTTCCTGCCTGGATCGAAACCGGGAGAAGACCTCGGGAGGGGAGGATGAGCTGCAGGTTCTGCGTCCCACGGGAGCCTCACGCAGGGCAGGACAACTTGGAATTCCGAGGATCTCCCAGCGCTGACAGCAACGGGAACAGCCCCAGGCTGGGAATGAGCTTTGCTGCATTTCTGGCAAAGAACAACCTGAAAGCTCCATTTGGAAATGTGAAAATTCAGCTTGAGAGGCAAAGCAAAGCAACCCCCACTTGGTTTGCTTTGCTCCTCTGCCTCCAGCATTTTTGGGAAACAGCTCGGAGAAGGAACCCACAGCAAAGTGGAAAATTTAATACCCAAAAGGGCTGTTGCAAGAGAAAAAATTCCTGTTCAAATCCCAGCCATTCCTGGCCTGGAGCTCAGTACAGTGATGTCCCCAAAACACACAATTATTAACCATTTCCACCACAAGAAAATTCCTTTTTTTGTTGTTGTTTTTTAATTCAAAGAAACAAAAAATGGTATTTTAATAAATACTGCAGAAACATGAACCAAACATACAAAGTGACTTCAACAATTAAAAAAAAAAAAAAGTAATGAATGTCCTGCTTTATAACAGTTATAACTTATTTTTTCCACAATATTTAAATACAGAAAGAAGCACTTACCAGCTATTTTGTAATACTGCCCTAAGAGCACTGTTGCATCAGTTAAAAGCTTATTATGGTCAAAAATGTCTTTTTTTTTTTTCTTTTTTTGTGGGAAATAACCAGAATGAGAGGGTGATTTTTTTTTTTTTTTTTTTTTTGTCTTCTTTTCTCAGATGAAACAAAGTGCTGGGAACGCACAGAACCGAGTTTGGATGCAGAGTTTCATCTTTACCTTTGCACGAGCGACCAGAGCTTTTTAACACTTCAAAAATGAAGCATCACCCTTGGGAATGAAATGCTTGTCCTCCACAAGCAGCAACCAGCCCGGTCAGAGCTTCGGCTCCTTCCTTTGGGAGAAGTTGTGGGTGGGTGGGGAAGAGTTGCAAACCATTTGAAAAGCTGATTTAATTCAGTGTAACAACAGCAAAAAGGGATTGGACCGAACCAGTTCACCCCATTTTGGGATTGGGGGTTGGATGCTTTGTGTTAATCCTAAAACTAAGGGCGGTATCCAGTTCCCACTGGGGACCCCTTAAGGCCTCACAGTTCTTCAGACCCCGTTTCCTCCCCCAAAATGAGAAGCATCACAAAACGCTCTTCTGGCTCATTTGCAGGTTTTTGAGGGGTATTTTTTTGCGGAGAACCACATCCCAGAACAGCACTCGTCTGCGGCTTTCTCCGGGATCCACGGGCTCTCCAGCTCCTGGGAGAAGCCCAGGGCGGGTTTTGAGGCTTCCCCAGGTGGGCAGTAAGGCTTAAGGAACGATCAGGGCTGGAAAACGACGGATCATCTGCCATCACAGCTCTCAGCACCTTCCATTTGAACCTACAGCAACGTGGCCACACGGAACACCAGGACTGGGCACCATCTCCACTCCACAGCACAACGACAAAGAGGAACAGCCAAGGCAGAGCCCCGCTGGGCTGGTTTGCCCCCATTCCCTGCCCCCCCAAAATTTGATCCATCTTGTTTCCACAGAAATTCTGGGAATCCTCAAACGGTTGTCTCCATCCCCAGCGTGCTCCACCACGGATCAGGAAGGCAAAACTCCGGACTTCTCCCCAGTTTTCCTCTACATGACACACGCAGGCATTGGTATCCTCTTCATTTTCACAATCAGCTACTAAAAAAACCGGGATCATATCCTTTGGAAAACCAACTCTAAGGTCATGGGGATAGTTCCTTTAACGAGAAGGGCGCATTAATAACGTCTTCATTAGAAAAAGAAAATCCCTTTAAAGTATTATTTGAATGAAATCAAAGCGGTAGCGTCCAGGAGCAGGGCGTTACTAAAAGAAACAAGCACTGTCCACGACATCTCTCCTTCGCAGGGTTCTTTTCCCAATCACTCTCTCTCTCTCTCCTCTCAGCACATTCAAACGTTTTCCCTTTTTTTATTATTATTTTTTTTGGCATTGTCTTCAACAGAAATTCCTGATGCCGCCTCTCCCGGAGCCTCTCCTCCCTGCTGCTCAGTCCTTAAGTACAGTCTCACACAACAGGAGAAGTCTCCGCGAAAGCACTGGCAAAGCCCTCATTAAACACCCCGTGGCTGTGACTTCATTGAGCTCCAACCCCTCCTGGATCCTCTTCTTCCTCCTCCTCCTCCTCCTCCTCCAGGAAATCCCAGCTCCTTCACATCACCGTGCAACTCTTTGCTTTGTCCTTTCTCAAGTCCGTGGCCACTGTGGACAGTTCTGGCCTGCCAGGCATGTGTGAAATTCGCTTTGTGGCCCTTTGAGATTTGTTTCGTTTCACATTTTTGTTTGTTTTGTTCACACACGCCAGGGTGGCGACGTGAAAAATGTCTCTGACGCTGTTTTCTGACTGTAAGGCTGAGCATTCGATGTATGTGGCTGCTCCAATCTGCTTGGCCATATTCGCACCCTGAGGGGAAAAAGGAACATGTGATCAATACCAAGATGTGCAGAGAGCCTCAGCAAGCCTCACAGTCCCAGCTCAGCGCGGTTTCCCTGCAAAACTCAAAGCTGATTTGGGAAAATAAACAGAGCTTTGCTTCCAGGAGGAGTTAAACGAGTGTCCAAGCCTCATCTCCTGTGCTGATAAACACAAACTGGGAGAGAAGAGCAGCTCAGTGACTGCCAACTACTGGGAACAGCCAGGAGAGGCTGACGGGGGTCTGTTCAGCAGTTTCACCTTAACCTGCATCCACCAATCTCCTGGAAAATGTGGCAGCTTCCACACTGAAGCCTGAAATCTCCAAAGAGAAAATGCCCTCTGTGCCTGAAGGAATGAGCAGCAGCCCTGACCTGGAGCAGAGCCCCTGCTGCAGCTCCAGGAAGAGGGAAAAGCTCTCTGGGCTGCTGACTCTATCAACTTCCAGCCAGGGAGCAGTGAAGAGCAGGGAAAAACATGGGAAAAGGGCATGAGGGGTTATAGGAGTCCTTTTCTGATTTGGCCATATTTGCACTCTGAGGGGAAGAAGGAGCATGTGATCAATACCAAGATGTGCAGAGAGCCTGAGCAAGCCTCACAATTCCAGCTCAGCATGTTTTTTCAGGAAAACCCAAAGCTCCCACAGCTGATTTTGGAAAATAAACACAGCTTTTGCTTCCAGGAGGAGTTAAACAAGTGTCCAAGCCTCATCTCCAGTGCTGATAAACACAAACTGGGAGAGAAGAGCAGCTCAGTGACTGTCAACTACTGGGAACAGCCAGGAGAGGCTGACGGGGGTCTGTTCAGCAGTTTCACCTCAACTTGAATCTGGGAATCTCCTGGAAAATGTGGCAGCTTCCACATGAAAGCCTGAAATCTCCAAAGAGAAAATATCCTCTGTGCCTTAAAAATATCCAGCTGCTCCTGACCTGGAGCAGAGCCCCGCTGCTGCAGCTCCAGGAAGGGGGCAAAGTTTCTTAGGGAAACGTGCTCTGGGACAGTTCTATCAAGTTCCTGATGGGGAACAGGGAAAAAAAAAGGGAAAAGGGACGTGAGGAGTTACAGGAGTCCATCTTTTTTGATTTTAAGAAGTCAAAGCAGGGCTATTTGTTCCAGCAGCACAAAGCAAACAGCCCAAGATGTGCTCGATGACAATGGTCCAGTATCCCACGGTGGGCTTGGCTACCGGAACACAATGCAGCATTATGTGAAAAAGCGGGAGTCGTTCCAAGGGAATTTTATTTCTGAGGGATGAATCTTTACCAAGTTACAAAATCCAACCACATCCTCGATCGTGCCACTCCTCACACACCCCTGTGCCCGCCTCCTGCCCGCTCCAGTGCCAGGCTGATGGCACCAGTCCCTGGGGATCCAGCCTCCTGTTTGCCCTGCAGCGATGCAGCCACCTTATCAACGGCAAGGGGGAGAGGCTGATAAGGGAGCAGCAGCTTGTAGGACAAGCCCTCCCCACAGTTAAACATCTCAACTCCCGCTGAGCTGAGCCTCAGCAGTGTTTGCTCAGGCGTGGCTCCCTGGGAGGCTGGAGCAGGGTGTCACCAGCGTGTCACCAGCGTGTCCTCGTGCTCCCAGCGCTTCCTGAGGGAGCTCAGAGCAGCGGGAAAGCTCTGATCCCACGGTGCCTTAGCCAGACGAGGGGATTTTAGAAGAAGCTGCGTCCCTCGTGTTCAGCTGACTCCTGCTCCTCAGGGGTACAGGCTGAGCTGTGAATCCAGGGGAAAAAAAAAATCCACCTGCCAGCAGATTTTTGATGCCTCTCATGGAAAGACTTTGGGGGTTTTACTGAAGTGTTGCCATTTTCCAATGGAAGCACGCTGCATCCTCAGTAACCCCGCATCAGGAGCTGCTGGCTTGGAAAACATGAGGGATAAAACATCCCAAAGTGGCTGCTAGCACGGGCTAAACACACTGAGGCGACTCGTGGAGGTGCCCCTGTCCCTCCCACAGGGTGTAGCTGCCAGCAGCACCGTGATTCAGCTGCCCTGAGCCATCACACACAAGTGAGTAATGAAGGGAAGTTCACCTCAGAGCCCAGTTTCCCCGTTCCTGACATCCTGCTCTCTCCCATGACCTGATTCCTTTCCCTTTCACCTCAGCTCCTCTCTCCTCTCATGCCTGGCTCCAAACCTCTCACTCCCCCAAGAGCAAAGAACTCATCAAGAATTAAGATGCCTTCTGGCTTTGCTGCACCTTCAGAGGGAGGGACAAGGTGTTTTTCAAGGAACTGGGGAGAGATTATATTCCAACATAATGTCATGGCTCTAAAGTCAAACAACATTTAAATCTGAAGTCCGCAGACAGCAATTTTACCAATTTGTCAGTGAATAAACAGGATGTGTCACCTTTTAGCCACATTTTTGGTGTGTGCAGGCATAGAAAAGCAGGAAGTTTTTTTTACAACTCACCTAAAAAGCAATTTGCAAGCAAAAAGGCAACCATTTATGAAGTTTAAAGGGACGGTTTTATGATGTGCTGTGGCGCTGCAGGATTCCCTTTCGTCCTAAATAGCTCCATCTCCACCCGCACCAGAGGTGCAAATCTGCCTTTTAGGCTGCACTCGTGTCATCGTGAAGGAGAAGTCGGTCACAACGAGGGCCCCAGTGAGATAGAAAACGTTGTTCTTTCCCTCTGAAGGACAAAAAAGGAGGTGGCCCCTACCTGGTCGTAGGACACGGGGGTCTGCCTGTGGTTGGAGAGCTCCACCAGCGTGCTGACATCGGTGCGCAGGTCCGACTTGCAGCCCACCAGGAGCATCTTGGTGTTGGGGCAGAACTCCTGGATTTCACCTTTCCACTGGAAAATCGGAAGTTGTCGAATGTTTAAACCCAAAGGAGCGACGGGGTGCAAGGAGAGGTTTAGTAAGTGCTGACGTTCCAGGCTGCAATATTTTTATGTAAGGGCTGTATTTGCCTTCAAGGTAATTTTTGAAGGCATCGGCTCCAGCAGAAGCTGGTCAAGGATGAAATCTCCCTATCTCACGCACTCACGAATTCCACAGGCTTACTAATCGGGAGGGAACGAGCTGAGATTGTTTACCCACAGCAGCAGAGGTTTGCAGAGCTGCTGTTTCTCAAACCCAGCCCCAGCCAGGTGCAGAATTGGTGTCCCCACCTTCAGCGGGTGCAGCTCTCGTACAACCACGGCATCAGCGGGGCTAAATGTGGGTTTATTGCTGCATTCTCACACCTAAAACCACACAAATCCGCCCAAGGTGAACGGGCAACGAGCCCTTCACACAGAACTTGGGATAAATTTAAGACTTGTTTTTAAATTTAAGATTCAATTTTAAATTTAAATAAGATTTATTGGGATGAATTCGTTGCGTTTCACCCTTCTGCAAGGTTACGTTGAGAACTCAAAGCCAAAAACTTCACAGCATGATCCAAACAGATGATAAACCCTAAAATTTAGGGCTATAATTTGGGTTTAAAACCGTATTAAGAAAAATCTCTGGCAGAATTAAATAACCAGCATTATCAGGGACAGAAAAATCACACTTCTGCATGCTTTTTGGCACAGAGAGAGTAGTTTTGAAGGGTTTTTTGTAGGCTATTCAGAGCATTGTAAGCCATTTTATCCCAGTGAGACAAGAACCACTGGCCCCAGCCTCAGAAAAAGAAGGAACTTCAGGTCATGAAGCCCCAAAACCACCATGAAGTTAAGTCATGCTCAGCAGCCAGGCAGAGGACCAGGACCACCTTGCAAACACAGAGCTGGGTTATGAAAATCCCGTGTTTGAGCTCACGGGAAGTCTGACACAAGCTCAGATCAGTGATCTCATGAGAGCTCTGGGGCAGGGCTGCATTTCTGTGCCACTGCTGGTGGCTTCCAGAGGTGTTTGTCACCGGCTCCTTGTAACGCCAGGCTCACAAATTATGTAAGGCCGTGGCAGAAGTCCAAACCCTCGGCAGACAATTTTTAACCATCCCTACAACACAGCAAATTTTCCCAATCCTGTCACGGGGAACACGTGACAGACAATTCCTTACAGCACCTCCCACCACCCTCAACAATTCCTTGCTGTCTCAGGGCTGAGGAACGAGAATTTCCTTCAGCTCCAAGTGTCCATTAGCGAGTTCTTGTTTTCAATTAACATCCATCCCTTTCAAACAAATGACCTCAAATTAAAGCAACCCTCCTGTCATCGCTCCATTAAAAGAAACAAAGTGGAAGTTTCCAGTGTAGGAACAGCACCAGTGCAGGGATTTAAAGATGAGCTTCTCCAGCAGCTCTGTGCTCAGGGGTTGCTCAAATACTTGCCTTTTTTAGGACACTGTCCAGGGTTTCTGGCCGGCTGATGTCAAAGCAGATCAGGACAGCATCGGAGTCCGGGTAGGAGAGGGGGCGGACGTTGTCGTAATAAGGAGACCCTGCAGGGAAAACAAACAACATCTTCATTAATTGCTATTTTCCTCTTCCTGCAGTCAACCAGGCTTACTCAGAAAGCTTGGAGAGGTTTTCCGTGACGGCCCCCCAGTGATCCATCACCCACCAAAAGCTCGGGATGCTCCCAAGGAGAGGGAAATGGGGTCAGCCCAAGCTGAAGGCCCAGCAGAGGAACAAATCCTTGAACTCCAAAAGGCTTTTCCAAGCAGATTCGAAATTGCTCGGTTTTGATTTGTCTCACAGTTAATTTAAAACAAATAGCTCCAAGTGCAAAAAGCATCTTTAGTTGTCACACTGGCAATTTTTAGAAGAAACTCTTGCTTCAAATTGAAGAACTTGTTGCAGGAAACAGATTTCCAGCAGGGAAAAACCCCAATCCTGTAGGCAGGCATGCAAGTTATCTGTCACAAAAAGCCTCATTAATCTGTAAACCAATAAAGCTTGCAATAAATGTTTATGTTTAGCCCATAAACCAGATTTTTATCAACAAGATCAAAGCTAGTTTAGCAATCTGGGGGAACAGATGTAGGTGCAGTATTGCTCTTTGTGCTTGTTTCACTTGCAGGGCTGTGAAGGGATATTCTGTTTTCCTTAACAACAATCATCATGTGAAAAGTTAAAATACATCCAGAGTTCACAATCTTATTTTAATCAGCTGGTGAATCTGGCAACAGGTTTGGGAAAAAAAAGAAGGAAAAAAAAAAATCTCTGTTTTTTCTAAGAAGTTGCAGTCACTCAGACACCATTTGGTTTGGCCTTAACTGTGCTGAGCTTCACTTCCTGAGGAAAATATATTTCTTAATGCATTTCAAAGGGTATTTAAACCAGTTCAGCGGCCCAACAGGGCAAGGGTTTGGGCTTGGGCAACTTAAAATTCATTTTCTCAGCCATCATACATCCTTATTTCTGCATTTTCCTCAAAAGCCTAAATTACAGCAGACCCTAAAACACAGCACGGAACACCTGCCACAAGAACCCAGCTTCCAGGGGAGTTTGGGGGGGTTATCAGCTCATTAGCCCACCGATTTCCCAGCTCTCCAGAACTAATTGGCTGTAAGGCCTCTGATTATGAACTGGATTAGAGGAATTCCTCAAGTTTTTCGCTGACAGACAGCTCGGGCTGTTGCACAACCCCGAGCGGTGTGAACGGCTCGCAGATGACTTCACTTGGCCGGCTCCTCCTGCACGGGAAGGAGGCAAGAATCCCAGGAATGTTGTTTTTGAAATGAGGAATAACACATGGGGAGCGAAGCATTACCAAACTAGGTAGCAGAAGGTAATTTGGTGAGCGAGAAGGATTTCATTCGAATGCTCATCTCTGTAAACGACGTCAATGTGACAGAGAGGCAGCTGTCAGAAAAGGCTCTTCACACCCCACTTCAGCTGAATTCGGCACAAATGACGCGTCGGGAACAAACCTAAGCGAGGTGACCCGGAGTTAACTGCTCACTGCAGCTATCAATAAACATTTCCCACTGCTAATTACTCCCCACTATCTCCAGCATTGCTATTCCAGCCGTGTCCTGCAGCCTCAGGGCCAGGTTATTCACCCTGGAGCCCCAGGGTTGGGTTACTCGCCCTGGACAGAGGAACTGCAGCACCAAGAGGTGCCACCAAGAGCCACCTGGGTGACATTAAAGCGCTGCCTCGGCCGCCACATCTCCCTGAGCTGCAGCAAGTAAGGGCAGGATTGAGGATTCCTAATGGTTGCTGGCTAGAAAAGGAGTCTCAGCAAAGCCTCACCCAGAAACTCATTCCTCAGACAAATACCTATGGGCTCACTCAGCAGGCTCCGGGGATGCAGCACCCCATATATGTCCAGGAGATGTATTTATGTATACACAGAGTCACCACCTCCAGCCCCGAGACTCCTTCCCACCCCACCCTGGCAGCTGGAGCAGCTTTGCTTGGAAGCTTTTTCTTTTTCTCTCCCCCTCCCCACTCTGAATTTCTCCTATTTAAGACAAAGCACTTTTAGCAAGCTTGGGAGGAATATTCGCCACCTTTTCTCCACGCTGGTGTGCGGCAGAACAAACAGAGCCCATTTCAAACCCCTGCGAGCTGCAAGATCCACAAAGGAAATCTCCTGCTCTCATTCAGCAGCCAATAAACCAAACCTTTATTCCTGTGCAAATAAAGAGGGGCTGCAGCCCTCCTCGCTGCACAGACCTATTCAAGCTGGCATTTCCATGCCTTTGCCCAGAGAAACCCTCAGAAGCCAGGAATGTCAGGAATGAGGCTCACTCAAGTCTGAACAGACAACTCCAGCACAGCCCAGCGAGGCTGCTCCCTCTTTTTCATGTTCCTCTGCAGATCTGAAGCCGTGCCAACCCTCGAAAACAGAAGGAGAATGTGGAATTGGAGCCATGGTATTTGTGGGGAGAGAAAAAAAAAAAACCACAAACAACAAAACCTATTTGTGTTTGGGATTCTGTTCCTGCAAAATAAAACATTTTTGGCAAGGACAGCATGGGTGGTTTTTCAGTTTTATCAGGGAGTTGCTGATAAGGCTGAAGTTCATTTTCCTTTGTGCTGGACATTTATTCCAGCTGCAATCCTGCTTTTTTTTTTTTTTTTTTTAATTTGTTTGGCAGCCTCGATAATTTCAGCCAAAAATACTTCCAACATTAAGACCGATCTGCTTTTGAAACCTTATGTTTCATGCAGAGTCCAAGAGAAATTCAGCTTTTAGACTGAAATAAAACCCCTCCCCAGCAATATGCTTGGGTTTGGTCTACAGGGGATGCCAAACTCAGGCTTAAATATTGCTGTCTTAATAAAGAACAGAATTACATCATTAGAAGTTGAAGAATATTGAATTTTTTGGTGTTTTAGCACTACTTGAAGGTGCTGGATCAGGGAGAGGTGTTTAGCTGGAAGATCCAAAGGCACCAGAGGGTTCAGCTCCACATCCCCAGGCAAGGAGGGCTCAGTAACAGGCAAGACTTTCCTATTTCCACACCAGCAAGCAGCTACTGGGAATTAGGCTTTGGAGCCTTTTGGAGTCCAGTCAACTGAAAGAACAACAGATGAACAGCAGCATTCTCACTCCCAAACCCTTGGGCTCACTAATTATCAGCTGCACAGAAAACACATCAAACACTGGCTGCTCCAAGGAGCTGATTCAGTGCTGATGGTTTTCCTCCTTCCAAAAAAAAAAAAAACCAACCCCAAAAAAACCCTGGGATGGCTGAGGTGGATTTTCAGCGCAGGTCATCTCCAAGCACACAGATATCAAAATATTCACAGCTTTTCGTGTGATCACACCTCACAGGGAAAACTCTGGGAGGGCACTTGGCATTCCCAGTCATCAATTCTAATTAATTCCCTTGTAAAAGTATTAAGAAAACCCTGCTAAGATGGGCAAAGAAAGGAAGAAAATGACAGAATTCAGCACAGCCAAGCTGTGAGAGAACTGGGAGGCAAAGACAGCAATTGGGCTTTTCCTCTGCAATCCTCACTGCCAGGGAATTTGGGGAATTAGCAACTTTAATTCCTCAAAGTTTCAGCTCTCTCCTGAAAGGCTCCAGCACGAAACTTCCCAATTAATTTCTGTTTCTGTGTGGACACTGAGTACATTGTATACAGTCAAAATCGCAGCAAAACTAAGTTGACTCACAGCTCCAAGGCCCTTCTGGATTTAATTACTTGCTAATCCCCAGCAGTTGTAAGTATTTCTAGCCCTGTTGAGAATTATTTTATTGGAGCAGCCACGGTTCAAGCAATAAAAAAAAAAACCCTTAAAATATATTTTAGGGAGACACAGGTATGTACACCTAATTAATGGTATTTCTAAGCCACAGCTGTTGTTGTCCTAGCAAGAAATATAAATATCAAATGAGACAAAAAACTCAATAACTGCAGATGAGATGGTAGATGAAGGCAACAAATACAGATTTTTTTTTCTTCCCAGTGGCCCTGAAAGTACAAGATGAAGCTTTAACCTGGAGAAACTTTTAATATTTCACCTCACACAAGCAGCACAGAGCTCCCAAACAGCTCAAGACTGCCACATGTTACCACAGAGCGCAGTAATTTATGGTGTAGTGAGATTGCAACCAGACATTCCTGCTTTGAAAGAGGGCTGGTAGTCCCAAACCCCATCGAAATTCAACTTGGCAAGTGCTTCCCTTAACGCTGTGGCTAATTTAAATCCTTCTAATGACTTGCAGAACTAGACAGCACCAGCAAACGTTTGAATAATGAATCTTCCCTTTCCATTCCACTCTTACTCGTCCCATATTCCCGTGGGCATATCTAAGATGCAGCAGCAACTCCCCAGTGAATTTACAGCCAGGTTTAAAATTTTTTTATCAGTTGCGTGACACCTGAGAGCCCTTCAGTAAAAACACATTGTTGTTATCGGTATAGAAAGAATTATAAACCTAAACTGGCAGCAGGGCCTGTTCCTACACCCCAACACAACTATTTTAACCAATGCCCACAGCTTTTCTGATTTTTCCCACGGAGCAAAAAGGAGTTGGAAGTGGCAGTAGCTGCTTCCAAAGGGTTCACTGCAAAACCCAATTATCAATTTTAATTTGAGGGACTAATTGGCAAGGCTGTTAAATGTCCCCCGGTTAAAAAAGAGTTAAAGGTGAAAACAAAATACCGACTGAGTCATCTTGGAAGTATCTGCAGCATACTGCAATAAACTCAATTAAACAGCATCTTTTCCCCCCTCCCCAGAGATATTCAAGCACCACAAATTGCAGCCATCACCTCCCCCGTGTTGCAATGATCTTCCATCAGCACCTGGCAGTTAATCAGCCACATTTTTAATTGAATTAGATCTATCCCTGCTTTAAAAACGCCATTCAGACATCTCCTCTAACTCAGCAGAGGACCAGGACAAAGACTTGTAAAAATTAAATTACCAAGACTTTCAGATAAGGCTAAAACACTCTCTTATCTTATGCTGTCTCTTATCTGCTGATGTGATTTTGCACCGGGTTAATGGGCTTGGGTAGTGTTGGTTTTTTGCAGTGGGTGATGTTCATGGAGACAGAATTCCTCATCCACAGAGTCCCACAGCCAGAGGATCCACTCAGTAACACTCTGTAACACCAAGCACCAGATCTTTCAAACATTTCCTCTTCAGTTTGGGATGTCAGACAAATCACCCACTCGATCTCAAGCTTCTGACTCAACTGCGTTTTCTCCGAGTTCCAGGACAGAGGACAAAGGCTGGCAGGTGTTTTTTCTTCCACTGCTTTTGTCTTTTGAAGTGCTAGGGAATATTTCCTTCCATGGGTGTCTCCAGCCTTTGACATACAGATTCCAAACCTTCTCATGTCCAACTCACGAGCATGCTGTATTTTAATAAAGATAACTTTTTCCAAAATAACTATTAATTTTTAATAAGCCCTTGCTCCATAGTTCCAGCCAGCTTAGTAATCAGCATGAAAGCTCCAACCAGACACACTCCAGAAATCTGCAAGTCTCACTTGGCATAAGATGAAGAAAAAAAAAATTCAGCTCAGAGCAAAGCTGATACTGGTTGTGGGCAGAGGCTGCCTTTTCCCAGTAATCGTGTTGCAAGAATTTGGAATCATTTCCTCAACAGCAAGAGGGAAGCCAACCCGCCGCTTAAACTCCTCTTTTAAGCAGGGATTAACATTTTCATTCCTGGTAAAAGAACTGCTGTCACACTGAGGAGAAACTGCCGGGTCCAAATTCAGCATTACCGAGCCATCTACACAGGCTGCCTGAGGGAGACAGGGATTGTGTGTTCTGCCAAGTTCCTCCAGGGTTTTTTTTCCAATCAGCTCCGCAGATGATGTTGATCCACACCTCTGGTAATGGTTCCTGGTGTCATTCCCCCCTGGACATCCTCAGTTCTCCACAGGCAGAGCCACACTGGCTCCCCACGCTCCTCTCCAGCACTGAGGCAGCAATTTTGGGGTGCTCCCTCACCCCCCTGGCTCTGAGTGCAGCCCAATTATCCAAATTATCAACGACAGGCGGATCTAGAGGAGCTCCTGTCTCAACATGTGAGCTCAGCCAGCCAAGCACCAAACCCCTCAACCTCTGAGGCGTCTGAGCCGGTTTCTGGCACGGGCACTGACGGTAAAACTGGAAGAATGAAAAGGACCTTCAGCCCTGATGGGGGAATGGATGGTTCCCTCTGCATCCCAGGGAGTCAGAGAGAAATTCTAAAGGCTCTCCCTAAAAGCCTTTCCTGGCCTTAAAGACTCTCTAAAACACTGGGAAGAAAAGTACTGCATTTTGTACAAAACCAAGCAGGCATTAATGAGGCCACCGGGAACTCCAAAGCGAGCTGAAATAATTCCCCATTAGCACATAAACACCTTTTCCCTCTCCTACGTAGCCAAGAGGGGTTTTCAGGCAGCAGAGGAGCCGAGGTACCCCCGGCGCTCCTCAGAAAGCTCCTTCCAGCCAGGCAGGTGAGAACACATTCCCCTGCAATGCTGACAAATCGCTTCCCGGAGCCTTGCCCACACCCTCAGCCAAGTAGATCCTCCAAGGATAGCTGAGATTTTTGCCCAAAAGCCGCCAGAAGCAGCCGCATGCGGAGCCCGGCAGCCCCGCCAGGACCGCAGGGAGCTGCTCGGCGCTGCGGGACCGCCGCTCCTCCCGACCCCTCCCCCGAATTCCCGGGATGCGAACGGGAGCGCTCACCCGAGGTGTCCCAGAGGCTGAGCTCGATGCGCTGCGTGTCGATCTCGAAGCTGGCCGTGTAGTTCTCGAACACGGTGGGGACGTAGCTCTGCCGGGAGACAGCGCACGGTCAGCCCGCGCCCATCGCCGCCGCCCCGGCCCCGGCCCCGACCCCGCTGCCGACCCCAGCCCAGCCCCGCTGCCATCCCTCTCACCTCGGGGAAGCAGTCCTTGGCAAAGACGTGGAGCAGCGCGGTCTTCCCGCACTGGCTGTCCCCCACCACCACGATCTTGCACTTCACGTTCTGGTTGGGATCCATCACCGCCT
>VXBT01004300.1:108314-136970 GCA_013400235.1 Oriolus oriolus | reverse complement strand
CGATAAAGGAGCGGGTTGTGGCGTTTATTGGTAAAATTTACCTGTGAATGTCAGCGCTGTGAAAGGGAACTGCGGGATCGGGGGCTGTGCGGCCTCCAGAGGTCATCCAGGGTCCTTCAGGGGGTGCTCAGTGCCTCAGGCTGGGATGGGGGATGCTGGGGAGAGCTGAGGAGAGCAGGGCGCTGAGGGGCATGAGGAGGGATGAGGAGAGATAAGGAAGGATGAGAGATGAGATGAGATCACAAAGAAGGGCTGGAAAAGGATGAGGAGAGCTGAGGAGGGATGACGAGAGGTGAGAAGGGATGGATGCTTTGCCCCCCGATGGTGGGCAAAAGGCTTTTCCCTCAAAACACAGTCACAAGGAATGTGTCAGGATCTCACAAAAACAGGGAATCACGGAATATTCCATGTTGGAAGGGACCCACAAGCATCCAAGTCTAACCCCTGTCCCTGCACACACACCCTGACAATCCCACCCTGGGCATCCCTGGGAGCATTGTCCAAACACTCCTGGAGCTCTGGCAGCCTTGGGAATGTTCCCGTGCCCTGGAAAGCCTGGGCAGTGCCCAGCACCCTCCTGACACCCACCCCAAACATGCTCGGACACGGCTCCAGCCGTTCCCTCCACCCTATCCCTGTCACAGGGAGCAGAGGTCGGTGCCACCCCACCACCAACATCCTCCTGTTTCGTCTCTTGCTGGACACAACCCCAAGCAGAGCTGGCTGAGGTTCAGCAGAGGATTGAGCATCGTTCCTGAAAGGAGAGCCCTGAACAAGGGGTGGTTTGTGAGCCGCTTGTAGCACTCATCTCCGTCAAGTGCGCCGCTCACTTCCCGTATGGCTCCGTGTGGCAGCCGGATCCCTGGAAAAGGGGCTGCCAGCAGGCAGGAGGGCTGGAGCAGAGCCTGCCTCCCCTCCTGGCTCCAAGCTCACGTTCTGGCATTGCCTGGAGCAGCCGGACACAGGGGTGGCCTTCCTGAAGGTGTGGCCTTGGCCTTATCTCTTGAGTCATCCGGGTCATGACCCCATCCCGTGTCAGTTCGTCGCTGAAACGCGAGCAATTCATCACGTTTTAAAACAACATCCTCAAAAAAAGGATGTTGGCTCGTGCCTGTTTGACCAAGGGGAGATGCTGCCCTGACTCACACGAGAGAATCCCAACCATGACATTTCAAAATTCAGTGCTGATATTCTTGAGGTTTGTTCTGACGTGTCACGTCTTTCGCTGGTCAAATTACTCATTTCCAAAGAATTGGTTTGTGTTCGGAAACAATGTGCAAAACACTGAAATTTGCTGCGTGTGCCTTATTTGTGAGGCCTTGGAGCAAAGAGCTTTCAGTCTCTTTCTTTTGTTTTTAAATGAAAAGCTGCTCTTTTGCAGTCTCCATCCATCCCTGCTGCCCACCAGCTCTTTGGAAAAATGGTGGAATGGGAGGAATAAGCAGTGAAGAGAATGAATGCTCACAGGAAGCTGAGTTTCTCTTTTTTGTTCAATACTGGAACAGGACATAAATCTGGGAAAATAAAGTTGTGTAAACGCTCTCAGGTGCTCTCCAGAGGGTTCTCCAATCCTGGTTTTTCTGCCTTCCCCTCCACTCCACACCGGAACACGTGGCAGCTTCCTGGCAGGTGGGATCGAGCTCTGGAATTTCGGCTCTGGCTCTCCGGAGAGAGAGCTCTGGAATTTCGGCTCTCTCTCCAACACACCAACCAACGAATATCTTGGATGTAAGGAGGGAAGAAGACAGGGTTGAAAGAGCTCTTTGTTCATCCTGAATGGGAGCTGGGTGTGAACATCTGCTCCTGATCCATCCGTCGGGCACCTCCGGACAGATGGACACAAGATGGACCAAAGCCGGAACTGGCTGATGCCGCCAGTTCCTTGGTGCTTTGGCTTCCTCTGAGGAGGAATTGCTCTCCTCTGGGATCCTGGAGTAGACATCTCCTCACACAGCTCCCGTGGAAAATCCGCCTGCATCCAGCTATGCTTGGAATGTGGAAAGTTTAACGCACAAGGAGCCCTTACTCATCATGAACACAGAGCTTCCATCAGCAGCTCCTGGTGATATCATCTTTGCATGATTTGTTTGCCGCCGACATCACCCAGCCCATCCCCACGGATTTCGGGGTGCTTTGGGCACTGGGCACAATCCTTGGAAACCGCCAGCTGGTTGGCATTCCTTGGGGAAGCTGCTCTAGACCTGTTAATCCCCATAAACCCATTATTCATGTCAAACCCTTAAGTCTAATACCTTTTCCCATATCTCGATAACTCCGGGGATAGCGCAGTGGGGGTTGATGTTTCCATCAGGATTTTTCGCACGCAGTCTGGATTTTTTGATTTATAGGGCCGAGTTGCGTGCTCTGCTTCACTCCAATTCCCCGTTTTCCTCCAGATCTGATCGTAGTCTTTCACAGTTTCTCCTCTTTCCGGCCCAGAAATCGCGATGTGTATATTAATAACACACACACAATTTGGGACTGGCTCCTGATCCCACCTAAGATTTCATGGGAATATCAAAATACATTTTTCTCCCCTCACAAATAATCTGCCTGAGCACTTTCTACGACAGTAATAAACCAGCTGAGAACAAGTGCTTTTAGTTTCAGAATAACTGCTCGATGATTTAAATCTAAAATTGCCCTCCAGATCTCTCTCCCTGCAATGCCAACTACTAAAGCATCCATGGAAATTATTGAATTATATACATAAAACATGGATTTTACACATCCCACCCCTCCTCCGCGCTGCCGGTGCGCAGCTAAACGCACATTAAAAGAACATTAGCGAGGTTTAAGGTCAAACATTTGCGGATTAGGAAATGCGCGTTTCCCGCGTGTCGGAAGCGTGGGCTCCCTCGGGAGTACGTGGGGATGGTCATTAATTCCATCATCACATCGGATTTTTTGTTGTTCCAGAACCCATGGAGCCCTCGGAGCAGTTTTGTCACTGATGCCTTTTCCTGGTCTTAAAATTAAGAGAGCTGAACCCAGTTAAGAGGGAAAAAGGGTTTTACCTCGGTATTTATTGAAGGACCCTCAGGGGCGCCAAAATGCACATCAAAATGCACCCCGAAATGCCCCCCGGAGAAATGGCCCCCCACGATGTGATGTGTGTGCAATTATAGGCCTTGCTAATTAGCACATCTATCAAAGATTGCCCAGTGAGGGACTCCAGCGAGACCCCTCAGCGAGGAACCTTCCCCTGGCTGGGCCTGGCTTTGTTTACAGAATGTGTTCTGGAGAGGCCCTCGGGGTCTGGGGTTTCCAGGGTGTTTGGGCTCTTGGCTTAACGGGATATTGGGTGTGAGGGAAGGGATCAAACTTAAAGAATTATAACTGTGTGGGCTAAAAGCACTAAGAGTACATAAAAGTTACATAAAAGGAGTGTATAAAAGGGGTATGAAAGAAAAAGCAAAAAATGCTCATGGCATCATCACCTTAAGGAGCAGCTCTTGAGGAACATCTGCACCTCTGGGTGCCAGCATGGAATCCCTGCCTCGTTTAGGGCCGCTACTCTTCTGAACCAGACCCATTTGTTATCTCTTCGGCTGGGCTTATCAATGTCATATTCGACTTCTTAACAGATGAAAAGAGATTATTTCTTGCTGCTGCCTTGTGGGATGCCGCGAGCCGAGCAGGCCCGTGTGACAGGAGAGAAGCAGCGAGGTCACAAGGACCCACTAATTCCCACTGAGGACCCGCCTCGGATCGTTCCCAATCCTTAACGTTACGCAGACGTTGGAAAAGGAGCTCCGGCCACTTTCCTGTTAGGACTTCAAATCCCAAACCACGCTGCCTGCGTGGGGAATTCTCACTGCGGGAAAAATCAGGATCAAGGAGCTCGACTGCCACGCGTGGCTCAGAGCCTGCCAAACCCAAACCCCAAACAGACCCTTTCTGTTCCAAGGAGGGATTGAAACTGGTGGTGGCAGGGTGACAACGAGCCTCTCCCGTTCGGTGATGTCGGTGGAACACTATGCAGGAGCAACGGCATGAAAATCAATGCTAATTAGCTGTGAAGTGAAAACAAAATGAAGCTTGACACTCTCGTAATCTCTATTTTGGCATTTAGCGATCCGGCTGTGACTCCGGTGCTGGGAGAGAGCTGCATAAATCCATAAAATCAGCTCGAGACACCAGCGAGGCTCCCTCACCTGACTGACAGGTCCTTGGGTGCTAAGTCTTGGATGGGAATTAAGCTCAGCTATTCCAAGTTTCAGGAGCTGAGGGCAAAGCTTTGCCAAAGCTAAAATGCTTTTAAAAGCCCTTAATGAAGGCAGGACGTTAAGACAGAGGCCAAGGTGGTTTCAAATCCTGGCTGTGGCTTTATTACTCACAGGCAGGATGGAATCCCACCCCTGCTGCCAGCCCTGGGAGCTGTCCTGCAGGGCCTGCAGCTCCTGGGCTGGATCCAGAGGCTGTCCCGAGGCATTTATCCACATGGGGGATGGCGGGTGTGAGATTCTCTCCCCTTTACAGAGGGATAAAAGGGTGGAAAAATGATTTTTCCGGGAGGCCATGGCAGCACCAGAGAAGTGAGGACATGTGAGGGGTGCTCACCCCCTTCCCATCACACCACCCAGCCAAGGAGGCCTTGTAGAAGCCGTGAAAATTATGTGGATTATTCAGATATATCTGAATTCTGCCTCTGGAAAAGCTTCACATTTTGGGAATAGGAAAATATGTTTTAAGAGCCAGAGAAATGCTCTGGGGCCACTTAGAATCAGGGAATTCCAGGATGGTTTGGGTTGGAAGGGACCTTAAAGCTCATCCCATTCCAGCCCTGCCATGGGCAGGGACACCTCCCACTATCCCAGGGTGTTCCAAGCCCCATTCAGCCTGGCCTTGGACATTCCAGGGATGGGAAAAGGGGATTCTTGTGAGGATCAAGTTCAGACACTCTGTGCCTTATGGCTCTTTGACCTTCTCATCTCACCAGCTGGGGAATCACCTCAGATCAAGTCTTCCCTGCAGCAGAATTATTCCTTTTGGATAAATGCATCTAAACCGGGAAAACTCCTGGATAAACACAGCTCAAGGATCTCGTGCGGATCCGGCTCAGCCGCTCCATATTTATGATTTGTTAGCGCTCGCAGGAAGAACAAATTGCACATCGGGGATGCTCCGCCATCCATGAAATCCCATGGAGCTCAAGGACATTCCCTGCCTTGGGACGGCGGGGCAGGAGCAGCCTCCAGTGAGCAGGAACACGTGCGAGGAGCCAAAACTCCGCATTCCCAGCCCACAGCTGTAACTCCGGGGTTTTGCCTGAATTCCTGCCGCTGTTGTGCATTCCTGGCTCGTACGAAATCAGCACAAACATCTCGGGAAGGACTTGCATCCGCAGGGATCAAAGCCTGCGAGTCCTTCATCGGGATGATAACACAGGATTGGATTTCAACAACAAGGAAGAATTGTTTTGAGAGGTTTTTTCCCAAAGCCCCGCTGGAATCTGAAGGAACACCAGAGCTGCATTACATTGAGCTGGGTCTGGACTGTGATCTGAACTAGGTCTGAAGATCCGTAGAAATGTATGGAGAAAATCCCATTGAATTCCTTGTGCTTTGGCTCGGAGTGAAATGATTTCTAGACGTTGTTTGGAGAATATCCTGCAGACAAAAAGATTTCCTTCTCAGTTCCTGGAGGTTAATTATGGAGATTCCTCACAGAGGATCAGCAGTGCCAGTTGCTGGGGAGACAGGAAAAGTATTTGTCAGGGAATTCTAGCCTGGAGCTGCATAAAAATGTTCTGACAGGATGGTTTTCCATCAGAAATATTGATATGCTGAAGGCAGCTTGTTTTGCAGAACTCCTTGGATTTCAGTGGAATTTGGCGTTAGGAACTTGCTGATATGAAATTCTCTGCTAAGTCTGCAACTTTCAGATTTAACCTTTTTTAAAATGAGATATTAAATTCCAAGATTTATTTATAATGTACTTTCTGGAGACGTAGAGGAAATGAGTAAACTTGGAACATTTTTAGTCAAAGGACGGAGTTCATTTCGCAAGGAATTTTGAAATCCTTTCGTTTGAATCCCGTTTTGGGCTGGAAAAAGCGAGTGAAATTGTGTAATCCGCACTCCTCACCCAGCTCCGGCTGATCCCAGCGGGTGCTGGGGGCCAAGGGCAAACTCTGGGAACAGCTTCCAGGGAAAAGTGCAGAGGATTAGGTCAGTACTGCATGTCCTTACCCATTCCCCTGAATTCCTCCCACTTCCCTGAAGGCACAGCAGCCTGGAATTCTTGCTGAAGAGCACAAAACTCAGCGAATGAGAAATGCCATTTTTTTGGCTGCGGCACCACCAAGGTGGATTCGTTATCCCGAGGAAGTTCGGAGCGTTTCTCCTCCCCCAGCCCTTCATTCCACCCCAAGCCTCAAACATTCGGTGACCCAAAGCTCTCCTGGCTGCGCACACATATTTGTAATTCCTGCCCCTGTGAATGAGTAACAGCAGCACAGACCCTTGGAAGCATTGCAGGAATTTTTTTGGGAGCCATTTGAAACTCTTCACGCGCTGGGGCGTTGATTTTTATTGTTTTCTGTCCTTCAAGCACAACATTTCCCACCATAAAGTTGTGGGGACGAGCCTGGAGCTGGATTTCACCATTTGTAGGGCTGGGAGCTTTAGCTTGGAGGGTGCCAGGCTGGGATTAATCCGGCTTTGAGCCGCAGAAAAACCTCAGGAATTTCAGGGGGGAAAAGCAGGGTGGCCATGGGCATCCGTGAGGGAAAAGGACTGAGCAGAGACAAGCAGAGAAATGAGGATTGGACAGAGCCTGGAGCCGCTGTAAAGCAAATACAGAGAGGAGAAATCCTCAGGGAGAAGGGTTTTCCTGGGATTTGGGAGATGCAAGATCCATGGGAATGGGGCAGCTAAAAAATAAGAGCAGCGAATGTTCCACTTTAGGAAACTCCCGATCGCTGCAAAAGCAAAAGCTGCTCCAGCAAGGCCTCGCTCCCAGATTCCCGGGTTTCTAATTAACTCCAATTGTGGAGGCAGCTCCTGCACGGCCCTGACGAGGGATTGGCTTTGGGAGGAGCCGCTCTCCGGAGCTCTCGGAGGGAGGCTGCACAAAAATGAGATTTCAACCAAGGCCCCGGGTCAAACAGGACATTTCTGGGTCACGGGGGCCCTGGCCTGGATTTTCAGCAGCTCTGCCTGCAGCCAGCAGGATGAAATGCAGAGCTTTGCTCCCTTTCTCTGCTGCCTTTGTGGTGTGTGGAAAAATGGGGCTTTTCCAGGAGCTGGAGCTCAGGAAGCACCAAGCAAGGCCAGATGGATGCTGATGGTGGTCGGCGATTTGGGGCTTCCACACCACGGTGAGAGCCTCTCCCACTCCAGCAGCTCCCAGAACAGATTTCCGTGGAAAAGCGTGAACATCCCTGGATCACACACAGCCTTCTGAGCGAGGCTAATTAGGCGAGTGTTGGTTGCAGCAGCTTTCACACCCTTTCCAGCCTGAGATTTCCATAGGCAGGGAAAGTTCCTCGCTCTAATTAAATGACTCAGAAGAGCCCAACTGGTCTTCTAACACATTCTAGCTCTGCTTTTGTTGTCGGGTGTTTCCAAAGGAATGGAAATCTCTTCTTCCTACACCGCTGTTTGCTGAATTAAGGAATTCAGGAATTATTGGAAGGCTGCAGAAAATGAGGGCTTCACTGTACTCCCAGCTTGGTGGGATGTGAGCTGTTGGAAGGGTTGGAGGGAAGCTGCAGGATGTTGCTGCTCCATCCCTTCACTTCCAAACCCCACAAAGCAGCTGCATCCAGGATTTCTGGGCTTTCAGGAACAGCCTGGCAGCAGGAGTGAGCATAAATCCCTCCAAAACTCTCGTTGGATGCATTAAAAATTAATTCCTTGGCTCAGTTATTCCATGTGGAAGGCGAGGCAGAGCCATGAGAAGCTGTCCTTGGATAAAACCCTGACATCAGCTCACGGGGCAGTCTGGGAGCCTCCGGGAGCCCGGAGCTGAGCTTCCCAAACTTTTGCATATCCCATGCTCAGCACATCCAGGTGAGCGGCCGCCGGCCGGGAGCTCACGCGCAGCTTGGATTTCGGCTGGAACATGTATTTGCAAAGTCCAAGGAGAGCCTCATTTTTTCACCATAAAAGGTTGGGAGCGAAATTCCAGAGCTGAATTAACACGTCCTGCTGCTCCTCGACGTGGGAAAAGAATGCTGCGTCCTCCCACGTCGCTGCTTCCCATCCCAGGGCTTCTTCCCTCTTCCCGACTTGTCCCTGCAAGTCCGACCTTTCCTGCCATGAGCCAACAATTAATTAGAAGCATTTAATTACCCCTCATCAAGAGAGATACCTGCAGAAGCCAGGTCTGGTTCTCTCCGTGCTTACATGGCTTTTATCCCGCTGTATCTTCCAAATTAATTGGAGTCGTCCAGGGTTTTCAGAGTTCTGGGGGGAAATCTGGCACAGGAATCTCTTCTGGCCTCCTGCTAATAAATAATGATGGGAAGAGAGGATTATCCAGCAGCCAAATGCGTTCCTGAGGGGGCTTGAGGGGTTATTCCTGGTGGGAATGGGATGCCAGTGGAGGTCACCATCCCTGCTCGGTGCTCAGGCTCACAGCACTGCTCCATGTTTTCATCCTTGCGAAAATCAGCAGGGGATGGACAAGAAATCATTTCCAATAAAAGGCATTGGGAATTCAGCTTTGGAATTCTGTCACCTGGGGGATGAGAAGGATGTTCCTGCAACAGTTTTCCCTTGTGGAAACGAGGATGACAGAGAGGGCTGACAATAACTAAACGCTAATTTTAGACACTAAAATAGGTAAATTTTCAGCTTTCTGGAATTTTCTGGTCCAAGTAGAAGAGAGCCTTGCTCTGTTCCTGGTTCTTCTGCCAGTTTTCCAGCGGGATGTGGGGCAAGCCAGCTCATGTCTCTGTGCCTTTCCTTATCTGAGGCTCGCAGTAACTCCCAGGCTCGAAAGGGCACTGGGAGGGCGAATTCGTTACCACCACCACCCCAAGATCTCTGGTGCCTCCTGGGAGCCTGGGATTCAGCTGGAAGATGTCCTTCCTGATGGATCCTTGGGTGCTGCTGGCAGGAGATGGTGCTTTCCCATCCCCGCTGCCTGGCACATTCCATGTTTGTTCCCAGGACCGGGAGACTCCAAACCCAAGTGAGCTGATCCCAAGATCACCAGATCTTTTTAGCAGGGAACATCCAGGAAGCAAATCCAGGGCCAGAGGGTCGTAGTGCAAACCTGGGGTGCCCCAGGAAAACAGGGGGATGCTCTCCGGTGCTTTTCCAGAAGGAATGGCGGCTGGGAAAGGGCGGGAGGCGGGAGCAGTGAGCACAGGCAGCCCCTGGGCTTGGGCGAGGAGGGTGATGGCATTCACACGCTGGCATCCCGTCCCCAGTGCCAGTCTGGCCACACCTGGAGCTCATGGTTGCTCCAGACAAGCTGGCTCACATCCCTGACTTTCCCAGAGCTGCCATGAGTCCAGGGCGGAGAATTCTCTGTTTCCTCGAAGGAGGATTTACCGGCTGCGTGAACGGTGGGGATTCGGTGCCTGGTCACCATGGAGAGCGAGGAGCTGCGTCTCATGGGGGTGGCACCTCCCTGCTGGACACCGGGATGTCCCCTTAGGGTGGCAGTGCCACAGGGCAGCACCACATCCAGAGCCTTTGAGCAGCACAGCACCAGCTCCTGATGGAGAAAACCCCTCCAAATAACTGGAAAACCAGGAGGATTTTGCTGGAGTTAAAGCCTCCCTGTGCCTGGAGCAGCTCTGAGGGGCTGCATGAGGTGATAAAGGCCCTCAGGAGATGGTGGAGGTGGCCCCATGCTGCAGCTGAGGCCACTCAAGCTTAGCAGGGCCATCTGTGGGTGGAGAAATCAGCTTGGGAACTGTTCCGAGGGTTCCCAAAGGCACGAGGTTACTTCATCTCTGGGGTTAAGGCCTCGCTGTTCCAGCAGTGTGGGGCTGGCTGGATCCATGGGAGCCTTCCCATCCTTTCCCAACGTTCCCTCTGGGAGCTGCTGATGCAGCCAGGTTAGTGTTGGCTCCTCTGGATCCATTCATGGAAGCTCAGATCCTGGTTTTAGTGATGCCCCCGCAATGCCAAGAATGGAGGAGCAGCTCCTTTGGAGACATTTCCACCTGACGGGATTTTTACTCCCTGACTCTTCAGTCTTCCTCAGCCTTGCCAAACCACTGTGAATTTTCTGCAGGGGATGAGGGAGGTGATCAACAGGGATGTGGAACCAAAGCTGAGCGACTCCCATCATCTCAGCCTCATGGATACAACACAGTCCAGGCACCTTATCCCTAGAAATCCTTGGGATCCTGATACACCACAGGAACTCGCAGTAACTCCTGCTCACAGGGGGCATAAACCCAAGGGCTTGGGGATGAGCCATGGAAAAAATGGGGTTTTCCCTAGGAAAAGCCCAGCTGTGACAAGGCTGGGCAGAGGGACATCAGAGACACATCCCCCTGTCCCCGTGCCAGCGGGACACCTGACCTTACGTACAAACCTATTTATTGAAGAGACTTTCCCCCAAGCTCAGCGAGAAAAGTGGCCTGGGCTGAGAGCCAGACTGCTGCCGGGGGGATCTCGATCCCTATCCCTCCTCTTCCTTCCTCTCCAGCAGGTGGGAATCCCCCTCGCAGCCCTGGAGGCCTTGGCACGGGCACATTCCCGGCAGCGCTCCCGCGGGCACCTTGGGAGCTCTGTACTGAGTCACCCCTGAGCAGAGCAGGGATAAGGAAAGCACTGGCAGCCCTCCAGCCCACACAGATGCCGGCTTATTTTGAACTCCACAAATGATTCCTGTGCTCGAGGAAGGATCCCAACACTTCCTCCTCCTCTCAAAACCCTTTTTAAAATCCCCCATTTCTCCCTCTTCCTCCACATTCTCCCTGTGGCGTCAACACCTTCCCTATGGGTACCCCAAAAAAACCCTGGAAAAGCCAAATCCAATATTTTGTCGAGAACCAAGTGGAGCCAAAGCTCTGGTGGGGCAAGAAGAGGTTTTGTTTTACTGGCAAACCAAACACCCTGGCCAGGAGCAAAACACTGTTTTCCCTCTTGGAGCAGCCTCCTGGAAATGAGGCCAGCGCAGTTTTCATTTGCGGTGCTCACTTGATGAACTCCGGTGGGTTAATGATGTTGCTGGGTTTAATTAAAGCAGTTTTAGGCAGGCTCGGTCCCTGCTCCTTAGGAAGGGCCCGGTGCTTTGGGAGCTGACATCCAGCACCGGAGCCCAGCTTCCGGCCAGAATCACAGGGTACAGCCAAAATCCCTGTTCCAGCCCCAAATCCGTGTTTCAGCCCCAAATCCCTGTTCCAGCCCCAAATCCGTGTTTCAGCCCCAAATCCCTGTTCTAGCCCCAAATCTGTGTTTCAGCCCCAAATCCTTATTTCAGCCCCAAATCCCTGTTCTAGTCCCAAATGCCCGTTACAGCCCCAAATCCCCTTTTCAACCCAAATCCCCCTTTCAGCCTCAAGTCCTGCTACAGCCCCAAATCCCTATTTCAGCCTCAAATCCCCATTACAGCCCCAAATCCTCGTTTCAGCCTCAAATCCCCATTACAGCCCCANAAATCCCCATTTCAGTCCCAAATCCTGCTACAGCCCCAAATCCCCCTTTCAGCCCCAAATCCCCCTCTTAGTCCCAAATCCCCATAACAGCCTCAAGTCCCCATTTCAGCCCCAAATCCTGGTACAGCCTCAAATCCCCCTTTCAGCCCCAAATCCCTGTTCCAACCCCAAATCCCTGTTCCAGCCCCAAATCCCCGTTCCAGCCCCAAATCCCTGTTCCAGCCCCAAACCCCTGTTCCATCCCCAAACCCCTGTTCCATCCCCATGTCTGAGGCAGGGCCCCGACTTCCCCCAGGGTTTTCTCAGTGCCCTTGAGTTCCCTTTGGGACACCAGCGGTTCCACGTTCAGATGCGACCCAGCGGGGGCATGGCCCCGCTCCCGCAATTTCTCCTCATCTCTTCCCAAAATTTACAGACACCAAAGCGTATCCCGAGAGCCTGGGAAGCATCCAAGTGCGAAAAGCCCTGGCGAGCCCTGAGGAGCCATCCCAGATTTCTCTCCAGCCTTAAAATAAACCAAAGCCGCCGCCGGCTGCTGCTTTCCATGGAAAACATTTCCCTCAGGAAGATCCCAAGCGTGACGCAGCTCCGGTGAGTCACTGCGGGGTCACCTGGCACCTCTCTCCCCGTGTGGACACCGCACACCTCATTGCTGGGCTGGCTGTCACCTCCCCCGTGACTTGGACTTCCCCGTCTCCGCCAGGGAAGCGGTGCTGGGAATGCTGAGCGATGGAAAATCCACGCGCAGCAGCAAACGTCCCTCTGTCAAACGTGGGAATGAAGGCTCTGGATTTATTCTGCATCCCAAAAACTCTCAGCTTCCCGCTTAGACTCGCCCCGGCCTCTCCACTGATGTTGGACTTGATCTTGGAGGTCTTTTCCAAACTCAGTTCTGGGGGTGGGAATATTTCACCAGAGGATGCTCCGGATCCTGGCGCTTAATTTTCCAATCCAATCCTGCATCCCTGCTCGTGGATCAAAGCCTTTTGCCAAACTGTTGTTTCTTTGCTGGGAAAATCCGGGGAATGTGCTTGATTTCTCTGTGCGAGTTAAAGCAGGAAAGGAATAATAATCTCCTAAAAATCAGTGGGATATCCCTGCGAGTTCCCCATCTCACATCCCAACTGCTGCAATGCTAATTCCCAGCGGGATGCCTGCCGGGAAATCTTGGGGAATGAGCAGCCTTCCCTATCCAGGACACGGGGATCCTTCCTCAGGAGCATAGGCAAGAGCGGGGCTTTAATTCCCATCCCGAAATTTCCTGTCCTGAAGTTAATAACCCCATTGTTATATGGGCATCTTCATTTTCGGAGGCACAGCACCCCAAGGCTTTCATCTTGGGGGAAGATTTAAATCCCTTTTAATCAGGGATGAACCCTTGTCCCCTGTGGGACCATGGGAGATCGGGACAGGTGACAGAGAAAAGGGGTGGCTTGTTCAGTACAGGCAAAGTTTATAGGAATAAAAGAATTTTTTGAAGGGGTTCAACACAACTTTGTTGATAATTTATATTTACAACAGTGTGGGGTGACAGGACAAGGGGGAATGGCTTAGGATGGGAAAAGAGTGGATTATGGTCAGGAAAAAATTGTTCCCTGTGAGGGTGGAGAGGCCTTGGAAATGGCTGTGGCTGCCCCTGGATCCGTGGAAGTGTCCAAGGCCAGGCTGGACGGGGCTTGGAGCAGCCTGGGATAGTGGGAGGTGTCCCTGCCATGGCAGGGGGTAAAATAGGATGGGCTTTCAGATTCCAACCCCAACCAGCCTGGGATTCCACAATTTACACCCACCCTCAGCATGACCATTCCCCTCTTGGCTCAACGGCCCCTGACACTGAGCACAGCCGATGTCACCCACCCCTGGGGACATCCTGGCTGCTCCCAGCGCGGCTCCACACATCCCAGTTCTCTGTCCCACCGGGATTTTCCCTTCCAGCCCTTTGCCTGCGTATGGAAGAATGTTTCCCTTGTCACAGCCCAAGCCTGCATTCCACATTCGTGCATTTAAAGCACACACAGGCTCGTAACTCAGTTCCAGAATATTTTAAGCCCTCATAGTGATTTGAAGGTCTCGGAACTCAGCTCAGCATATGTCGCTCTCGTAGTAAGCTCCAGCTCTGCCAGCTGCCTGCGTGGGCTCTCCCTACAATTCCCATTCTCCCATCAATGAGCAGCACCCAGGAGCAGGAATCATTCCCCATCCGCAGCAAAACATGGCCCTTTCTCTGCCCAGGAGCAAACCCTGGTGTTTTCCCAGCTAAGCAGACGCTCAGAAAGTTGGGAAGGCTCCAAACTGGAGCGGTTTAATCGGACCACAGCAGGAATTCTCCATCTCCCAGGCCAGCGAGGATCCTTCGCTATGGTTACACGAGCCAGGAAGCGAAAACGAAAGGTGGGGGAGACTCAAGTGTCATTTCTTTTTCTTTTTTAAGCCCAGACAGTTCTCGAAGGCAGTTCCTGAAGCCGCGGCAGGAATGTCACCGGGCAGGAAGTGCTCGTGACTGTGAGTACCCGACCCGAACATGTGCCTCACCTTCCTCCTTCCTTTTTTTTTCCTGGAAAGGATCCCATCCTCGCCTACCAGCCGGTAAACATCGCTGCTTCTTCCGAGTCTGCCGAGCTCAGCTTGATTCTGGCTTGCGTTTGTTCATGCAAGAGGTCTCTCCTCCAGGATCAGGGGCAGGGATGCTCCTGTGGAATCAGGAATCCTTGGAGTAGATCGCTCAAATCCTCGCTGGTGGTGCTTGCACAGCACCCAGAGGCAGATTCCCACAATTCCCAACCCATCCATCGTGGAGAAGTGATGGCGTGTGAGGGCTACCGTTTGGAATAATCCTACTCAAGAATATAATCAATAATCAGCAATCAATAATCAATAATCAATACAAAAATCAAGCATCTACCCAGGTGATTCCCCCCTCATCCTATGGTCCTCCCACAGCCTCTCCCACACGGACACGGAGCAATTCCCTGGTTTTAAAGCCCGCTGGGAATTGTGAAAGTGCCTGGAGCCAGGGACGAGTGCTTTAAACACATCCTCAAAATCAGGGACATTCCCGGTGCCATCCCAAAATCCCAGAGAGCTGGGAACGCGCCTGGAGTCAGCCAGAGCATTCACACGCCGGGCTTCAGGGCTTCAGTGACATCCCAAACCTTTTGCTGGGAAAAATCCCTGTTCCGTTCCTCCTGGATGGCAGCTGGGCCAGCCCCGAGGAGTTGGGGGCAGGGAGGTGGCAGTGTCCCTTTCTGGGATGTCCTGGGATAGGCAGCGCAGCCCCGGCTGCTCCCGATGCCCTCGGTGTGAAATTTTCCCAGAGTTTGTCAGGAAACTCTCCGGAGCCGCTTTTTTCTTGGAACAGCTCATTAACACCGAGTGGAAATCTGCAGGCTCCGGGCCAGGTTTCGTAATGCTCCGGGAGCAACGCGGGGACGGGAGGTTTGCATGGAAAAACCCCAAAATTCCAGCAGGAATGATGAACTTTGAGCTCCCCGCGTGTACAAACGTCACCTTTGCTCCGCTCTGCACACAGCAAAAGTGGCCTGGAGAAGCCACATGGCCACGGTTTGTCCCAAAATAACTTTTTTGGTGGAATATCCACCACGTGGGATTGCTGGCACTGTGGAAATCGCTGCTCTGGAGGGCTGGGGAAGGCTCTGGAAGCACAAAATGTTGGATAAGTTCGGGCCTCCCCACGCCAGCCCCTCCGGCTCTGGGCTCCCACGCATCTCAGCTTTCCCCAGGAGCACGGCTGGGTGCTAAAAAGAGGGAAAGAGGGAAAAACTAGCCGGAATTTTAGCACATTTCAGGGAATAAAGTGAAAAAACCTTTTTCTGTCAGAGTCAGCTCCCATTCGTGCTCTGCTGTAAATCCCCGTGGGAGGAGGAATCCCTGGAGCTCCTGGGAGCTGCCCGTGCCCAAGGCATGAAGGAAGAGCTGCCAAACTCCACGGAATGAGGGGAACCCGGCGCGTCCATCCCCCAAAAGCTGCTCTTTTTGTTCGCCTCACCTTTCCGTTCAAATTCAGCCATGCCAAACCAATATTTATTCAGCTTTTCCTGCTTGGGAACCCCTCCCTGCGTGCCGATATTTCAAATACCTGCGTGTCACCCCGCGGAGCCGTGGCTGTGTGTCCGAGGAGGAGGGAAGCTGCAGGGGTACTTTTAGCCCCGTGTTTGTCTGCAGAGCTGCATCCCAGAAGAATTTTCAGTCCATCCCCGCCTGGGGACGGGATCAGTTCGGGTGAGATGCGGAGCTGAGTGCCACCAGCCCGTGCAACACGTTTGTAAACGGAATTATCCGAGCACTCAAATATTCCAGTCTGGCCTGAAAATCTGTGTAAGCAGAGCTGGGGTCGGGCGGAGGGAGCGGGGAAGGACGCTGGCTGTGGGTGGGTGACATCCCTGCTGTCCCCCCTGGGCCTGCTCGGAGCTCCTGGGGCTTTTCCGGGATAAAGCAGCCATGAGGAATGCTACACATCCACATTTCTGTGTGTGCTTCCAGCCTGGAGCGGACGGAGCCTTCTCCTCATCCTCATCCTCCTCATGCTCTCTTATCACCCTTCTTTGGCTGCCTTCTAATCACTTATCAGAGGAGCCTGTGCTCAGCACTGCCTGCCTGGGGACACCTGGGAAGGGCCTCCTGCCTGCAGTGGGGACGGAATTGGGGTGATTTGGCACCTGAACCCCCCCAAATCCACCACATTTCCAGCACTCCTCAGTCCCCAGCACCGCCCTGGGCGGCAGGGATGTGCTGCTTCCTCGCTGTCGCATTTTTTGGGAGGTACAAAATGATTTCACGGATTTATTTTCTACCCTGCAGGCCTGTGGGAGTGTGCCCCGTGCTGCTCCATGGGCCACCAGCTGGTTCCAGTCGATTTTGAGCTGAGATTCATTTCAAACTGCATTTCCTGAGTGCTCTGCCCCGAGTCCCCTCTTTAAATAACAAGAGGTGGAGAAGGAAAATGCCTTTCCAAGCCTCTGCCCTTCCCCTTCCCTGCAGCCCGGGGTGTTTTCTGCAGCCACCGCCAGATTATTCATGCCTTCGGTATCTTCACCACCTCAGCTTTAGGATGAACTCATAAAATGTAAATATTTTGTGCTCCAGGGGGATTTTTTTTTTTATGGTTTCGGGGTATTTAGCAAGCACTTCATGTGGATTTCTCCCCAGGAAAGGGACGTGCAGGGAATGGGGACAGGGATGGGGACAGGGGTGGGGTTCCTGCACTGCAGCATCACCACTGGAGCAACCCCCGGATCAATAATTGCTGTTTTTGCCTTTTTATTCATGTAATAAACGCCTCTTTTTTGGTGTAGATAGCTTTGACAGCCATTAAAACTTAATTACAGGACATCCAGGGGCCATCTCCGGCAGGGACAGGAGCTGCCAGGTCCCTTGGCCAGGAGAGCAGCACATGAGGAGAAGGATCTGGGAGGAAAATATGGGCAGAAAACGCGAATGGGTGACTCAAGGCAGGGTGTGCTCGCGAAATGGGAGGGAGGAAACGCTGACAGAGCTTTTTTTGAGCTGGAAACTCAGTTAAACGTGAGCTGAGTGCTGCACAAAATGTGCATCCGTGGCCCTACGGATCTTGTGGGATGAGAAATGTTCCCAGGATTGCCAGGAAAGGTGGGTCAGGCACTCCTGAGGGGGCTCAAGCTCCTGCGGGATGGGGAGGGAGTTTTGGTGAGGGAATCGCGCTCAGGCTGCAGTGAACAGGGATAGAAACGTGGAAAACCTGCCCTTGGAGCCTCCTGCTCCTGGGAAAGGCCTCTGCCAGTGACAGATGTGCAAAACCATTTCAACAACGTGCTCCAAACATTTTCCAGGCTGGAGCAGAGCTGCCCAGGCTGCCACGAGTGCCACCGAGCTGGGGAGCTGCGGCCGCTCTGGGCACACCGCCCAGCAAACCTGCTTCCTCTGCTGTCCCAGCAAATTCCTGCTGGGAAGAGGATGCTCCTAAATGGAACAGAGAGGCATCCCCCCTGCTCCCCTGCAGCTGAGGGAATGCGGCATTTTATTCTGTTTTATTTTGTTTGAGTCATTTCCGTGGCTGCTGAGCCTCCCTGAGGCCGGCCACCCACCGGGGATGCAGCCACCTTTGCTCCTTTATCCCGCGTGTCCTCGGGAACCCGGGAATGGGACACAGCCTGCTGTTCGTGGCTGAAGCCATGGATGTGTTCCTGGTGCCAGGGACACCTGGGTGCACGTCAGGGAGCTATGGGAAAGCATTCCTAATCCTGCCTCCACAGCATCGTCCTCCCCAAGCAGCCACCATGAGGAAAGGTGAGTTTGGGATCGCTCCAAACTCCAGCTGGCTCCATCCTGCAAATTCCCTGTTTTTGCAGCTCCGTGAGCCCCAAATCGCTCCCAGGGCAGGATGTGGGGTCCCCCAGGGCTGCCACTGCTGGGGTGATGTTTTGGGTCCTGCTCCCTGTGCCATCCCGTTTGGCTTGTCCTAGATTATCCCAAATTCATTCCCACACAAACTCCAGCAAGATGTGGAGTCCGGGAAGGGAGCCCACGGAGGGGTGGCCCAGATGAAGGTGGAAGTGCCAGCACTGTTCACTGCACTGAGGTTTTTTTTTGGGTTAGGGATGAAAAATCCAGCTCCCTCCCGACTTCTGCACATCTCCACTTCCCTGACCCGGAATTCCACTTTTAAAATAACTCCATTCTGCAGGAACGGCATCCTAAAATACACACCTGACCTACTTCATCCAGCTCCCTTCCCAAAATGCCATCCTGCAGCCTGAGGAGTGGGATCTGTGGAGCAGGACACGGCCGGGGGCCAAGCTGCTCCCGCAGCAGCCTGCAGGGAAGGTGAGGCAATGATTTCCTCCTCCCTAAGGATTCAGCACGGGAATTGGAGCTTGGCAGGAAATCCAGCATTTGGGTTCGGTTTGGGGACACACACGGGGGATTTGGGACTTGTCCAAACCACACAGGAATGCAAACTCTGCTTGTTAATCCCTTGGGAACGGCCTGCTGTGAAATTCCTGGGCTTCCTGCCTCCCAGCCAGCTGTCATTGCCCAGGACTGGGAATGCCACATGGAAAGGGCTCTGGAAAGGGGGACAACAGCTCCCAAGCCAAGGTTTCAGTGCCAGGTACGTGGCCTGGGACATCTGACCGGTGTCACTTCCCTGGACACCTCTCAGAGTCACAGGAATCCTGCGCTGCTCATGTTCCATCAGAAATCCGGAGCTCCTTCCCCGTGTCCCAGCCAGCAGCACCACTCTGGATTCAGAATCAGAGCTTTACATCCCGTTTTTCCTTCCATTTACTCCTATTCCAGACCTGAAACACCTCATTCCTGAGAGTCTTCAGGACATCTGACTGGTGTCACCTCCCTGGACACCGCTCAAGGCCATCAGAAATCCGGAGCTCCTTCCCCGTGTCCCAGCCAGCAGCACCACTCTGGATTCAGAATCAGAGCTTTACATCCCGTTTTTCCTTCCATTTACTCCTATTCCAGACCTGAAACACCTCATTCCTGAGAGTCTTCAGGACATCTGACTGGTGTCACCTCCCTGGACACCGCTCAAGGCCATCAGAAATCCGGAGCTCCTTCCCCGAGTCCCAGCCAGCAGCACCACCCTGGACTCAGAATCGGATCCGTGGACATTGGGACAGTATTTCCATCCTGTTTTTCCTTCCCTTTGACTCCCATTTCCAGAGGTGATCCCCTCATTCCCGAGGGTTTTCAGGACATCTGACCGGCGTCACCTCCCTGGACACCTCTGAAGGTGTTCCGGACAATGTTTACATCCCACCAGGATCAGGACAACGTTTACATCCCGTTTTTCCTTCCCTTTGACTCCCATTTCCAGAGGTGATCCCCTCATTCCTGAGGATTTTAAGGCCCTGCTGAGGTTTATGGAGCTGCAGGGAGGAAACACAGCGCTGTGAGGAGCAGAAAAGACACCAAAATCTCCAAGGATTTATGAGCACATCCAGGAAAACGATGGCTTCATCCAGGTTCTCCTGTTCATCCACACCCAGGAAGGAAATTAATGAAGCTCCCAGAGTTATTCCCACTAATTGATGAGCTATTAATGGCAATAAAGGTTTAAGAGAGCAGAAATGTGTTCTGTGGAAGGGCAGAAGTGAGTGGCTCTTGGTGGTTTATCCTGGTGATTTGGGAGGGGGGAATTACCGGGAATTTGATCCCTGCTCCAAGGCCTGCTCCGCATTTTAGTGGGGAATAGCATCAAAATTAATGCTGGCACTTACAGAGGGTGATTGGGTAATTAAAGGCTGATTAGTCCAATTTTATTTAAGAAAATGGATGAGGGAAGGAGCTGGGAAATGGGAAATGATGGAAAAGTGGAGCAAAGGTGAAACTAAGAATAACTGAGGCTGGCTTTGGAAGATACCAGGATTCTTAGGGAATTCAAAGGGAATGCAGGAGACTGGATCTGTCTGGACATCAGGAAAAGGAGGGCACAGGGACAAGGAGGGGATGGCAAATGCAGGTGAGAAACTGGGCAAGGGCAGGTGACAACCAGAGGGGCCAGTTCCTTCCAGATCCACATGGAAAACAACACTGGATATTTTCATTAATGGCCATAAAAAGAGAACAAAGCGCGTGGAGGGTGAAACTTCCTGATAGAATCTGCTGGTGGCACCAGTTTTAGGGGAAACACGGACAATTTGGAACCTTAAGGACGGAAATGAAGCACTCAGGATGTCACAGGGAGGATTTGAGCTGTGTGGGAAGAGTGAATCGGATCAAAGCGATGGAGGGGGAGAGTTGTGCCCGGCCGTGGGGACGGAGAGATCCCAGGAGGTGCACGAGGATCTCGCTGAGCTGAGATGTTGGATACAGCTCTGATCCAGAAGAAATGAGCTGTCCAAGCGCAGGACAGATTCCAGGATCTCGGTGCATTTAATCCACCAAAACCTCAGGGAAACAAACTGTGAGAAAATCCGGCTGCTGTGTCTGAAGGTATTCAAGGGCCAGGTATGAGGCAGAGGCGAATTTCTCCCAGTGGGAACCGGAGGAACCCTTCAAGATCTGCAATCAAACCATCCCAGAAGCTCCAGAGGCCACAGCTCTGTTTTGGTGGCCACTTGGGAAACCGAGGAGCCACCTCTGCTCAGGCCTGGGCGACTCCGTCCTCAAGGGGAGCAGGAGAGGGTTTGATGTGGTGCTGCGGGATAGGAGCCCTGATAAAGCCGGGATCCTTCGAGTCGGACCAGAAAAACCTGAGGTGCTGCCAGGCACCCCGAAGCCGACCCGATCCCGCCGGGATAAGCGAGGCAGGAGGAGCACAGGAGGGCGGGGTGGTGGCCAGGATTTCTGTGTTCCCATGGGGAACATCTCCCCAGCCGGGAGCAGATGAGATCAGCGCCGAGGAATCGGAATGGCAGCCGTGTCCGAGTCTCCTGAGACAGCTCCCTCCTCCTGCTGCAGCAGCATCCCAAGAGCTGAGTCCTGGGTGCTGTGGGTTTTGGTAACTGGATGATTTTGGAGACAGGGAAGGAATTGGAGAATGTGTTGGTGATAAATCATTCGCTTTTCCCCAGGTTTTTTCCACAGCCACAGGTCAGATCAGAGGGAGGAGAGGGAGGTTTCTCACCTTCTCCTGAGAGCCCACCTGTAGTGCTGAGCTGCATCCAGCTCTGGAATCCCCAAAATAAAGGTTGGAGCTGCTGGAGTGATTCCAGAGGAGTCCACGAGGTGAGAACCGAGTTTTCCAACATCACATTAAAGCTTCCTGAGTGAGAAAATTCCCCCCTCCCATCCATTCTGTCTCACAGATTTGGGAGAGACTGCTGAGGAGCCGAGTCAAAATATTGGGAATTCTGCATTCCGTGACCTCCTCCCGCTGCCAGACTGGTGAGAGGGATGTGTCAAGCTTGAAAGACCAAAAATGTCCAAGTGCTTTGTGTGAGGAAATGATTCTGGCCTCTGATAAATAAATAATAAATATTAAATCCCTCTCTTCAATAATATTTTTGTCCAAACCAGTGTTTTCTGGGAATTTCAACCAGAATTCCCCCGGGAAAAGGGGGAGAATCTTGAGGTTCTTCCTCAATTTCCTTGATAGGACTGAGAAGGTGTTCAGAGCTTTATCTACAAGCCTAATATCCCATAAAAATATAAAATAATAGGGAATTTATCAAATTTCAGCCTTCAGGTGTTTATATTTTGGGGCTTAAAGCTCTGTAAAATTCCAAGGAGCGCCCAGAGCTGGAAGGACAGGGATGAGGATGAGGAATGTGCCATGGGATGGAGGGACAGAGTGTCCTGTGTGCTGCTCTTCCAGGCTGGAGGGAGCCAGGAGGACAAGAGGAGGGAGAAGGCAGGGAAAAGGAAATCAAGGAGATATGGAAAAGGAAACCAAGGAAATAAATAAACTATAAAAACGAGGTGAGGGAAAAGCAAAATGCAGAGGGACCTGCAGGGAGTGTTGTCCAAAAGCTGAATTTTCCATTGGTTTGTGCTGGATTTGCCTCCTGGGCAGATCTGAGGGGAGAAATGTCCCTCTCCCAGCTTTTCAGAGCACAGGGAACATCCTCGGGGAGCAAATCCATGGAGACGAGGTGAGGCAGGGCAGCAGAGCGCACTGGGAGGGGCTGCCAAGCTCCTGCAGATGTTTCTTTTCAAAAAGAAGGAAATCCGCGTTTGGAACTCAAGTCCTCGCGGCCACGCTCGCGCTGGAGTGTCCGCGCTCCAATCCAAGCGCCTCATCCGGATCTCCTGGTGTTTGCCAAGCTTTTGGGAGCAGCTTGGAGAGGGCTGGAAGCTGGGAAAGGGCTGTCCCAGGGCATCTCTGTCCTGCTCTGATGGCAATTTATGCCCTGAGCCCTCTGAGCAAGGAGCTGGTAAAATCCGGCTCCAACCCGACCCTTCCCTTGGATCCCATCCAGGGAGAAGCAAACAGGCTCCTCCACCCCATCCCAAAGTTCAGCCTCCTGGACAGTGACCTCCTCAATCTCAATTACGTAAAGAATTCCATGGAAAAACAATTTAAACACTTTCTGGGAGAGCTGCCTCGTCATTATGGTAAGAACCAAGCGGAGGGAATGAGCTTTAACCTTGGGATGAAACTTTGGAAGTGCTGGCGCGCTGATAAACCCTAAAATTCTATAAAATAAACCCCAAAGGCAGCCTAAGGCTGTTGATAAGACAGAGCTTAGCGGTGCTGAGGGGAGAAGGGTAAAAACCTGCACTAATTCCAGTTGCTCTTTAATTATCCACAACAAATCCTAAATCCCAGGTTCTTTCCTCAGCTTCCATCCCCTCCTGGACTGAGGGATGAACAGGACAAACTGTTTAATCCAGAATATTTTTAGGAGTTCCGTAGCTGTTTGAGGTCTTTCGGGATAAATTCTCCTGCCCAACGTCAGAATGGGAGGGTTGGTGTTTTCCCAACTTGAGGGTTAAAATCCCATTCCAGCCATGTTGTAGGATGGCAATCCATAGGTTTCTGCCAGATCCTGAATTATTTGGGATCGGGCTTGCATGGAAAATGCCATTAAAGTGTTTGGGAAGCGCTTCGAGCCACCAGGGGCTGTGGGATCCTCTCTTGGCTCCAGCTGGAGCTGGAGAGATCCAAACTTGGGATTCCCTGGGGAGATGTAGCATCCACACCAAGGCACCAGATCCATATAAAAAAGTGGAATGAACTTTTGGGAAAAAAAACCAGGTGGAATTTGGTGTCTGTGGGGCATTTTGTGGTGGCGGAGGGCAGTGGGAGCCTGGTGGAAGGGAATTTTGGGGTCAGTGAAAAGCCAGGAATGGTTGGTAGGAAGCAATCCCAGGTGCGAATTCCAGGAATCGGAGCCTCAGGTGCTCCCAACAGAAAGATTTGAGTTTTCTGTGCCCATCCTGCCCATCCGAGCCCATCGGTGGGAAGCTGGATGCTCCTGGAAAAGCAGAGCATGGAGCAGCCTGGGATTAAAGCCGGGCAATCCCAAGACCTTGGCAAGGCATCGGATGTGGGATCAGATCCCTCCATGGATTTTGGGTCCAACCACTCCATGGGGCTGAGCTCCCTCTCCACCCCCAGGGATCTGTTTGGGTTTCCAACCCAACTTTCCCAAGCCAAGTCCAGCGGGATTCCCACAGCTCCAGGCTGCTCCAGAGCATCACCCGGCGCTGACTGAATCCCGAGCCTCGGGATTATGGATTTGCACCCAAATTCTCCCACAAGCCCAACCCCAAAAGCCGTTTCCAAGGTCCACGGAGGCCACTGGAATATTTTCTGGGATGCTGGATTTCCCTGGACCACATTGCATCTCCACACCCCACAGAATTCCTTAATTTATACCATTTTCCCAGCACCATCCCTGCGTTCATTTGCTTTTGGCTCTGCCTCTAATCACTCCCATTGCTAATGAGTGACTCCTGGATGCTAATTAACATCCAGTCCCATCCATGGGTATTTTTCCACGCATCCCTAAACCCCTGATGCTGTTTCACACATTCCATGGAATGTTATCCCCGGGAAGCAGATGCGGGGCCTGTGGTGTGAGATGCCAGCCTGAATTCCACGTGGGAACGGGTCAGGAATGATTTATATCCCACTCCATTCCTAAACGACCTTGCTGACGGCATCCATTCATTTTCCAGCGCTCAGTTGCGGGAGACAAAGCATTCCAGGCGGATCCAACGGGACGCGCTTCACGTGCTGAGCTGAACACGTGTTGGAAACCCAGAGACAAGACAATTCTCCAATTAATAAATTCCGTGGATGACTGGGAACGCGGCAGGAAAACGCTGCCGTGGCACAGAGCAGATGTTGGATGCTCGGGAAGAATTTCCGCTATCTCTGCTCCGCCGCGGGATGAATTTCCAGAAGGATTTTGTGGATCCCAGCCCGCACGCCCTCGGGGAGGAATCGGAGCCGCTCTTCCCAGGGTTTATCTTGGCTGAGCAAATGTTTCGGAGCGAGTCGGGGTTGGGTTTCCAGCGGGAGAGCCGCGGTGGTGGCACGGGGGTATTTATGGGGTGCAGCTGCCCCTCCCTCCTACAGAACCTTCACGAGTCTCCCACCATCGGATTTCTTCCCGGTTTTCCAAGGTCAGCTCCGAATTCAAAGGCAGGGAAGGATTTTTGAGGGTGGTTTGGGGGTTTTTGTCGTGAAAACATTAAAATTTAACCTTTGCTTTCTGCACGACTCGTCCTTGCAAAGGGGGATTATGCCAAGAATTATCATGGAATCATGGAACTGACACAAAGGATCATCGAGTCCAGCACAGGACAACCCCAAAATCCCACCGTGTGCCTGAGGGCGTTGTCCAAATGCTCCAAGGATATTCCTGGACCTTAGGAAGGTGGTGGGAGATCCAGAGCTGCTGCAGATGGCACCGACCTCTCATCCCACTCCGATTCCTTCCCCTCGTCACTCATCACTCCCAACATCCGCGTTTCTCCCCATGATCCGCATCCGAAGCTCTTCCTGATATTTCAAGCAGCTTTTCCTCTACCTCCTCCTTGCTAATTCCCCATCTAATTTTAAACCTCATCCATAACGGGAGCTTTTCTCTGCTTCCTCCATGTGTCACCACATTTTTTCCTCCGCGTTTTTTCCCCGTTTGCCACCGGCTCCTATTTACATCTGTGTTTGGAAGAGACACGAAGTGAAACTTATGGTCAAGCCCAAATTATTCTATAGAATCCGGAGATGCTTCCCAGTGTGGAGAGTTGCCCGGGAAAGGAGCTTGAAATAAAATCCCAAAAAAGCAGAGGATGCATCCAACTGCTGCTCGAATCCATGAGCTGGGGGTTTTGGCAGGGCTGAAAGAGCTGACAGTCAGCAAGTGAGGAAAGGAATTAATTCTAGCTATTTAATTAGAAAAATATTCAAAACTAGGAGTATATGAAAAGATTAAATTCAATATTCAGATCTTTTTTTCATGCTCCACCGAACGGAAGAGCCTCGGCTTGTGAACGCTGTGATAAAATAACATTCCTGAAGTTTAGGAAAATGAAGGAAGGTGTTACACAACAGCATCTTCCGATGTCGCAATGGGATCCCCACCCGAGGCTGGGGGAAGTGGGCACCCAGCCAAGCCCGTGGGCTGCATTCCCTGCCCAGCCGGCTCCTTCTCCAGCAAACAAACGGAGTTCACTCGGCTTTGACCTTAACTCACTTTTTAATTTATTTTTTTTTTAATAGGAAGTCGTCGGAATGGTCCAACTGGCAGGTCAGCGAAACATCCCCCAGCTGGAGGCCGCCCTGACACAATTATGGATTGCAGATGTTGCCTGGGAGCTGTTGGGATTCTGAGCGGGGCCGGGAGTCCCTGGGGTGGCTGCGGAGCTGCTTCCCGAGCCTTTGGGAAGAGGGGTTTGTTTTCCACTCGAAATGAACTTTTAACCATTTGGGGTTTTGCTAAAGACAAGTGACAGAAAGCAGGCGAGGATGAAGCAGAAGATCCAGATGCTGATTCCTCTCTTCCCAGGAGGAATTCCTTCATGGAAAGGGCTGTCAGGCATCGGCACTGCTCAGGGAGGTTTGGAGTTCCCATCCCTGGAGGTGTCCAAGGCAGGCCTGGACGTGGTGCTGGTGACAGGGTGGGGATTGGGCACAGCCTGGACTCCGTGACCTTGGAGGGCTTTTCGAGCCTCAGTGATCCTGGGATTCTCCATGCCCACTTGGGAAGTCCTACAGAAACGTGGCTTCAGGGCTTGGATGTCCCCCCAGCAGTGGTGGCACCTCAGAACTTGGTATCAACTGGTGTAGTTGGCCATCAGGGACTGGAGAAAGCCAAAGGCTGGGAATTATTTAATTTACTGGGATTATTATCATTAACAACATTCCAGCTGCAAGGATAAAAAGGGCAGTGTCAGATACTGGCTTTGGGTGAAACAATCCTGAGATCAGTCAACTGAAAGTATGGAGATCCTTAAATCAGCTCCAGGAAACCGCTCAGAGGCCCAGTCTCTGAGCCAAGCCTAGTTAAGCTGAGCTCTGTAGGTTTTCCACTCCACTTTTACTCTCTGGAGAGCAGAGGTGCTCTTATCTCCATGGCCTTGCCCATAATTCCATAGGGAAAATGGTGTATTTGAGGTTATGCTTCTTCTTCTTCTTCTTCTTCTTCTTCTTCTTCTTCTTCTTCTTCTTCTTCTTCTTCTTCTCATTATTATTATTATTACTACTGATATTACTACTACTAATATTACTACTGTTATTACTATTGTTATTACTATTATTTTCATGTAAAATGCCATTTATTATTCTGCCCATTTTATCCCCAGGAGCCAGCTTTGACTCCTGGAGATGAATTTGCTGTTGAGAAAGGCTCCAAGAACCTCCATGGACAAACCCCACTGGACGCATTCGCTTCTCCTACATCTTTTGATGACTCCCCTTGATGTTCACTGTGGCTTTTTTACCTGATTTAATTTGTAAAACGTGAGGATTCATTAATCAGTTTTGGCAGATCTTTAGAGCTGGTGGACACGACGGACACGGGGACCTCAGGCTGAAGAGGAGGTCAAGAGGGGGTGAAGATCCTCCTGCAGGGACATGGTGGAGCGGAGATCCCTGGACCTGTTCAGCCTGGCAGGAGCCCAGGACTGGGGGGAATGACTCTGGATATTTTTCCTGGCTGTATTCCGCGCACAGCTGTCAGTCCGTGAGGGCTTTGGGACCATCCTGTGTCTCGTGTGTCCCTTGGATGGGGATGTGGGGCCAGGATGGGTGCATGGCATGAGGGAATGAGGATTCTCTCAGGAATCCTTTTTTCCAGGCTGTCCAGGAGCTCCGCGGCACTAAACTCCTTTTATTTCCCTCCAACCTCCCTCCCCAGACCTCACATCACTTCCCTCCTTTGCCAAGAGGCCGAGAGAAGACCCAAAGTTTACATTTTTCAAGAGAGCACTAAAATCAACAATTTCCGGTGCTCTTCTTACCCAGAGACCCCGGCCAGGGAGTCAGGAAGATTTAGGGGTAGGAACTGCTGCCCATTCCCGCCGGCGTGGGCTGGGATCTGGGATAACGAGGTGTTCACATTCGAACAAAGCTGGGGGAAGGTGTCAGATCGCTCTCCCACAGCTGGGCCAGAGTGAGGGTGTGAGGCAACATTAAAGGCTCTGAGTGGAAAACAATAACAAACAGAAAAGGGGAGAAAAACCACCTTGTAGAGAAAAAGGGGAATAAAAAACAAAAGGGATGGGTGGGACCCGTGTGATGCTGAGCTCAAAGGCTCAGGGTTGTGTTCAGGGGATGCTGATGATTGTCCCGAATAATCGCCCTTCCATGGGGGTTTTTGGGAGCTGTGCACTCCAGGGAGTGGTTTCCCTCAATTTGTTTTGGAACCAAAGCCCTCTGAACCAGGCAGCTCCAAGGTGTGTGAATGAGGAACGCAGAAATCTGGGATTAATTTTTTAATGTGAAAATTGTGAAATGTGAAAATGCTGCTCTGGGCACCCTGTGCCAGGGCCCCACCACCCTCCCAGCCAGGAATTCCTTCCCAATATCCCATCCAACCCTGCCCTCTGGCACTGGGAAGCCATTCCCTGTGTCCTGTCCCTCCAGCCCTTGTCCCCAGTCCCTCTCCAGCTCTCCTGGAGCCCCTTTAGGCCCTGCAAGGGGCTCTGAGCTCTCCCTGGAGCCTTCCCTTCTCCAGGTGAACATTCCCAGCTCTCCCAGCCTGGCTCCAGAGGGGTTCCAGCCCTGGAGCAGCTCCGTGGTCTCCTCTGGACTCTCTCCAGCAGCTCCAGGTCCCTCCTGTTCTGGGATCCCTGTGCTGGAGGCAGCTCTGCAGGTGGGGTCTCACCTGAGCAGGGCAGAGGGGCAGAATTCCCCCTTTCCTGCTGCCCACCCTGGGATCAGCCCAGGATTCAGGGAGCTCTGGCTGCCGGAGGACACGGCTGGGACATGCCCAGCTCCGGAGACAGAACCCTGGGATTAATGGAGGGAATGAGCAGGAATTTCCCCCAGCCGGACCCCAGCTCCGGGTGCTGGGCAGAGCCAGGCCAGCTCCTGCCTGGAGCAACAGAGCTCGGGAGGAGCTGGGAAGGTGCAGCAGCACCAGGGAGTGCAGCCTGGAGCAAGGAAAAACATGTTTTAAGAAATATTATAACTGTAAATGACCCAGACACAGAGAAGGGATTTTTTTTTTTTCTTTTTT
>VXBT01004300.1:92162-108277 GCA_013400235.1 Oriolus oriolus | reverse complement strand
TTTTGCTTGTTTTGCTTTCAGTTCTCTCCAGTTGGCCCGGAGACCCCTGGCAGCAGCTGGAAACCGAAGAGGTTTGGAGCCTGAGAGGCACATGAGCCCCAGACAGTTTGATTGCTCAAACATTTCTCAAAGATTAGCTTTGTCAAAGCAAGCACCAGGGAGGATAAATCACGTGGCTCGAGCTCAGCTCCGTCCAGGCTGCTCCAGAGAAAGGCAGACTCCAAAGGGGTGAGGAGATGGCAACGAGCTGGAGCTGCAACATCACACGGGAGAGCTTCCCACGTAGATGAGGAGTAAAATCCAGGCAGGCACTTGCCCCATCCAAAAAAACCCTGGCTCAAGGCGTCGCAGAGATGAGCCAGATGTTCCTCTGGTTCAAAAGGACATTAAACCACTATTTTTACCCTAAAAAAAAAAAAAAAGAGAGAGCAGCTTAGAGGACCCATCCATTTTGTCACTGCTGTTTGCAGAACCCAGGGGTTAAAGTTAAGAGGGAAAAAAAACCCCAAGTCTGACGGTGATCCTGAGTCCATCTGACTGTGCTGCTTGCTCTTCTCGTTTATTTTTAAATCCTGAGCTTGGAGCAGGGGAGAAGCTCCTTGGAGCTGCTGCTTGTGCCCAGAGCCTGCTGGAGGGTTCAGGGCCCTGGGTCCTGCTGCAGGCCCTGCTCCAGAGGGCCAAGGCTGGGTTGGACACACCCTGAGGGATCCATGGGGGATTCCCTGCTCCATTCCAGGCTGGCTGAGCATTACAAACAATCCCAGAATATCCTGAGCTGGAAAAGACCCACGAGGATCATAAATCCAACCGTGCACGGCCACCCCAGCAATCTCACCCTGGGCATCCCTGGGAGCGCTGTCCAAACGCTCCCGGAGCTCTGGCAGCCTCGGGAATGTGACCATTCCATGGGGAGCCTGGGCAGAGACTGTGAGGGGAAAACCTTTCCCCAATCTCCGGCCTAAACCTCCCCTAGCACAGTTGGAAACTGCTCCTTAAGGGAAAACCCATCACAAACTGGTTTGGATGAGCACCAGCAGGAAACCCCCCGCGGCCAGGATTAAGGATCCACCCCAAGCATCCATCCACCTTCCCCAGCCCATTCCAAGCCCTCTGTTGTCGTGTTTGATGCACTTCAGTCTAATTAAGCACAGTTTAAATACAGCTCAGCTCTTCCTTTGCTCCTCCAGCCCCAGCCTGGGAGGTTTTTTCCAGGGCCACATGTAAGAACGATCTGCTTGGCCTCGCTTTTATTTATAGCTGCTCTTTGCAACTGGCTGCTTCTCAGTGCCGAGCAGAACCAGGAATTGCCCTTAGGAAAGGGAAGAAAACACAGGCAGGGTGGGTTGAACCCAGTTGTTTCTCCAGCCAGCAGGGTCAGAGGCAGAGGATGGATCCCAGCATGGACACAGAGCATCGTCTGGGACACCATGCACCAATTTTCCAACTCATTTTCTGCCCACACCTCACCAGACGTGAAAAATCTTCTAATTTCTCCAATTTTCTTTTAATTTTTTTTCCTATTTTTTCCTGATTTTCCCAAGTCAGGAGCACTGATACACAGAAATGGGTCCATGAGGTTTGGCCAGGGGTAAAGCAGCCCTGGATTTTGTGCAAATCACTCTGAAAAGATCTTTGCCCACCTTCCATTCACAGAATTATTTAAAACCAGTTTCTCTCTAAATATGAGATAAATAAATCCTCCACCTTTGGAGGAAAGATCAGTGATCCCAGGTGAAGAGGGGAGATAAAATAAGATGATTTTTTACACTGAAATGATCATTATTTCGGGGTTGGCATGAAAGAAAATAATTTATTTGCCCAAATTTTGGGTCCTTGGGAATCTTGGGGTGAAAGTGTTCGCAGGGGGGTTCAAGACATGAATTTATTGCTGTTTTATTGATCTGCTCAATAAAAACCCCAGAAATTATTTGCTTTCATCCTACAGCTGTGGCCAGATGTGATGCAGAGAGGAAGAGGAAGAAGCTCTTCCTCCCCCAGCCAGAGGTTTGATTCCATGTCCCATGGGACATCCAGGGATTCCTTCCCTCCCTGTCATCCAAAATCATCCCCTGAACAGCCTCATGTCTTTGATCCTATGGAGTGACCCCAGAAAACCCCCAGATTCCTACAGGGACTTAATTTTCTGGGTGATTATATAAATAACTGGGTTATAGCACCTCGTGTCCTTGCTTAGCTAGAGAGAATTCCAGCAGAAAATGAAGTTAAATAGGTTAAGGATGCAGCCTTTCCTGGGATGGGATGTTGGGAAAAGCTGGCTCATGACATGCAGGAAAGGGAAGGACAGGATTTGGGTGGGAAAATATGAATTAAACATGGAAGGGTTCTTGATGTTGTCCCATGCAGGTGGAAGAGTTGGACTCGATCCCCATGGGATCCAGTTCCAATCCAGGATATTTCAGGATTCTGTGATTCAAAGAGTACCTGAACAGCAAAACATGGAAAACAAAAATTATTGTCTGCCTTGAGGACTCTCCACTTACAAAGTGAGTGATTATCCCACCTTCTGGAAGCGTGGGGCAGCCTTTCCTTGGGAAACATGGGATCATCACTCTACATCTCCTGTATCCCAGGATACAGGGAGCTCAGCCAAAAAATCCTTTCTGATGTTTAAGATGCTGCAAAAACCAACATTTTTCCTTGTGTTCAGACAAAAACCTGCCAGAAGGAACTCAAAGGCAGCGCCTGTCATTTTAAAGAGAGAATTATTTAGGCCTCAGAGCTGACCTGAATTGGCAGAGCCCAGATCTGTATTTGGGACAGGAGTTTTTCCAAGGCCAGGCTGGGATTCGGAGCCGGCCCCCGGGAGAAGCTCCAGTTAATTCCGAAGGCTCCTCCCGGCCCCGCTCGCACGTCATTCCCACGTTGGCTCCACACAGATCTTTTCATCGAGGATGAAAAGAGAGCAAAGAGCTCTCTATTTACAGAGATGTTAGAAATGAGTGGTTCCACAGCTGCTGCAGAGACCTACATTCCTCCAGGCTGGACATGGAGAGGAGGAGAGCCTGGATCCACGGGCAGGATTCATGGAATATCCTCCTGAGATCCATCCTCACACCATCCCGAAATCCAGCTGAGGAATCTCCTGGGGAAACAGCACCAAACCCCACCAAAGCCACCCTGCCCCTCCCCTGGCCCAGCCTGAGGCCGTTCCCTCTCCTCCTGTCCCTGTTCCCTGGGAGCAGAGCCCGACCCCACCAGCTGCCCCCTCTTGTCAAGGAGTTCCAGAGAGGGAAAAGATCCCTCTGGATCCTCCTTTTCTCCAGGCTGAGCCCCTTTCCCAGCTCCCTCAGGAATTCTCCAGCCCCTTCCCAGCTCTGTTCCCTTCCCTGGACATGCTCCAGCCCCTCAGGGTCTCCCTTGCTGTGAGGGGAAAATAAATTTAAAAATTAAAAAAATTAAAAAGTGGGAGAAAATGTGAGGGGAAAATCAAGTGAGGGAAGTTTAGGGAGGGCTCTGCTGCAGAGCTTTTCTCTCCTGGATCCCCCTTTCCTCCGGGCGGAGCCCTTTCCCGGCTCCCTCAGGACGTCTCCAGCCCCTTCCCAGCTCTGTTCCCTTCCTTGGACATGCTCCAGCCCCGCAGGGTCTCCCTTGCTGTGAGGGGAAAATCAAGTGAGGGAAGTTTAGGGAGGGCTCTGCTGCAGAGCTTTTCTCTCCTGGATCCTCCTTTTCTCCAGGCTGAGCCCTTTCCCGGCTCCCTCAGGAAGTCTCCAGCCCCTTCCCAGCTCTGTTCCCTTCCCTGGACGTGCTCCAGCCCCTCAATGTCTCTCTTGTCTGGTCTTGCTTCCATATGGAAAATCCTGTGAAGCATTGCTCTTTACAAGGTGCTTCATTCCTTCTGGGAATTAAATCCCAATTATTTTAATTGCTCTTATCTGTCCCTGCTCGGTGCTTGGCAAATCCCAGCCCAGCCCTGTGGCACTGGCAGGCAAAGACCAAAAAATGCTGTAATGATGATCCAGCCCAGTGTGAGGCAGGGAGCAGCAGGAATTGTTATTATTTGCATTCAGAAGGTCGGAAAACAGTTGGAGGCATCCAAAAGCGAGGAATTCATGACTGGGATTTGCCTCTTTGGCTGGCAAAACCTCTCCCAAATATTCCAGCCCTGCTGCGTACAGGCTGTGATTCACCCTGGAGGAAACGATGGATTTCAGGCCGCCCCGAGCATTTCCCTTGATCCTTTTTGGATCGTTTGGACAAACCATTATTCCCCATTCTTTGTTCTGGCTGGGATGAGAAAAAAACAGGTGATTGAATCATTTCCCTTTATCTCCAAGCTATCCCAGCAAAAGCTCGCCCAACTGTCTGGGGAATGACTTAGTGCATCCCGTTATTGTGCTCAGGGAGGCTGTGGGTGGCTATTTCAGTACATCCAGGGCTTTTTTTTTTTTTTCCTTATAATTCTCCTTTTCAAACATTTTACAAGCGCTCCAGAGCGAGGAGGTTCCCAGCCTCCCACTGGTTTTGCAAGAGCCCAGCCAGAGCCAGAGGGTTTCTATTTGCAGGGACTCCAATAATGCTTGATTTGAAGGAGTGCGAGGCTGCCTCGTTTTCCAGGAGATGAGAAAAGCTGGCGGAGAAAAGGGGAATAATGGGAAAGGTGGGAAGAGCTCGGGGGTGTTGTACAGGCAGGCAAAGGTGCTTCAGAGCTGTCAGGAAATCACTGCCTGCCCCTTGCCTCCGACCCTGGGGAGGAGGGAAATGTCACCCAGGGCATCAGGGGAAGGGAAGCTCTTCTTTGATGGTTCTTGCCTTCCTTTTCCGTGTATTTCTGAAGGGTTGGAGCGTTTTCCCTGCAAAGCCTCTCCCGGTGAACCCCAGTGACACCCGTGATGGGCATTGTTTGGGGAGAAAACTGGGAAAATGAGAGGCTGGGATTTCCCCCTGGAGCAGCTGCTTGTTCTCTTCTTAGTTCAATTTAAAATCTCCTTTTGGGGCTGCCATTCCCTTTATTTTTCCTTCCTTTCTCCAGAATTTGCTCCACACTCCTCCCAGCTGATTTGTGCCACCCCACATTCCAAACCCTTCTGCCAAGGCACTTCCCAATTGTATCCCTTAATTTTCTGAACCCTCCCTGTGTCCCTTTTCCAACAGTTCCTCTGTGCATCCCTTTCCTGTCACCTGAAGCTTTCCCACCCCGCTCCGGTGAAAAATCCCATTAGAATTCCCGCCTTCCTTGCTGGGCTTTAAGATCAGAGCTTAAATTATTTTTCCACAATAGTGGCCTAATCCTTTCTCTTATCAGCATGGCAGATTAATTCTCCCAAGCATGGCTGGTACCTTGTCTTCTCCCTAATTAGACAGAGACAAATTTTGCTCCCGGATGAGCGCGGGCTTGGAATTAACAGCAGGAAAAGCCCCGAAGTGAAGCCCTGCCTTGGAGAGCATCTTCCTCCTATCCCAGCTGGCTCAGCCAAGGCAAACACAGAGCATATTGTGTGTCAACTCTAAATATACTCATCCCTCCAGCTGGGATTTAGGGACACTTCCCAAACATTCTCTAATAGCAACGGGATGTGTCAGCTGCAGCGAGGCGCTGTCAAAGCCTCCCTTCAACCCAGGGCCAACCTGCTTGGCCAGGGATGTTTCCAGGGCAGGAGGAGCAGAAAGGACTTCCCAAATTATTAGAGGAGCATGATAGCTGCCCTGTTTGAGTTGCACGGTTGGATTGGGAGCTTGCAGCGTCCTCACGGTTTAATCACGAGCTGAAGGTGCTGTTTGTTCCAGTTGTCCTCACACTTTTTCCACGAATTTGCCTTAATTGCTCTTATTTTCATTAACAGCTCAATGATCACTCTCCTTATTCAGCCCCAGCCCCAAGGGATGGCACCAGCAGGGATAAATTTTGTGCCAGCACAGCCCCAGGAGCTTGAAATACTTTGGAAAAGCAAACCCCTTGTATTTCCCTGGGATAATATCCCAGCACATAGAAGCATAAACACAGAACTCTCACTCCAGGAATTAATTCCTTTAAATCCTTGTTCACCTGAAAGCCCACACCACTCCCTCCAGACTTGTTCTATTTTACCCAGCCTAGAAGAAGAATTCCATTTAACTTTTAAACCCTGCCTTTGGATGAGACCAGAAACAATTCCAAAGCCTCTGGTGAATATTCCCCAGTGTCCTCCTGGGGAAAGACTGAACCACCCCAAGGTCTGCAGGCCAAATTCCTCCTGCTTTATCCCTGTGGGTGCACAGTGGTCCCAGCTCAGGCAGCTGCCTCAGAGAGCCCTCGGCTTAAATTTGTGCTCCTTGCTTCCCACGGGACCCGGTTTGGATCAGAGGGATGATTCCATGTCCTGGAAGAGTGAGTTCACCTGCTGGGGTAAGGTCTGGATTCCCTGGGTGATCAGCGACCACTCTGTGTTGAGCCAATCAGGCACATCCTACAAATACCCCCACTAATTAACATCCCAATTAACACCCTCCTCATTCTTAATGAGCGCTCAAGATGCAATAAATCCCTTTATCTCCTCTTTTTTCCCCCACTTAAAATGACCCTGTGGCTGGTGGATTACACCCCAGTAGACAGAGAGCATCACAAACCCACAGCCAGCAGCGTGGAGAAATTAATATCCTAATCTCATAAAGATTTTTAAATATTAACTTAAGCTGCTGAGGATGGATTAGGGAATCAGAAAGCAATCACCATTTTCCCCTAAATAACTGTTAAAATAGGAGAAATATGTCTGGTGTGGGGGGAGGAATTGATGTTCCGTCGCTAAAAGGCCTGACTCCCATGGGAATATTTCCCGGCTCCTGACACCTCGTTAAGTTATTTAACAACATCCCAATTTATTGTCCTGTCCAGAGACCACAGAAATTCCTAATATTAAGTAGGGAAAGAAAAAATAAAAATAGGTATTTATCAGCCTCCCTGCAGGAAAGGACATGCCGAGGAAATGCGAAATACGGGGTAACAGAGGCTTGCGACACAGAGCAAATTCCAAATCTGTCTGGAAATTCCACAGGGAATAAACACGCAATTATCCCAGTTGGGATGGGCTCAGAAAGTCTGCTGTGGCCTGGTCTGGCTGCTTCACATTTTCTCTCCAGAGAGAGAATCTCCAGCCCTTGTTGAATCTCCAGGGCCTCCTCAGGACTCGTTCCAGAAGTTTCTCTGGTTCCCACCACCCTCCCAGCCAGGAATTCCTTCCCAATATCCCATCCATCCCTGCCCTCTGGCAGTGGGAAGCCATTCCCTGTGTCCTGTCCCTCCATCCCTTGTCCCCAGTACCTCTCNTGTCCCCAGTCCCTCTCCAGCTCTCCTGGAGCCCCTTTAGGCCCTGCAAGGGGCTCTGAGCTCTCCCTGGAGCCTTCCCTTCTCCAGGGGAACATTCCCAGCTCTCCCAGCCTGGCTCCAGAGAGGCTCCAGCCCTGGAGCAGCTCTGTCGCCTCCTCTGGGCTCTCTCCAGCAGCTCCAGGTCCCTCCTGTGCTGGAATCCCTGAGCTGGAGGCAGCTCTGCAGGTGGGGTCTCACCTGAGCGGGGCAGAGGGGCAGAATTCCCCCTTTCCTGCTGCCCACGCTGGGATCAGCGCAGGGCATGGGGGGGTTCTGGGTCCCACACTGTCGGGGTATATCCAGCTTTTCCTCAATCAACACCCCCAGGTCCTTCTCCTCAGGGCTGCTCTCCATCCCTTCTCCATCCAGCCTGGATTTGTGCTGGGATTCCCTGATCCCTGTGCAGGGAGCACTTGGCCTTGGTGAACCTCCGGAGCTTCACATGGATCCACCTCTCCACATCCCTCGGGATTTCAGGAGGTGCCCCTCCACCTCCCTCCATGAGATTACAACCAGCTCTATCCACCCACCCAATTTCTATTTATTATTCCCTTTTATCACCCAGAACTGGGTTTAAAGCTGAGTAAAACATTCCAAATTCAATATTTTCTCTGCCAGCAGGAGAAGTGGGGACGTGACTCGGTCCCCACAGCCGAGCGGGACAAAACCCATTAGTCCTTGATTGCTGTGCAGGTAATAAAAGAGTTTTATAGGGAAAGGTCTGTGCAGGGCAAAGCCAAATTCTTGCTGAGCAGAGCCCTGCGAGGTTCTCTCTAAAAACAAACCATTAACATATGCACAATTAGGCTGCCTCAATTGTTATGCCACAAGCAAAACGCAATCCCGCCTTGGAATATCTAAACAGCCTTTTAATTCCAGCGAGCCGGCGGGGGGAAAAAAACGTGTTAGCATTAAAGGAATGTGTTTTTTTAATCACATCTAAAAATAACATTTATATAACCACCTACCCTGACATTTCACATCAGCAAGTGGCCAGAACCGCCTCGCTCAGCTGTATTAAAATATGCAAACGCCACGGGGTTTTAGCAGATTTTGGTTTCCTGAAAAAGAATTGCAGAGCTCCCAACTTTGGAGGCAAGAGGGAAGTCAGAGTGGTTCCTGCTCTGGTACAAATAAATCGTGTGTGATGCGTTCTTCAGCAGGTCAGTGACAGCCTGGATAACTCAGTCTTGGAATCAGGGAATGGTTTGGGTTGGAAGGGACCTTTGCTAAAAGGTTGGTTCTTGTTAGGATCTCAAGATTGCCCAGAGAAGCTGGGGCTGCCCCTGGATCCCTGGCAGTGTCCAAGGCCAGGCTGGACAGGGCTTGGAGCAGCCTGGGACAGTGGGAAGTGTCCCAGTGGGAAGTGGAATGGGATGATCTCTCTGGGTGTGCACAGGTGAAAAAAGAAAACCATGGATTTGAGGATCTGTGAGGAAGACTTTGGAGCAGGTGATGAATGAAGACCAGATCCCATTCCAGCTCTGTAGGACAATGCAGCTGCTTTTTTGACTTCTTATTCCAGCCCCAATTCTTCTGCTCCAGCTGAGGAAGTGCAGGATGTTCTCTGGGAACGTCTCTGAGATGCAGGAAAACTGAAATGGGAATTCAGCGGTGTTTGACAAATACCCAGAAACCCAGTTCCCATAAAAGAATTCGTAAAACCTTTCCCATGTAAAATGAGGTTTTGGACTCAAAAAGGAGGTTTAGATGGGATATTGAGAAGGAATTCCTGGCTGGGAGGATGGGGATGCCCTGGCAGAGGGTGCCCAGAGCAGCTGGGGCTGCCCCTGGATCCCTGGCAGTGTCCAAGGCCAGGCTGGACAGGGCTTGGAGCAGCCTGGGACAGTGGAAGGTGTCCCTGCCCATGGCAGGGGTGGGACTGGATGACCTTTAAGTCCAGTTCCAACCCAACCCATTCCATGATTCTGTGATTTATCCAAGGATAAGGGGCAGCACGAGGCAATGCTTTGCTTGAAGCCCCTCCTGGTGCAACCCTGCCGCCTCCAAGGAGCATTTCCGAGCTCTCCCCATTCTCTGCTGACTTCCTACAAATCATTTGTTACTGAGATTGATACTGCAGTTATGTAAACATCCATTATTTATCTGCTCTGGCCCTTTGAACCAGATGAGTGCTCCTGGATTTCCATTATTCCGTGTCTAAATTAATCACGGAGCATAAAATCAGTCACCATTTATGCGATATGAAAAGAAAAAAGAGATGTAAAAATAGCTCTCGTGGTGTGGAGATTACATGCCGTGTTCCCTGGGTAGGAACTCTTCAGGCATCCTGCTTTTTCCTGCAGGCCTGTGAAATATTGATGGCTTTTTTTAAAAAGGAAAAAAAACTCCCTGAAAATCATCTGTCTCCTCCAGAGAAAGTTGTTCCCTGATCCAGTCATTGACTCCCTCACCACGGGGAGCATGGCACAATCCCATCCATGTGCAGCTTCCCATCCTCTGGTAAATCCATGTCCTGCATCCCACCCTGCATCCAGGGTGAGACTGGGATCTCCTTCTGGGGCAGCCAGGAGCGTCTGACACCTTCCTGGGAATGTTTGACAACAGAATCCCAAAAGGCAATAGGGAGATGTGACACGGGAAGTTCCAGGAGGGCTCTGACAGCCTCTTCCAGGAAAGGATGGAGGTGGCTCATCCCTGCTGGATTTGAACAGGAATTGTCACTTCTCCAAACCCAAATGGGCCCTGCCACCCCCATGCAGGGAATGGAGCTGGGATTCAGCTCCAGGCATTTCATGGAATCCCAGAATGGTTTGGGTTGGAAGGGACCTTAAAGCTCATCTCATTCCAGCTCTCTGCCATGGGCAGGGACCCCTCCCACTGTCCCAGGCTGCTCCAAGCCCCGTCCAGCCTGGCCTTGGACACTGCCAGGGATCCAGGGGCAGCCACAGCTGCTCTGGGAATTCCATCCCAGCCCCTCCCCACCCTCCCAGCCAGGAATTCCTTCCCAATATCCCATCCAACCCTGCCCTCTGGCAGTGGGAAGCCATTCCCTGGGTCCTGTCCCTCCATCCCTTGTCCCCTGTCCCTCTCCAGCTCTCCTGGAGCCCCTTTAGGCCCTGCAAGGGGCTCTGAGCTCTCCCTGGAGCCTTCCCTTCTCCAGGCATCATCCACAATTCCACGTGCTGCTCTGATCCAGCATCAGGATTTGGGACACACCATGGGAAGAAGGCAGGGAGGGGTAAGAACATGAGATCTTTGGAAAAATTCTTTCTCTGCACTGGTTTTTCAGCATTTTGGGGATCCATCCCTTCCATTAACGGCGCGTGATCAGCAGAATTAACAAAGAGACCACCGAGAAGCCCAAATGAACAATATCATGGAAATAATTGGGCACAAAAGGCTTCTTTTAGGGATCAAAACCTCTGCTGGATGCCTGAGGTGGCCACCTAAAACACAGAGGCTAGACAAGAATAAGAGAATAAAAGCAGGTATTTATTTGAAGGGCCTTCAAAGGCACCCCCTGGGCAGTCAAAATGCTCCACCCAAGAGGGACCCTGGGTCACGGGTTCTTCACACTTTGATAAGTTTGGTTCATTTGCATATCAGGGTTAATTGTCCAGTTATAACTTCAGTTAATGGCGTAATTTCCCCAAGTTTGTCCTTCCTCTTCAGAGGCTTTTAGTTTACACATTTTGGGGCCTGGGACAACCTGGGTGTCCTTGGAGAGCAAACCCAGAGAGGTTTGTTATATCTGACCAGCATGAGAGAGCAGCAGCTGAGAGGCCACACAAAGCTGCAGAGGTACACATCAAGCAGTGCAGGATTTGAAAAATATAAAAGTTTAAACCTAAGGCATCATGCTGAGTGACCAGATCCTCACTGAGATGTTTTTCTAATTGGTGATGCTCCTCAAGCTTCAGCAGCTCCTTCACAACCTGATCTGAGCCTGGATCCCCCACCAGAAGCCAGAGCCACCCGTCAGCCTCCTCACACCCTTGTAAGTGAAGGAACAGCCACTCCTGACGGAATATCCTGGCGATATCCTGCAATATCCCAGCTCAATCCACTCCAGCTAATAATAACTGGCCTTGCTTCCCCTCCAGCGAGCGTGGCTGGAAGGAGGAACTTCTCCAAGCTTTAAATAACCTCCTGGATTGCCCCCTCCGGACCTGTGCTCCAGCTGGGAGCAGCTTTCCTGTTTGTTTGTTTGTTCCTTTTTCCTTGCCGTGATTGCGGGGAGGAAGGAATCCGGCTCCTGCCTCCCTGAAGAGCTCGGGCTTGGAGAGCAATTACTCAGCACCGCAGGCTCTGGTGGAGAATTAAAGGTCAGGGCACTTTTACTGCGGGCTTTTATCCTGGGCTTCCACAGGGTCACGGCTGATGATAAGCACATGTTCAAATCCACGTTTCCAAAGCAGCTCCCAGTCCAAAACATGGCTGTGGAAATCCAAGGAGAGCATTTTTAACCCTCTGTTTTCTCCTGATTTTACAGAGCAAAAAGCCTTTGGAGCCAAATCCCAATGAGACAGAGGGAGGGTGGTGGTGGAGCCTCTGCATCAGGATGGAGGTGGCTGATCCCTGCTGGATTTGAACAGGAATTATCACTTCTCCAAACCCAAATGGGCCCTGCCACCTCCATGCAGGGAATGGAGCTGGGATTCAGCTCCAGGCACTTCATGGAATCCCAGAATGGTTTGGGTTGGAAGGGACCTTAAAGCTCATCTCATTCCAGCTCTCTGCCATGGGCAGGGACACCTTCCACTATGCCAGGGTCCTCCAAGCCCCGTCCAGCCTGGCCTTGGACACTGCCAGGGATCCAGGGGCAGCCACAGCTGCTCTGGGAATTCCATCCCAGCCCCTCCCCTCCCTCCCAGCCAGGAATTCCTTCCCAATATCCCACCCATCCCTGCCCTCTGGCAGTGGGAAGCCATTCCCTGTGTCCTGTCCCTCCAGCCCTTGTCCCCTGTCCCTCTCCAGCTCTCCTGGAGCCCCTTTAGGCCCTGCAAGGGGCTCTGAGCTCTCCCTGGAGCCTTCCCTTCTCCAGGCATCATCCACAATTCCATGTGCTGCTCTGATCCAGCATCAGGATTTGGGAGACACCATGGGAAGAAGGCAGGGAGGGGTAAGAACATGAGATCTTTGGAACAATTCCTTCTCTGCACTGGTTTTTCAGCACTTTGGGGATCCATCCCTTCCATTAACAGCGCGTGATCAGCAGAATTAACGAAGAGACCACCGAGAAGCCCAAATGAACAATATCATGGAAATAATTGGGCACAAAAGGCTTCTTTTAGGGATCAAAACCTCTGCTGAGTGACCAGATCCAGCTGCCAATTATCCCAGGAACATTCCCTATCTGACCATCCAGGGGCACTCCGTGCCTGGGGCAGGATCCCACCTATCCTCATCCCACCATTCCCGAGGGCAGCTGAAGTTTTCCCATCCACCACACCCCAGGATCTTCCTGGGGGTGGAATTCCTGGCTCCGTGGGGCTGGAAATGAGCAGTTGGAGCTGGACTGGCAGGGGGCTGGGGCAGCTCCTGCCTCTGCTGACCCCGGGATGCGCTTCCAGCGCTGATGGATGGCCCCACCTGACAGAGCCTCGGCCTGAGCTCGGCCACACGTGAGATTAATTCATTGCACCTGTCCAAACAGAAAATATTCCTATTTTTTGGGTTCCAGCATAATGGAGAGGCCTGGGCGTGCCATGCTCGGGCGACCTTGGCCCAGCCTGGCGGGTCTGTTTCCCCTGGGGATGAGGGGACATCAAGCATCCCTTGTAATCCAAAGATGAAACACAGCAGAAAATCCAGGTCCTCGGAGCAGGGATGCACAGGGGGAAAGAATCCAAGCTCTGCTTCAGCTGCACGAGGAGCAGCGGCAGAACAGTTTGTGTTTTAATTAATAAGGAAATAATTTGGCGTGGAGCATCTTAATGCGGCTGATTCCTCGCTGCGGCATCGAATCCTGCGGCGGGAGAGCAGCAGGGAAAGCTTCCAGCAGCACGGCACAGGGCAGGAGGGATCTGCAGCCACCAGCAAGTGCTGGGCCAAAGCTGAGACTTCAAATTCCCAGCAAGTTCAGCAGGATTTTTGCCTGATTAAAGCTCGAGCCGCAGTCCAGGAATTTCTGCCTCTGCCACAATCCAGCCAGGCTTTGCGCAGGAGCTTGGGAGTGATCTGTTCCCCTTGATGGAGGTTTTTCTTGGAGAGAATTCAGGTTTATTCCATTAGAAAGGGGTTTCCTTTTTATGGTGGTGGGAAAGAAAAACCTGCTAGGTTGGCCCTGAGTTGGGACAGCTCAGATCTCTCTTGGTTTTAACCTTCTCTCCCGAAGGGAAAAGTTGCTGAAGGACTTTAGACTTGAGAAAGGACTCCAGACTTGCTAAAGGAACTTCAGAAATTGTTGTTCCTTGTAATGAGGGCCAAAGGATCTCTGGGAAGTGAAACAGGATCATAATGAGGTGGGCACCTTCCTTTTGCCGGGTCAAGAAATTGGAGTATTCAGCTGGAATTTCAAAGGGAGGAGCAATCGGGGGAAGATGAACTTCTGACCCTGTAATTACAAAGCAGAGATCGGCAGAAGGTGGGTGGCACCCTGGCCAAAATGACACGACAAAAATAAGAATTAAAAGGGCTAAAAGCCACTGGAAGTGGTCTGAAATTGCTCAGTCTTGAGGAATTACACAAAAACAAGGAGGAATTTCATTTGGGGGGATAAAGAGAATCATAAGGAAAAGTGAAAACCACCTGCCGATAGAAGGGGAATAAAATCTCGGTGATACCTGAGGGGATGCTGCAGGCAGTGCCACATCCACATTTTTTTGAGCACTTTCAGGCATGGAGACTCCCTGTGCCAAAGCCCAGCCACTCTTCCAGTGACGAAATTTTTCCTGACTTCAAGGAAAATGAGGGAATGAGAGGAAAATGCGGGGATGAGAGGAAAATGACAACAGACAGGATGTGCTAAAGCTGTCTGCCTGCTGGTTTGGGTGCTTTGCTGGATGGTGGGGACAGGGCTGGCTCTTTTTGTGGGTTCGGGGGGCGTTGTGCGGACACCTCCAAGCTCCCCTCATCCCTGGGGACATCCCAGCTGCTTTTCCAGCAGGAAAACCAAAAGCTGGAAGGGAAAAAAGCGTCTCAGCCCCCAAAGTGAAGGCCCTGCCTTTGTCACCAGCTCTCCCTGCACAAAGCTCACTTTATTTTCTCCTCAGCATTCAGGTCTCTGACTAAAGAAAACACAGAAAAACCCCACATTCAGAGACATTTTTTTTCCCTCTGCTTTGTTTATCAGCAAGATTAAGATTCCTGGCTGTGGAAGAAAGGAATATCTCCATTTATTTGTTTCAGGGCATGTGGAGTGCATTTGTTTCCTAGGATGCAAATTCATTGTTCCTGCTCTGAATGAAAGCCCCGGTGCCAAGAGCTGCCGTCGGATTGGGATCTCTTGGCATCATTTTTGCTGTGACTCCCCACACAGAGCGGGGATTTGAGTCCTCCCAATATTCTGCCCCTGGAAAAGCTTCCCAGTTTAATCCTTAAACTTCTTTCAGATGATTTCCCCTTTCCTAAAGTCCCGCTGTGCCGCAGGGTGGGATTTTGGGATGTGGATCACGCCACCAGCCCCGGGGTGCTGCACCAGCTGCCTGCGCCGCCAAAAAGGGCGAAATTGGGCGTTCAAATGCGATTGGCTGCGCTTCCCAATTCCATTTTTTATTTCTTTCTCTCCCTCCTGATTGTTTTAATTGGGATTTACACACACACACACCCCCCAAAGCGCAGCTGCATCTCCAAGTGCCACCAGGAAAAGCTGCTGCGTGCAGGGGACAGCGGGAAATTCCAGCCTTTCGCCATGGGATGAACCACCCCCCGAGCTCCCAGTTTGTCCCCAGGGTGGGCAGGGCCCTGTCCCCAGCCCGGCTCAGGGGCTGCCACCTCCCATTAGCTGCAGCAGGGGATGGCACAGTTGTGACACGGCTGTGCCTGACATGCCATGTCACCTCGGGAGATAATGACTTGGAAATTTGTGCTAATCATTGTTTTGACTGTTCCCCTGGAATGAGTGGGTTTGGGTTGGGTTTGGTGGGGGTTTTTTTTTGTTGTTTTTTTTTTTTTTCCCCAGCAGAACGTCTTGCACTTGAAGTGATTTTATTAGGGAATTGCTTTTTTTTTTTTCCAGAGGAGAAATAGCAGTTGTGCCAGCTGGAGGTTGGGAGTCGGGATTGACACCCCTGCAGCCCATTGGGATGGTGCTCCAAGGAAGATTTCTCAGATTCCAGCTCCTCCTTTCCAAATCCTGCTGCCCCAGACACCCTCACCTTCCTCATGACCACGACTCTGATGCCATCACCACTGAGTAAAGGAATTTTATAATAAATATCCACGGGAGGATCCATGTCCAGAGAGGGACAATGGCGCTGGGGAAGGGTTTGGAGCACCAGGATCAGCTGAGGGAGCTGGGAAAGGGCTCAGCCTGGAGAAAAGGAGGATCCAGGAGGGAAAAGCTCTGCACCAGAGCCCTCCCCACACTTCCCTCATTTCTTTCTCCCCTCACATTTTCTCTCACTTTTTGATTTTCCCCTCATGGCAAGAGAGACTTTGAGGGGCTGGAGCTTGTCCAGGGAGGGATAATGGAGCTGGGGAGGGTCTGGAGCACCAGGAGAGGCTGAGGGATGTGGTGGGGCTCAGCCTGGAGAAAAGGAGGATCCAGGAGGGAAAAGCTCTGCAGCAGAGCCCTCCCCACACTTCCCTCACTTTTTTTCCCCCCTCACGTTTTCTCCCACTTTTTGATTTTCCCCTCACAAGGGGCAAGGGAGACCCTGAGGGGCTGGAGCGTGTCCAGGGAAGGGAA
>VXBT01004300.1:76139-92071 GCA_013400235.1 Oriolus oriolus | reverse complement strand
CTTCATGGAAAGGGTTGTCCAGCCCTGGCACAGCTGCCCAGGGCAGTGGTGGAGTCCCAAATATATTGAGCAAGAAAATGCCAGTTTTGTATTCAAATATTTGGATGTGTTTTCTGCAGTTCCCTCGACCGGGGCTGAGCATTTGGGGCTGGGAAGCCTCCTGGTCCTCCTGCATTTCCGCTCCTGGGGGATTTAGAGGATTCTCCAGCCATCTGACCACCTCACATGGGCAATCCTCATCCCAAAAATCAGCAAATCTGGGATCACATCCCAGTTTGGCCAGGCTTTCCCAGCAGGACAGGAAAAGGCCTACAAAAAGGTGCCTCCATTACAGAGCCAGAGAATCCTTTAGGATGGAAAAGACCTTTAAGATTTGGGCTTGGGAAAGCAAAAAAAAACCAGGAAAAATTAGAATTACTGGGAAAAATTACAGCAAAATCAGGCCAGGATGTTAAAAGGTTTGGTTTTCCTCCTTAGGAAACTCCAGCAGGAATTTCTGGCCACACTCCCCCTCACAGAGCTGCAGCAGCCCCTAAATATCTGGAAGTCCCCCTTCTGCAGGGGACAACAATCCAGAGGTTCATGGTCATGTTTCCTGGGAAAATCAATCCTCTCCTCCCAAAAAAACCCAGTTTATGTTAAAGAAATAAATTAATGTAGCAGCATTGAAGCCCATTTCAATTTGACTTGTGAGTTTAGTTCTGTATAGACTTTTATATTATTAAATAGGGTGCAAAGCCTTAATTAAATAAACTTTAGCTCTTGCTGCAGGATTTTATCAGGGAAACCCAAACAATCCCTTCTGACATCATTTGACTTCTCCCCCTTTCTTTCCCTTTTCCTTGTCAAAATATTCATCCCAACTGGCACGTTCTCCCCGAGTATTTAGATTTTTGCAGACATTTTTACAATCTATTTGCATTTTTGTGGAAAAACTCTCCCATCTGTTTATTTCCCTCTTGCAACCGGCTGGGATGACTGGAATTGGAGAGATCAGGGAAGAGCCCAGAGTGGCTTTCCCTGGGCTCAGTCGTTCTGCTTTCCCCTCAGACATACTTTCTTGTCTTGGAGGCCCTGTCCTTGAAAATAAATCATCCAAGACATCCCTATTCCACAGGTTTCAGACGTTAAAATTTGGAAAATTCCTTACAAAACTCCAAACAAAACCCTCGCTGACGAAGGCACTGTCGGAATCTGAGCTGCAGATGCAGCCCGAGGTGAACAGCACATTTTGCAGGAATATTGTGAATATTTTCAGATCATATGGGTTGCTCTGACAAGCAGAGAGGCTCTTTTCCCTTTTAAATGAAATAATAAATAAAATAAGAGAAGCAGGGCGGCACGAGGATGGGTTTAGATGGGATATTGGGAAAGAATTCCTGGCTGGGAGGGTGGGCAGGGGCTGGGCTGGAATTCCCAGAGAAGCTGCCCCTGGATCCCTGGCAGTGTCCCAGGCCAGGCTGGAGCACCCTGGGATAGTGAGAGGTGTCCCATCCATACCAGTGGATGAGCTTTAGGGTCCTTTCCCACCCAAACCAGTTTGGGATTCTCTGGTCCAGCATCCCAGTCCCTGCCTGAGACTGGTCCAGGCTCCGTGCCCGTTGCTGGTTCCTTAAAGATAAATTCCTTAAGGTTACTCTCACCTTTTCCTGTAATTTATTTAGTGCCAAGCAGGGGGAATTCAGCCCCCAGAGTGCAGCTGGTGTCACTTCAATGCATAAATTCCAGACTGTTTAAAATCCACGTGGCTGTGGCACTTGGAGACGTGGCTCAGTGGTGGCCTTGGCAGTGCTGGGCTTGATAATCTTGGAGGTCTTTTCCGGCCTAAACAATTCCCCAGTTCTGAATTCCTTCTCTGGGCAGCTCCCCGGGCATTGCTGGAATTGCTGAGTGTTTCACAGGCAGCTCTTGGAATTCGCTGTTGGAGGGCGGATCACGCTCAGAACAGGGAAATTCTCCAGTAATTAATGCAATAATATAAAAAAAGAAATGGTGTGAGCTTTGCTGTGTGCACACAGCAGATGCTGGAAGTGGCGTTGATCCCAGAGTTCCCATTTTTCCCAGCATCAGGTTCCAGCGGGATGGGATGGGCTGGACAAGCAGAGCCCCTGGGGAGCCCAAACTTCCTCCTCCCTGCCCTGAGCCCGTAACTGTACTGTGAGCCAGTAACCTTCTCCTGAAACCACTTTGTACTCAACCTTGCTTTTTTTTTCCTCTGGCATTGTTCCTTCTCTCCCAAGGGAAATGTCCAAGCCCTCACTCGTCAGGAGGTCACTGGGAACGATGTTATCACTCCGTGGGGTCCCAGCCCTGGCTGCAGGTGAGCACAGCACATCTGGGCCAGCATTTAACATCTGCATCCAGACCCCTTGTGGGGCAGAGAAACATTAAAGCACCAAAAAGCCTCTTGGGAGAGCTAATCCAGGGAAAAACCTGGTAAAACAAGGTTTTTCCAAGGGCAGGGAGTGGCAGGAAAAGGGGGATGGATTCACAGTGACAGGGCAGGATTAGAGTTGGGATTAGGGAGGGAGGGGAGGCCTTGGCACAGAGTACCCAGAGAAGCTGTGGCTGCCCTTGGATCCCTGGGAGTGTCCAAGGCCAGGTTGGAGCACCCTGGGATAGTGGAAGGTGTCCCTGCCATGGCAGGGATGGAATGGGATGAGCTTTAAGGTCCCTTCCAACCCAAACCAGTCTGGAATTCCATGATCTCCCTTCCCTGGGCTTTGCAGAGCTCCCTGGACAAGCACAATCACTGTGGTGTGGTCCAGACCTGCTGCTGGCCGGGGAGAAGATTTTACAGTCGCAGAATCTTAAAATCCTTCAGGTTGGAAAGGACCTTTAGGACCATGGTTGTTTAGGAGCTCTTTACAAACCTGTTTTCTTCACCTCAGTTACTCCCCTGCAGAGAAAAGCTGCTGTTTGTTCATTAAAAGATGAAATAAATCCCGCAGTGCCGCAGTTGGTTCCCGGTTATCTTTTCATGAGGTTATTCCTACATCCATGGGTTCTCCCCTACCATCTGCTCCCCCTCCAGCCAGCAGCTTCCACAGAATGGGAAGTGCTGTTGGCCCATCCCAATTTAATTTTTTAGGCATTCACAAGGGCTACAACCACTGGTTTCCACCTCTCTCTCATGGAGAGCCTGGCTGAATTCCCCAGGAACAGCTCAACACACACCAACTTGCACCCAGCCCAGGTTTCATTTTAAACACGGGGATTTTGATTCCCCATGAGACTCTGAGCATCCCCAGTCCAGGAGGTTGTGCTGGAAAAGGCCCCCCGTGGTTCAGAAGGCTCCTGGGAGCACTTTGGGAAGTGCCAGGCTCTGCCCCCAGTGCCACCCTGAGCTGTGCCCACACCTGTGCCTCAGAGGGGACAGCTCTGCAGCCCATGTCCCCTCTCCATGGGCTGTGCCACGGCCAGGAAGCTCCTGGGATCCGTGGGGAATGATCCAGCCCTCAGTGACGCTGTGTCCATAGATCCAGGCTTCGTTTGGAGCTGCACACGGGGATTTGGTGTTTCCCACTGCCCTCATCCCAAACCTGCCACGCAGGGGCTTATCCCACATGGATGCAGAGCATGCCCTGCTCACAGGCTGGAGCACAGGTGATCTTTGGTGGGAAAACCTGAGCTTGGAAGCACAAGAGCTGTTGGATTTCCCCCTTTTTCACGGATAGAGCCGCACAGCTCCGACAGCCGTATCCTGCTGCTCCCAAGTTGGCTCCCAGATCTTTTCCTACATGCTGGAACAACCTGGAAGAGCCTCAAGCCCTTCTTCCCTTCCACTTGTGACCACTGGCATGATGACAGCCAGCAGATAACAACAGGCACAGCCCAAACCCTTCCCACTGGGAATCCTTCAATCCATGGCTTTGTCTCTGGGAGAGCCCGGAGGCCTGGGAGCCGTTTGGAAAAAGAGAATCCAAAACTCATCCTAGCAAACCAAATTGGCAGGAAAGGATCCGTTTTGGCTTACCCCTCATTTCCCATGGATGTGGAGAAAGTCCCCACACATCCCATTTACGGCTTCGAGGAAATTTCTCCTGGCCCGATCCATGCGGGACATATGGAATCCATTTTCCCTCACACCTGGCCACATATATTTGTTATGAAAGGTTCACGACTCCACGGGCTGTGTGACCTATTCCCAGGATGATTGGAGTTAAATGTGTTTCCTGCTCTCCCAAATTCCACATAAACCGCACAAACCAATCCGTAGATCCCCGGTGTAATATCCTGAGCCTACAAACACACGCAGGCAATAAGTCAGGGGGGAGGGAAAAATCCGATTGCTGCTTCCCATTAGTGAGCAGCTGCGAGGGGAAGGGAAGGAGGGAAAGAAAAACCCTGGAAATTTCAGGGAACAGCAGGAATTTTGTCATGCTCAAGCCCTAAAACCAGTTTCAAGCCCAAGTGGGGAAACTTTTGAACTCGGAGCTGATGCTCCATGTGGGAAAGGAGAGGATTTTGGAACCTCAGGGAATGGGAATGGTGCTCCGTGCATTGGGGTGTTCAGGCATCATTTCACTGCGCTTGTAATAAATAAAGCAAGCTTCTAAAAAATATGGAGAGGGGATTTTTCCATGGGCAGGCGGTGACCGGACAAGGGGGAATGGTTTTAAACTGAAAGGGAGATTTAGATTAGGGATTGGGAAGGAATTCCCAGCTGTGGAGGCAGGGAGACCCTGGCACAGGTTCCCAGGAAAGCTGTTGCTGCCCCTGGATCCCTGGAAGTGCCCAAGGCCTGGGAGAAACCTGGGACAGTGGAAGGTGTTGGGGGTGGAATGGAGTTTTGGAGTCCTTTCCAACCCAAACCAGTCTGGAATTCCATGATTCCACGATGCTGTGACTATCAGGGCCACAGGCTCGGAGGGCCGGGAAGGGCTATTGGATGCTCTGTATAATTCCTCCCTCCACCTGCATCCCTCAGCAGGGCACAGCCACACTCTGCATCCCCATGGCCCTGACCTTTCCGGGGAAGCCATGTCAGCTCCTCTTAGGATCAGCAGCTGGCATTTATGGCCGTGGTCTCTCCACCCCAAAAACGCAGCACCCTGCTTTTCATCCCGACCCACCACCGCCCCACCTCCCGCTCCGCTCATCCCGATCACACAGGACAAAAATCCACCCCAACAAAACAAAAAAGTCACTTTAGGGAAGGAGGACGGAACAGGGAACAACCCCAAACTTCCAACCCCACCCCTCCTTTCCCTGGGGAGAATTTTCCCTCAAGGAACCGAAGCGAGAGGCTGTGCACGGACCCCGTGCTGATGCAGCAGCACGAAATACCACGCGCATCCCTTCCAAAAGAGTCAAGTTGGATGTCATTATTTCCTGTTGGTAGACAGAAGGAGAGTGGGAAAAACTCCTGTTTTGGGAGCCAAGCGCCGCCGAGGAGAGCGATTAGCAGATGGCGTGGAAATTAGCTCATTATTATTAATTTGCCAGGCCTTTCCCAGTTCCTGAATTGCCCTTTGGAAGTTGCAAAGCAGCGTGTGCATATGGACAAAAGGAGGCTGCTTTTGGCAGAGCAGCTAATTAAGAGCTGTGCCACCCACTCCCTGAATGGGAGCCCTTCCCACCTGCCCCATCCCGGATTTGGGATGAGCGGCGCGCCGGGATAATGCTCAATAGGGAAGCCCCACGCCTGGTGCTTATTAATGTGCTGATGTTTTGTGTGAAGGAGTTAATGCTGCAAAAGGCCTTTTTTCTCTGTTTCTAAGGGGGTTTTGTGGAGGTGGTTACACCGACTGTTTAACAGCACTGAATATATCTATTTATTGGGAAATTAATTTAGGGACAAACATGCTTCAGCACACCAAAACCTCTCCTCCGTCCTCTTTCAAACTGGATTTTTTGCCCAGATTGTCACACATCCTTTTATTCCTTGCCAGGACATCACTGCCCTGTGGAGCTGAGAGAAGAATTTGGGCTGCTGGCCCAAAATTAGCTCAGAAAGAAAGGAGCTCAAAGTCTGAATTTATGGTGACTACACGGCCTCGAGTGGAGCTGTGATGGGACTTTTCTCCCAGCTCCTTTGTATAAAAGCTGCTGCAAATAATGATAATAATGATAATAATGATGGTAGTGATGATGATGATGACAACGATGATGACGATGATAATGATAATAATAATAATAAATAATCACAGAGTGGTTTGGCTTGGAAGGAACCTTGAAGATCACCCAATTCCAACCCCTTGCCATGGGCAGGGACACCTTCCACTATCCCAGGTTTCTCCAAGCCCCATCATCATCATCACCATCACTATCATTTCCCACACTAATATAAAATACTGTTATTATAAATTAATCAATGTAAATTACAAATTTGTAGATTTTAAAGGGACATCAAAAGGTTGGTTGGGACCACGCAAAACCATCCCTTTGGATGCCTTTTTCCATCCTTCCCAGGAGCTTTGAGCACTCGGAAATGAAGCCCTGCAGCCCCACTCAGGCCTGATCGCCGCCAATTAAAGCCAGCACAGAGGAGATCCCACGCTCAGCTGCTTTCCAGCAGCAGGAAAGCGGGAATTGTCATCCTCATCCAGAGTGGCAGTGCTGCGAGCCAGGGGAGGGCTGCAAGTGACACCGGCGCCGTGTCATTGCTGCGACAGCGCTAATTGCCCGCGTGGCACGGCTCCTAATTGATTTCCTCCTCATTAACGCCGCGATGCCGCTGCGGGGCTGGATCCGGGGTGAAGCGCTGCGGGTCTGGAATACGGGGAGTCGGGTGAGGGAAAGCTGGGCGTGGAAAGCAGGGAGATGGGAGAGGGAAAGTTAATCAGGGAGCTGGTGGTGATGTGGTGTCAGAGCACAACGTGTTGGGTTCAATTGGGGGATACCCCTTGAGTCACAGAAGGTTTGGGGTGGAAGGGACCTTAAAACTCATCCCATTCCAGCCCTGCCATGGGCAGGGACACCTTCCACTAGCCCAAGGTGCTCCAGCCCGGCCTTGGACACTTCCAGGGATGGGGCAGCCACAGCTTCTCTGGGAAATCCATTCCAGGGCCTCCCCACCGTCGCAGCCAGGAATCCCTTCCCAATATCAAATGGAAATCTCCGCAGTTTCAAACCATTCCCCTCTGTCCTGCCACTGTCTGCTTGTGTAAAAATTCCTTCTGCAGCTCACCCTGCTGCAAAAGCCTGGCAAGGAAATGGAACCCAGGAAACCTGTCCCACCCTCACAGCCAGGAATTCCTTCCCAATATCCCATCTAATCTTACCCTCCCTCAGTGGGATGCCATTCCCCCTTATCCTGTCGCTCCATCCCTTGTCCAAAGTCCCTCTCCAGCTTTCAATATTTTCCCTATTTCCCCTATTTTTCACTCTTTTCTATATTTGTTTGGGGGCCGTGCATGGAATCCTCAGGAAAAGCCGCTGTGACGTTTCCCTGGGCACAAGGGGCTGAGCGGTTCCATGTCATTCTCCAGACGGAAATCCTCGGAGCAGCTACAATGCGCTTTGTAATTAGAGTTAATTAACACTTCTGCAAATTGGTCTTTATTTAAGACCAGCTGCCGAGGCAAGAAAAATAAAAAGTCTATCAGCCCATAAAATATTAATTAGCACAAGTGTCTCGTTGGCTACTGCTGGGCTGTGTGGGGATGGGAGCTGGGCAAAGGGAGCTTTGTTTCCTTGGATAAAGAGTTTGGGAGCAGGAATTTGAAATAGAGAAATTCAGATTTCCTCACGGAGCCCCCACACATGACACAGGTAGACGGACAAAGTCTCGTCCCCTAAAACACAACCCAGCAGCCTGGAAATGCATTTGGAAGTGCAAGGGAGAGGATGTGGGGAGGAATAAAAATTAAATTTCGTTCACACATCAACTGGGGGAGAGCCCAGTGGTTTAATCATGGAATCATGGAATGATTTGGGATGGAAGGGACATTAAAGCTCAAAATTCCACCCCTGCCATGCCACTATCCCAGGTTGCTCCCAGCCCCATCCAAGCTGGCCTTGGACACTTCCAGGGATGCGATGATGTGAAAAACTCTTCCAAATTAATCTCCCCTTTCCTTCCAGCACCCCCTTCCTCTGGGATTTACCCTACTTCCTTCTCTCTGTTGTTTCGTCTGTATAAACCCACCCGAGAACTTCACGACAAATACTCTTTAGAACAAGGATTTTGTTCCCAAACTTTGCTGCTTGGGGGATTTTGTGCCGAGGCCACAGCGGGGCCGGTTCCTGCGTGGCTCCGCTCCGCTCTGACTGAATTAGGTCAGGGGCTTCTCCGGGCTATAACCATCTTAAAATTATGTGACAGAAACAAATAGGAAATATTTAAAGTTAAGGCACTGCAAGTACTTGTATTCAACATAAAGATGGGATCACTCGGAGTTTATATCTGCTTGCTAAAAATTCCTGTAAGGAGCTTGGTGAGGGATAAATAAAACCGGGAAAAATGTCCTTTTTCTCCCTTTCTGTGGCATCTGGATTGGTGCTCACTCTCAGAAAAACCAGCCTGGAGTCTGCACAGAAATAAAAACCAACTCCAGAAACAAATAGCTGCAGGGAAGGCAAACTGAAATGTAAAAATATCCCCAATTTCAATGGAATTTTTCAAACCAGCTTTGCTGTGAATTCCCTTGAAAATGTGTCAGCTCCGCATGGAGGCCATTAACCATTCCTGGTGGACCCAGCGAAGAGTTCCAGCAAGGAAAGCACTTCTTTGCAAAAGGAGAAAAAAGTGTTTCATTCCAGTTTAAAGTCTGGATGTTGCCTATGTTGTATTTTTATTTTGTTTTCCAGCATAAAGTCAGGAAAGATTTTAGAGGGTTAAAACCAAGCTCAGCTGAAACAGATTCCAGTGCAACACCAAGGTGAGGTTCTGTTTCGGGGCTTTTTCATCTTTCCTGATAGTCTGACAAAGAATGAGCCATTTTCTTTCATTTTGCCCTCAATAATTACAATGAAATACAAAATAAATGTTAAATGTGAAATATAAATATGAAACATGAAAGGTGAGCGATGAGAGGAGCAGTTGTTCGCAGTGGTGTCACCCCACGGGTCAGCCCACGCTGGGCTCTATTTTCCAGCACGAGATGCTCACCCTTGACCTTTGTGCCTCCTGCTCCCGATTTTCCATCCCGTTACAAATCCATTTTCCATGGGATATTTGGTTTCAGCAGCTCGCGGTGCTGCTCAGTGGAAGGCAGGACTGGAGACACCTCCAGCCCCCTGAGGAAGGTTGGATGCACCCATGGTCAATCTGAAATGTTGGAATCACCCATGTGAGGGTGATCCTTCATCACCTGGAGGAAGGAAATGAGGCACAAGGAGTTTGGGATGTGCACTGACACATCCCTGCTAAAATTCTATGGATATCAGGAAAAGGTTCTTCCCCCAGAGTGTGGTGGGCCCTGAATTCCCTGAGGGAATGCTCACATTCCCAAGGCTGCCAGAGCTCCAGGAGCATTGGGACAATGCTCCCAGAGGGGCACAGGGTGGGATTGTTGGGGTGTCCTGGGCAGGGCCAGGAGCTGGATGGATGATCCTCACATTCCCTTCCCTTGGGAATGTGTGTGGAAGTGGTCAGTGAGAAAATGTGGTGTCTCATTGACTGGGAAACCTCCCATGATCCGCAGAGGACGCAGCAGCTGCAACGGGCATGGAACACTTTTGGGAGCCAATGGAGGAGCCTGATCCCAGCAGGAAAAGCTCCAGGTGCTCCCAGGACACGGCTCCGCCATCCTCTGGCAGAGAGAGCTCCCCGAGAGCCCCGCAGGGCCCACGCTCACCTGGGCAGGTGACAGGATGGGAGGTGACAGCCGCGGGAGCGCCGCTCCCGCCGGGAGGGTTGTGCCAGGTGAGACAGAACGGGAGACGCCGCCACATCCCCGGGAAGGTGTCGGGAGCGGCGGGGACACCGCTCGTGTTTCCACGAGCGCCAGCACAATGTCACAACAGCTCCCACGCCGATTAATGTGATGGGAAAAGTGCAGCTCCGTGGCACAGGGAGAGCGCTGGGCAAACAGGGAACTCCGAGATCTGCCTTTTCCGAGGGTGAAATCCAAGCCTGAGCCACGGCAGAGCCCTGCGGAGAGAGGAACGCTGCGGATCCCATTCCCCTTTGTGTGGCTGGGGGGTTGGCTCTATAATCCCAAGGGAAAAAAAGGCTCCCGAAGATTTAAAGAGGCTTTGGCTCAGCCTTTGAATGCCTTTTCATTTTCCCCTATTCATGGATCAAATCGAGCTCCCTGCTCTGAATAATTGCATTTTACCTGCCAAAAAACACGGGCTGCAAACCTCAGAGCGCTTTATTCCTCCTGATGGCGCATAAAGCATAAACACAAAGTTTGCTAAAAACAGGGAAAAATAAGACTCGTTTTTTTCTCTTCAACATAATTGCCGAGGGGAAGCATTAACTCGTAAATCATAGGCACAAATTCAGCGAGGATTGAAACGCTACACTCAGCAGCAGGCAAATTACAGCCACACCACTCCATCACCTTCCAAGGGCATTGTTGGCAATATGTTCCTCATAAGCAGAGTTAAAGGGGGGGAAAAAGCAAAAAGAAAAAGCCTTAAAGCCATGAGGAAGGCTGGGATGCTGAAAGGAAGGCAGGGATGGATTCACCTCAACCCATCCTGCCTGGACTCACCACCTTTAACAGGGAAGGATTTATCCCAATATCCCATCCATCCCTGCCCTCTGGCAGTGGGAAGCCATTCCCTGGGTCCTGTCCCTCCAGCCCTCGTCCCCAGTCCCTCTCCAGCTCTCCTGGAGCCCCTTTAGGCCCTGCAAGGGGCTCTGAGCTCTCCCTGGAGCCTTCTCTTCTCCAGGTGAGCACCCCCAGCTCTCCCAGCCTGGCTCCAGAGGGGCTCCAGCCTTGGAACAGCTCCGTGGCCTCCTCTGGACTTGCTCCAGCAGCTCCACATCCTTCCTGTGCTGGGCCTCAGAGCTGGAAGCTCATGATTAGACCTGAATTATACCTGGGATTATACCTGGGATTTTCAGTTTGTGACAAGGCCACCAAAAGCTGGGTTTGAGGGGAAGAAGGACGAAAACACCAACGTTTAGCACCCCTAAAGCACCACTGGCACTTCCTGGACACTCAGACCTCATCCTGTGGAACAGGGCAGCTCCAGCTCTGCTTTGGCTCAGGGAAAGAGTCTCAGAAATAAGGATTTAACAGCTGTTCTTTGTGCTTGCTTCCTCTCCAATTTAATGTTTCCTTTTAGAGCCTCCTGTCCCAGCAAGTGTTTAAAGCTGCCCTTTACCGTGCAGAGCATCTCTAAAATCTGCCTTGTGCCCCAACCTCCAAAACTCCTGTTTTCAGGTACAGATAATTATGGCCACGAGGGTTTTTTCCCTTTTGATCTCGCAGTGGGACTAACCCAGCGAAGAGGGAGCTTCTCCTCAGCTGCAGAAACCCAGCCCAGATGTGGCTCCAAGAGGGTGAAGAGGAACCTCAAAATAATTTCTGTCTGTTCAACACCCAGCTGTGCCCAACCCCAGCACCCAGAACTGGGGGTGGGCACAACTTGGCAGGTTTGGGGGATATTTTTACAGCCCAGGGGCTGGCAAATACCTCAGAGCTGGAGGTGGGAGACACCTGAGGTTTTGCCAAAAAATGCTTGAGCAAACTGAGCAAAATGCACTGCCTGTTCCCCATTTCCTTTCTTTTTTTGCATTTTCTGTGGCATTTCAGGTCTCCAGGGCAGGAGTTCCCCTTCCTGCTGCAGGCTGAGGCTCTGCAATGGGGAAGGAAGATATTTCTGGGTGTTTTTAGCCTCTGTTTGTGTTGCTAGGATGGGTGGCATCGCTGGGGTGTGACACAGGGAGCTGGGCATCCCTTGCCCAGCCTGGAGCAGGGAAGGGGCTGCTGCCACACAGGGCCCTGGCACAGCCTGGGGGTCACCAACAGCAACAAAAAACCCTGTCAGAGCTGTGAAAAATTCCCAGGAATGTGCCCACCAATAATATTTTCATGCTGGCGGGCAGCAGACGTGGTCTGCGTTAATTTTGGGGTGGAAAACCCTGCCTGCTTTGGGGATTTCCAGCACGAGGAGATGGCGGGGATGATGGACAGAGGAGTGAGAATGGAATAACTGGAGCCGCTGGAGAGATGTTCATGGGCACCTGAAGGCCTGGGATCAGAGGTGCAGGGCTTGCAATAACCTCAGCTCGGCAGAGCCGCGTCCATCTCCTGGGAACTCATGAGCCGCCATTCCCGCCGCAGCAGCCAGAGGGAATCCCAGGGCACATTTATTAGACCCGAGGAAGAAGCTGCTCGTCCCATTTTTCCTGCAACAATTGATGAGAGCGGGGATTAAACTGACACCCAACAATAAAAACAACTCCTGAGGCGGCCGGAGCCCGGCAAGGCCGAGCACGTCTCGGGGACGGGCCAAAATCGTGTTACCACATTAAACCTTGCCTTAGACAAGAGCTGAATTAGATCAGACTTAACAAAGCAGGTCTTAGGAGAATTTCTCCTCCAGGCCTTCCAGCTCTGCCTGGTGGTGGTTGAGATCCCAACCCTTTACAGTCCTGCATGAGGCGAGACTGAATTGTGGCAAGGATATCGTGGAATAATTGAATGTTTTATGTTGGAAAAGCCCTTTAGGACTGGCAGGAGGAAGCAGCAGCTCTTGTGGGGCAGGCAAGGCTCCTGCACCGGGGTTTGGTGGTCAGCAAACTTCCCCATATTGCAGGAAACACCAGTTCATGTTCCCCCTCCACCCTCTGAACGCACCCTGGGTATTTTTAAATTATCCCAAAATCTGAACAGGCAGCGGAAATGTGCCGAGTTAGGGAGGGAGCTGCTGGAGAGCAGGGTTAGAGAGCTGTAATGTTATTTTTCACCCCTCCTGCTGCTGCTTTTGAGGCAGGGAGGTGAATCCTGGGACAGGCAACGAGGGAAAAACCTTCCCAAGCTCCTCATCCTCGCAGAGCTCACCGCAGATGAGCATTAGGTTGTCTGGAGTTTGAGCCTCGCACAAACTTTTTAATCCTCGTGTCTTTCTAGTGACCAACAGACCTCTGCCGGCAGTAATTGCATGCATTTCCGGAATTTATCTCCTCTGGATTGCCTTTGGCATCTAATCCCATAAAATTGCCTCTTTGCTGAAGGGATGTCGTATGTCTGGAGGCGCTGGAGGGGTTAATGTGATGTGTAACCAATGGAAGATATATTTAATGATCTCTGAAATTGCTTCTGTGAAGCATCCCCATAACTGCCACAACTCGATTTACTACAGATCCTGCAAATAACAAATGTAATTACTTGGGAATCAACATAATATTGGGTCAGACAGGCTGATATTCCCTCAGTTTGCTGGAAACTTAATATAAATCTGGAGCAAGTGTCTATCTCCAGTCATATTCCCGGGCTGCGCTCTCAGGAACAACATCCAGCGTGGATTTCTGGAAAAATGTTTAAAAGCCAGAGTGCTGTTATATTCATTTTTGCCTTATTGAGGGCTGTAATATTAATTTTTGCCTGATTATTTTGCCCTGTTACACCAGGACTTTGCACCTTTGCATCACCGGGTGGGAGCTTTTCACTGTCAGCACTGGTTTTGCTGTGTTCATCACGTTCAGCAGCACAGCCGGAGGCTGTTCCGTGTTCCCCAGTCCTTGACATTCCTTGCTGTGCCTCCTGAAGGACGAGCAGATGAGGGAGATAAAAGCCACGGTGTGATGGGAATGCTGACGCCCACAGCATCCCCGGCGCTCCCTGCGAAGGGGCTGCGGAATCCCAGCAAGGTTTGGGTCAGCACTGCTCAGCGAGGCCACAGATGGCTGGGAAGACCTGGATTTTGGGGGGGTCTCTCCTTCCCATTTCCCTTGGCGATCCAAGATTTGAATTCCTTCCCAGCTCCAAGGCTGGAGGTGCTGGAGGGTTCAACTGGAACCGGTCGCCTCCTGTGTGCCCGTGGTGGTGGCAGCCGGACCCTGGAGAGGAAGGTCCTCTGGCCACTGGGAAGCTGGGTCTGGCAGGCAGAGGGATAATTGTTAGATAATGTCTGACTCCCAGATCTTCCTGGGAAGATTCACCTTGCCAGGAGGCAGAGGATTTCTGCCAGCTGGATGTTCCTAGGTCACACATCGTCCTCTCTTTGGAGGTCGTGCAGGAAAACTCACACTGAACATCCAGGAAGAGACACCAGCTCCATTCCCTGGGTGCTGAGCTGCTCCAGAGGGAACCACGGCATCATTAAGGCTGGAAAAGCCATCGAGTCCAACCATTCCAAGGTCACCACCATGTCCCTGGGCGCCACATCCACGCATTCGATGAACACTTCCACGGATGGTGATTCCACAACCTGACCACCCTTTCAGTGGTCAGTACATCAGGATTCCCTGGGACATTTGAGGTTTTATGAGCACACAAAACCTCAAATTTGAGGTTTTATGAGCAGTGGTGATGAGCTCTCCTTCCCAAGCTCCAGGTGTTAGATGCTGGGTTTGGATACAATCCCTCCACCTGGAGAGATGCGTCACCCCATAGGTGACACCACGGTCCCCCTGCTGCCAGCATCACCCCCATCAATCCCCTAAAGACACCCCCTTCCCAGGAAAACCCCAGCACAGCTGATGCCTCCCATTTTTCAAGAACAAAGGTTTTACGCCCGAATGATAAAGCTCCCGAAACCGCGGCCCAGGGCCCGGAGCCCGCGCGGTGACAAGCGAGATAAAGCAGACAAAGGCACGGGGAGGCTCTCGTGTTGCAGTGCTAATAAATAAGGCTCTCCACAGTCTCTCCAGAGGAGAAACATTCCAGTTGGTTCAATAAAACAGGCTATAACAAGAGATTTATACGGCATATATTGGATTTATTCATCGAGTATTGCGGGGACATTTTTTTCCTGCTCCAGGTCCTTCCTCGGCAGCAGCTGCTTATCACTGGTGCCTTTGTGTAGGGGACAGGGGCTGGGGGGCTCAGATCCTGCTCACGGGGTATTGATCGCAGGCACATCATGGATGTGTGTGGCTTTTCTGCCTCCAGCAGCTCCAAAATCCCCAAGCCAGGCTGTCCTCGTGGAAAATAAAAAAGGAATGGCAAACCAACAATTTTTGGCAGTTCTCCCACCCTGACCACCATTTCCTACACCAAAAGACTCCTACAGTAGGCAAACAGGCAGGTTTGAATGGCTCAGAGTATGATTTAGGCTAAAAACTGCTTAAAATGTAATTTTAGGATTTTGCTATAAGGTGAATTTGGGCTTTTTGGGGCTTGTTTTTGTCACAGAGTCCGTGAGCAGCCCTTACACAAAGGCTGAGACACACATATAGGTAAGGCCATGGAGGTGTGTAATGTATACACCTAGCAGACCCTAATAATGAGCCAAATTAGCCTAAATTCATTAAGTTCTCATTATAGACCTGGAAACCGAATTATTTTCTTGTCTTCTCTAACTGTGGAGCAAATGCTTTGCAAGTACTGCGGTCGTTGCAGCCCCAAATTCCTCTTTGTGACAGAACTTCCCAATGATTATCATTATTATCTCAAAAGAATCTGACCAGAACCCCAAACCCACACTCAGCAAATGCCTCACTGCCCGTATCAAAGCATGGATGAGGTTAATCCACTCCATCCCAAGGCTTTTCCCACAATAATCCCGTAACCAGATGTCACACAAGGAGTTATCGGGGAAACCCGGCTTTGCTCGGGCACTCTCCTCCTCCTTATCACCAGATTACACCCAGTGAAACCCTGACAGATTTGAGGCAACCAGAAGCTCATAAAAGAAAAGGGTCAGGAGGGCAAAGGGACAAGGTTTGGATGTCAAGCAAGGACTCGGAGAAGGAGACACAGCCCCGGATCGCTTGGCAGAAATCGGAGGATGCGGCGGCATCGTAATGTAAAATGCATTAAGCTGTCAAAATGAAGATCCTGTCTTCAATCACTCCGAGTCCCCCAGGCCCCCATGTTAAATATTACATCAAGACATTTCCTGTCTGGCATTTGTGGGGGGGG
>VXBT01004300.1:53566-76040 GCA_013400235.1 Oriolus oriolus | reverse complement strand
GGGGGGGGGGGGAAAGGGAAAAAGCAAAAAGGAGAAAGGAGAAGAAAGGTGTGTTCGGCCTCGCAGTGCGGGGGTGGCCCTGGCACGAGTGTCACCTCCACGGTGACACAGGGACTTGTTCTGTGGAAAATTTTTCTCCTTCTCCCCCATAAATTTAGTTGGTCAGCGAGAAGAACTCCCAGGAAAAGCTGCCACTCTGTTCTGAGTGGGTTTTGGCTTTTCTGAGGCCTGCAGGCAGCCCTGGCTTCACCTCTGGCACCAAGGCCTCTCACCTTAACCGAGCCCCTTGTGGAACATCCTCGTCCTTCCTTGCTCCCAGCCTGGTACCTGGGGACGCTCAGAGAACTTCATCTGAATTAATTTCTAAAGTGGATTAGTTAAACTTCATTAAAGCCCGGTGTAGACAGCCTTTTTCAGAATTAAGGTGGCCTTAATTTAATTTCCTCAGGAGCTTAATTTACTTCAATCAGCTCCTGGTGCAGCTCATGGGGACAGCCCCAGGCAGCCTCGGTGACTGTCAGCATTGTCAGGACATTTGGGGACAGCCACTCTGCTCCTCCCTGTATCACCACTGCCATCATCCCGAAAAGGGGATCAGGAATGACAGAATTCATCCCAAAAAGGGGAGCAGGAACGACAGTATTCATCACCTGAGCCTGGCTGATGAGAGGAAGAACCACAAACCCCATTTCTGACCATGAAAGGCTCCGTGAATAACTGAACCACTGCTTCTTAAAAACTTTACAGCTTCCCTCATAAAAAATGCCAATAAATCCTGCCCTGGAAACAATTTCAAAGAGTGGATTCCTGTCTTTCCTCTTCTGCTTTGATGGTTGCCTGTAAATTCTCATAGCATCACTTCCAGCCTGGAATAGCAAGCCCTGAATTTCAGCTCCGGTGCTTCCAGCTCGATGGGATTCTAGAATCCCAGAATGTTTTAGGATGGAAGGGACCTTACAACCCATCTTGTTCCACACCCTGCCATGGGCAGGGACACCTTCCACTATCCCAGGTTTCCCCAAGCCCCAGCAGTCCCAGGGATGGGGCAGCCACAGCTTCTCTGGGCCACAAATGCCCTTTCTAGAAAGCAGTAAAATGTGTCACCCCGCCCCGTCCTCGAGGCAGTAATTTCATTTAGCAACAACAGCTGGGAGAAAAACAGACACTTCCCAAAAATCCTGACCATCACCGAGTCCTTCTCTCCTGACACAAGATTTGTTGGAAGCTGTAAAGCCCCTGATTAAGGTCTCCAGGAGCTCTGACACCCCCAGGGACGCTGCTTTCCATGGAAAAGCAATTCCAGGGCCCTGCTCAAGCAGCAGAGATTGGGGGCTGCATTTTGAGCAGTTTTCCCTCGTTGTCACTGGGTTTGTTTTTAATGAAAGCTGGAGCCGTGCCGATTAAAGAATAATGTCACAGAAGGGGCTGATCAAATTGAAAAGATCCATCAGATTAATTACCATCCTTAAAGGAGCTTGTCCATTTATTAGAAACAAAAGCCCTGGGCTTGCTGTCGAGATTATGATATCTCCTATTTTCCAATATTTCCATTTGATCTTGTAAAACCAATCCATGGGACTGATGTAAAGTCACAGAGAATTTGCGTGGAGCCTTTCCTGGCTGCCTGCTGGGAATGCTCACTGGATGCTCACTGGATACTCAGCCTGTGCTCACCATTCACCTTCTTCACCCTCTGGAGCACTCGCTGCTTTTTTTTGAAGGCTTCCAAGGCAGTCCTGGCTGCTTTCCAGTCCTCACCCCGACCTGCCTGAGCACAGCACGGCCTGTTTGAAGTGCTGCATCAATATTTATCACAACTTTGGAGGATAAGGAATATTTTAATCTTAAAACACCTCCCTGGCTGGGGCAAGATTAAATAAATGCATAACTAAAAGATGTAGGCAAGTGAACCTTTTACCCAGCACCAGCAACTTGGTAAAGGCACAGGCAGGCAAATTTAGGGCTCCAGACTCCAAAGCTGTGATTCTAAATTAAAATCATCTGTCAGCTCACCCGAAGCCTTTGAATTCAACACGTTGCAATTTCCTTTCTGACCATAATAATGAGCACAATGTTAATAAAGCAGCCTGAGCTTTGCTGTGGGATCTCCTAAAGCTTCCCACACGACCAAAGGGGGTCAGTGCTCTGCGCCTCAAGAGAATTTGGCGTGGTCCAGATGATTCCTGAGGGGAGCAGGGTGGTGGATTCCCGTGGGATGACCTGGACCCTGCTCCAGGTCCCTGCTTGGAGCAAGGCAGGGGTTGGTCTCTTCTCCCCAGTAAAAGGGACAAAACAGCCTCAAGCTGTGGCCCAGAGCAGCTGTGGCTGCCCCTGGATCACTGGAAGTGTCCGAGGGCGGGCTGGATGGGGCTTGGAGCACCCTGGGATAGTGGAAGGTGTCCCTGCCCATGGACTGGGATAATCAAGGTCTCTTCCCACCCAAACCAGTCTGGGATTCCAGGATTCTATCAAATGACCCATCCCAGTTTGAGAAACCGTCATTAGAAGCTGATGGAGCTCCCAGGGCCACAGGAGGATGTTTTCCTAAATTTCCTGTAGAATTCCCATTCCCTCCGTGCGGTGCCCCGGGAACGGTGTCTGCACCACTCCCTTCCCGAGGAGCTGTGCTCAGAATCAATTCCCACCACCCAGGAGGTGCTCTGGGACTCCACCCCTTTCATGACACGTCCTTCAAGCCAATTATTCCTCATGGAAGACCCCAGCTTGGGGAAAACACCATTATTTTATTGGGAAGGAAGCGTTTCAGCGCAAACGTGATTTAAAACATCGGGAAGTTTTCCACACGCTGCGCTCGGCCGGGATTCCAGCAGGGACCAGCGGCAAGGCTCGGGATTGCTGTGAGTTTCATGCCTGGCTGAGATGATCCGCAGGAGGCAGCGCATGGATGAGCATTTTGGGTGCTTTCCCTGCGGCTTGCAGACCTCGCCTGAACCCATCAGCCACAAATTCCGCTTCTCCCGCTTCCCAGCATCTCCCGAACCCGGAGCCAGCAGCCTTCCCAACACGCAGCGGTGCAACAGAGACATCCTGAGCCCCTGGTCCTGGATGAGCTCCCGAAATCTGAGCGTGGCTGGGGCTCCTGGCTGCGCTCAGTAAATACCAGAGCTGTGTTTCTCAGGGCTGCTTTGCGCTGATGCAAGCAGGGATCGTATTTTGAAGCTCCCACGAAGCAAAGCTTCCCTGTAATTTGCTAAATTTATCCCAAACACAATAGCGTGTGTGTAAAGGGGGATCTAAGTATGGAAGCCACTGTTTTAATATAATTGGCCTTTTAGATTAAAAGCCTCTTGTAATAACCTTTTTCTAAGAAGCAGAAAAAGTCATAATTACAGAGCAGCCACACATGACAGATAGATGTTCCAAACCGAGGGAATTAACTCTTCCCTGAGTTTCCAGTGGAGAAATCCCTGCCAGGATCAGCCACCAGCATTACATAAAAGGGAAAGACAAACCCCCTCACGCACCGAAATTCATTTTTAGTAACTTGGTGTTTCTCTCCTTTGCCTGGGAAATCAGGGTGGGGTTTTCTGCTGGGTTAAGGAGAGTCTGAACCTGGGTTAAGGAGTGTCTGAACCTGGCTGTGTAAGCATTTATTATTTATTATTATTTTAATATCCTGCCTCCTGCAATACATCCATTGAATGGGACAGAAATCACCCTGCTCTGAAGGAGGGACCAGCCCAGCCAAGCTCTAAGGGGCAGATCCAGCTGGTCCTTCCCCTGCTCCAGGTCCTGTCCTGAACAAAGAGGAGGGGGCTTAGACTGGATATAGGGGAAATTTCTCCATGGAAAGGCTTGTCCAGCCCGGGCACAGCGGTGGAGTCCCCATTCCTGGAAGGATTTAAAAGCCCTGCGGATGTGGCGCTTGGGGACGTGGTCAGAGGTGGGACTGGCAGTGCTGGGGAATGCTTGGATGGTCTGGGAGGGCTCTTCCAACCTTAACAACTCTGTGATTCCACATGCAAGGAGTACAACGAGCTGCTGCCAAGGAATTGCTGCGAGGAGGAGAATTCCTCACTGGGATTAGTGGGAAAACAAACACCATGAGAGCTCATCCTGATGCTGAACAGAGATGGAAACGTTCGAGAGCTCCAGGCGGGAAGCTGGTGATGCACAGAGGGTTCAGTGACCTCTTGTGACAGGGATGTCACACCAGGAGCAGCACCCAGCTCCCCTCAGGACGCCCTCAGGATCTCTGCAAGGCCCAGCATTCCCAGGCTGGAATGTTTCTGCTGCTTTGCCACCCGAATAAACACCCCAAAGGTAAATCCCGTGCCCTCCATCTTCCGTCCCTCACGGAAACACCCGGTGTGACTTTCCTGACTCACTTGTCACGGACTCTGGGCCAGCTGCTGTCACTCCAATCTGGGCTCGGAGGTGTTTTCCCATCATGGCCTGAAACCATTTCTGGCTGGTTAGAGAGGGAATTTTAACAGGAGCTGACTGGCTCACATCGAGGAATCACATCCCTCAAACGCTTAACGCCGGGCGCGTCCGCGCCAGGCGCCGCTCCCACTTCACCAGAAACAAATCAGAAAATTAACATTTCAAAATCTACCCATCACAAGGTCATTTTCCTCTCGTCAGCAACACAAGAAAGGCATTCGTGACCACCATTTCCACTACACTGCCTTTAATTTTTATACATCGGCTTCAGCATTTTAAAAATAAATGGGAGCAGCAAATCAGCCCATTAATCATTGCAGTCCGGGAAAGCTCCAGTAAATCACCTGAGCTTTATATCTCTATTTTTTCGAACTTAGGCCCGAGAGCCCGGGGATTGAGGCCATGTGCTATTCATTTGCGAGCAGGCAGTTCACATTTTTGCCCGGTGACCTCAGGCCCGCAGCCCCAGGTGCGGCGCGGGGAGGGCGAAACCCGCGGCCGCGGCGCACGAGGAGATGATGTGTCAAAACAAATGTCAGGGTTTGGGATTCCTTTCGTGGGGCCCCGGCAGTGCCCGGGCCTGATTTATCCCCAGCCCGCTCCCACGATTCGCAGGAGGCTCGAGCAGGGGTGTTAATAATGAAATAATCCGCGGGATTATTTATTGCTGGTAATTAGAGGAATCCGGTCACGCATCCGGAGCCGGCGTTCCTGGTGTCTCTGGTTTTCCCTGGATGAGAGCTGGCACCCTGCTGGGCGCTGCGGGTGTCTTGGGGCAGGAGCCAGCGTGGCCCAGGTGACATTAAAGCAGGATTTGTCTCCCAAGCCATGTCTGTCCCCAAAGCCATCAGCAGCGCTCCAGCTGAGCCCGGCGCTGCCCTTTCAGCCCCTCCTGCCTAACGACCCGAGCAGAGACATCTAATGAGGGAGGGGATGTGGAGCCACTGCCAGGGAAGCTGCTCCAGCCCTTCCCTGCCCGACCTCTGAATTCCCTGGAATAACAAAGAGCTCGATTCCAGCGCTCCCCGCTCCGATTGCAGCCAGGTTGGGATTGTTTGAACACCCAGGAGCATCCTCAGGCCGCAGCGCTGGTCAGTGGGAGCTGGAGGGTGCAGAAAATTCCCCTTCCCGAGCTTCCAGGAACAACTGCAGCCCTGGGAACGCTGGGTCGCCATGAAATCCACGAGACTTTGGCCTCACTGGAAAATCTCAAATGACTAAAGCCAATTAATGGGTGGAGCTGTGACATTCTTAATCCTAAAGGTTGGAAAAGCCCTCTGGTATCATCAAGTCTGACCACGAGCCCAGCACTGCCAGGTCCACCCCTAAAGTGTCCCCAACATCTCATGGCTGGGGCACCCATGCCACCCATGCCACCCATGGCACAGGGATTTCTCCGCCCAAATCACCAACTACTGCCCTGCAAGGGTTAAACATCCTGAATCCTGGATCCCTGCTGGTGTGGAGCAGGGAAAACCTGCAGTGCTGCTGGGAACTGGGAAGCCAGAGCTGTGGGTGGGTGCCCAGCACCCTTCGAAAGGATTTTTGGGGCACCCTTCAAAGCCCTCCCAGCCTAAATGCTCAGGAACCTGGAACAGATCTCAGATCACTAAAATTTATCCTCTGCTACAGATTTTCATTGTTTCCCCAGCACAAATTGGGTGCAAAACAAGGGGGATACGAATAACTGAGGATTAAAGAGAGAGACAAAGTGTCTCTGATTTGATTTGATTTGTCTCTGTAATGATTTTTAAATCATTAATTTTTGTGTTTTTCTATGCGCAGCCATGAAAAGGCTTCCAAAGGTGCAGCTGGGGAGGTTCTGAAAGAGAAAACCAAATTGTTTATCCTATATCTTCACATGGCACTGTGTGGTATCAGTGGGGTGGGGCAGCAGATAAAGGTTCCCGTGCGCTGACCCCGAAACAACACGGCCCCATCACCAGGCATCGAGCCCTTTCCTCAGCAAAAACAGAGACCTCAGCTCCTTCCCCCTCTGGGCACCTTCAGTGTGGGGTGAAGGATGAATTGAGGCTGGAACTCAGGAGGAATCACGGCATCATCAAGGTTGGAAAAACCTCCAAGGCCATCGAGTCCAAACCTTCACCCACCAAACCACGTCCCAAGTGCCACATCTCCTGTTTTTTTAACACTTCCAGGGATGGTGACTCCACCACTGCCCTGGGCAGCCTGGTCTGGTGGTTACCCAACTCTTTCAGGGAAGAAATTTTCCTTCATACCCAACCTGAACCTCCCCTGGTGGCTGTTTCCCCTCGTCCTATCACTGGTAAGGAGCCCCTCGACGCTGAAAAACACTGAAACAAACCAAAAAAATCATCTCTAAATGCACCTGGGCCTGCAGCTGTGTGTGACAGCTTCATTCCAGCAACGGGAAATAGGTTATCCAGGGATTCCACCCAATTATGAGGCAGGCATGGGAATGATTGGATGGGGGAAAAAAGGGATGCCTTAAAAACCAAGCGCCGGGCGTCGTTTCGCAGCCCGGGTGATGGGAGCCAGCGTGGTGGAAAGCAGCACAGCGTGGGTCAGCAGGCACATCCCGGGAGCTGGGGAGCTGGGGACAGCCCAGCTGCAGCCCTGCTCTGCCTCCCAAACGCCTTCTGCTGCCTGAGCTGTCAGGAGGATGCAGGGGGCGAGAGGGAAATGGGGTGAGGGTTTGCTGCGCCGTGTTCCCAAAGCCCAGCGGGGAGCGGGGGCAGCGAAAGCGGGCGGGCCCCAAGGAAGGGAACAGCGAGGGAAAACTGGGAAATCCGTTCTTCCCACCCCAGGCCAAGGGGGAAACGTGGATTTATAGCCAAGGCAGGGCCAGCAAAGGAGGGTGGTGGGGTTTTCCTGATTCCTCTGAATGCTGGGTAAAGAGCGGGAGCTGGCATCGCGACACTGGACCTGCTGTGCACCCCTTTGGAGGCTGAGACAACAACCCCAGCACCCAAAGGTGCCCCAGCCCTCCCAGAGGAGTCCCCACTGCATCTCCTTGGGGATATGAAACCTCCAGCAGCAGGAGGAAAAACATGGATATGAAATCCTGGCGGGAAAGCGCCTGGCAATTCCGACACCTGGCAAAGAGCTGCCCCACGCCGAGCTCCCCCTGCAGCTCTGACACCTCTGCCTCGATCTTCTGCTCGTGCTGAGCTTCCCAGACACGGCAGTGAGGAATGGCATGGGAAATCCAGCCTCCTGCAGAGCTCCAGGGATGGGACGCACGACAAGGAGCTCCCGAAGGTGTGGAAAGGGAGCTTGTGCTGGGGAGCTCACAGTTATTGCAGGGCTGGGGCTGGAAGAGCCAAGTGACAGCGATTCTGTGATTCTGTAATTCCATAATTCTGCTCTGCCTACACATCCCTGTCCGTGGCAGAGGTAACTGGCATTAAACCCTGACATTTTCCTGCCAGGCTTTTGCAGCAGGAGGAGCTGGGGAAGGATTTTCTACACAGGCGGTGACAGGACAGGGGAAATGGTTTTAAACTGCAAGAGAGGAGATTTTGATTCGATTTTGGGAAGAAATCCTTCCCTGTGAGGGTGGGGAGGCCCTGGCACAGGGTGCCCAGAGAAGCTGTGGCTGCCCCTGGATCCCTGGAAGTGCCCAAGCCCAGGCTGGATGGGGCTGGGATAGTGGAAGGTGTCCCTGTCCCTGCCCATGCAGGGGTGGCACTGGATGAGATTTAAATTCCCTTCCAACCCAAACCAGTCTGGGATTCTGTGAAACTGGAATTCCCTGAAGGAGAGAGAAAGAAACCAACCCCCTCCCCGGCTGCCCCCTCCTGTCAGGGAGTTGTGCAGAGCCACAAGGTCCCCCCTGAGCTCCTTTTCTCCAGGCTGAGCCCCTTTCCCAGCTCCCTCAGGAATTCTCCAGCCCCTTCCCAGCTCCCCTGGACACGCTCCAGCCCCTCAGGGTGTCCCTTGCCGTGAGGGGAAAATCAAAAAGTGGGAGAAAATGTGAGGGGAAACAAAAGTGAGGGAAGTGTGGGGAGGGCTCTGCTGCAGAGCTTTTCCCTTCTGGATCCTCCTTTTCTCCAGGCTGAGCTCCTCTCCCAGCTCCCTCAGGAATTCTCCAGCCCCTTCCCCAGCTCGGCTGCCCAGTTAATAATTCCATGTTTATGATCCAGCTCTAAGGAAGAGCCAGATCCCGATGTCCAGGGTGGGTCTGGTTCCTGCAGTGACCATCACCTGCAAACATCTGGGTGTGACAGGGCTGGACCAGGGAGCTTCCCTCGCGCTCCCCCCGCCTTCTCCGGGCTCCATCCGTGGCTGCTCCATCCCTGGGAAGTTTCTTCTCCTCCAGGTTCAAAGCCAGGTCTCCAGGACCTGTCTGCTCCTCAAAGGATGAGTTTATAGCACTTGACAGAGCTGGCTTTTCCCACTGCAGAGGAAGGAAGTTGCTTTAAGCTCTTAAAAAAAAAAAAAAAAGAAGAAGAACCATCTGGCAGAGCACAGCTGTGGAAATATTATCCAGCTAATTATTTATAGAGGTACCTGCGCAGGGCCGAGCTCAGCGCTCGTAATTACATCAGGAAAACGCTCTTCTGATATAAAACCGACTCACGCAAACCCGCCGGGGGCTTGGGCAGGGGGGAAACCATCACTGGCTTTGCTTTTTGCCTCCTCACAGCAGCAACAAGTTTGTTTTGTGCCGGTGGTCCGGGCTTGAGAGGAGCCCTCCGGCATGTGCAAGCCATTAAAGAGCACGGTCACAACAGCCCCGGCCATCAGAGACACAAAACAAAGGCGAGCGCGGCCGCAGGGAATGGAGCGACTCCGGTTTCTCCTGAGATCAATCGCAGGAACATTCCGGGAACAAACAGCCCCGGGTGTCCCCGGGGATGCTGCGGGGGAGGCGGCCCCGGCCGGCCGCCCCCAGGAGCCGATTTCCAATGGAAATGGCATTCCCGGGCCCCGCGGTTATCAGCGCATCTCCCCCGTTTGCCTCTCGGAGCTCTTTAAATCCATGGGGAAGACCTCAAGCGGAGCTGGATGTGGTCGGGAAGTGCCGGCTCTGGAATTTGGGGATGGGGAGGGAGGGATGCTGAGTGCTGTGGAGAGCACGGGAGCGAGGGAGGAAACTTTCCCTCAGGCTCGGACGGCGAAAAGGTCGGGAATTTCTGCAGAAATCCCGATTTGGGATGCCCCTGCCCCCTCAGCATCCATCCCCAGGGAATGCCGGCACGGGGAATCACTCCAAGGTTCCAAGGATTTAACCAGGCAGGAGGAGAGACCTCAGGGAAGGGCTGTAAATTTAGTAGCAGCTTGATAAATGCTCCCACTACCTTAATTATCCCAGGAGCTGGGATTTAGTGCCTGCCAGGGAAGCGTCTGGTGCTGGGTTTTGACAGTAAGTGCTTGTGCATCCCAAATTACCCATTATAAATTAATAAAGGAAATGGGAGTTAAATGAAAATCATCCCCCTACTGCACCTAAAGGGGCTCCAGGAGGGCTGGAGAGGGATTTTTGACAAAGCCTGGAGTGACAGGACACAGGGAATGGCTTCCCACTGCCAGAGGGCAGGGATGGGTGGGATATTGGGAAGGAATTGTTCCCTGTGAGACCCTGGAAGGGAATTCCCAGAGAAGCTGTGGCTGTGCCATCCCTGGATATGTCCAAGGCCAGCTTGGACGGGGCTTGGAGCAACCTGGGATCGTGGAAGTGTCCCTGCCCACGGCAGGAGGTGAATTAGATGGGTTTTAATGTCCCTTCCAACCCAAACCAGTCTGGAATTCCACAGCTTGCAGGTTATGGGAGTGCAGAGATGATGAATTCATCCATCAGCTGAGCCAGTGTGGGAGGAAATGTTCCCATGTTTTATAGGGAAACGTCTCCGAAATGAAAACAGTCATTTTCACCCCTTTCCCTTTCTCCTTGTGCACAAAGCAAACTCACAGCCAAGCCTCCTTTCCAAGAATAAATGTTAGCTCAGTTTTTAAATTAGAAATTAAAGTCTTGTCAGCCCAGGGAGACTGGGAAGGAGACTTGGATTATAATACCACAGGAGACTGAAGGCTGGGGGGGAAGGGGGCTTAGGCAAATGGGTTAAAGCCACAGTTTTAGGTACTGACAAGCTCTTACAAACACTGGGCCAACGGGATGTCTCATCGAAATCCAGCTTTCTTAGGCTGATGCATTGCAGCCAGGATGGATGAAATCCCGACCAGGATTTGGGCAAAATGAGGGAAAACCAGGAAACAGATTTCTACTTCGTTGCAGCACCCATGTTTTTGCTGTTCTGTGGCACAGAAGGGAGCTCAGCCCCAAAAAAACCCTCTAATTATTAATGTTATTAATAAACAGCGACCCAGTCCTGCCACGTGACGTAGTTTTCTCTCGATGCCTGCGGACCACGAGGTGCAGGCTCTGCTTTTTTCGTACCCCCAGCCCCCAAAAATGCTGTGCAACCCCGAATTTCGTGGCTGCGCCTCGGCACGGCAGCGTGTGAAGGTGTGTGAGCAGCAGATGGAGGCTCGGGCTCCGTGTCCTACCTGTCACCGTTCCAACAGCTGAGAGGAATTAAATTCCTCCATCTGCTCGTGCAGCCTGTGCAGAGCCTGGACTAACGGGGATTGTTGGTTTGAATAAATGAGTGAATGAGGGGTGGCTTTGGAGACCCGAGGCCACAGCTGGATCCTGATCTCTGCTGACAAATTTCTGCCAGTGTTTCCCGACAGGCCCCGGGATCTCGGGTGTTTAAAGCGTAAGTTTTGATCAGAAAGCTGCTTCCTGTGGAGTGCTCCTTCTCCCAGTCTCTCCTTCATTTCTGTTTTATCTCAATAATAAAAACGTGGAATGTGGGTGAGGGTAAAAGGGAAAAGTAGGAGGTGCTTGGGAGTCAGGTGTGAAAAATCTTTCTGCGTGTGTAAACAGAGTTCGTGAGGGGGTGATTCCAGGGAATCTCTCCTGCTGCATGATCGTGGAATCATGGGATGGTTTGGGTTGGAAAGGACCTTAAATCCCACCCATTCCATCCCCCGCCATGGGCAGGGACCTTCCCCTATCCCAGGGTGCTCCAGCCTGGCCTCGGACACTTCCAGGGCTCCAGGGGCAGTGGATTTCTCTGGGAAATCCATTCCAGGGCCTCCCCACCCTCCTAGCCAGGAATTCCTTTCCAATATCCCACCTCAATCTCCCCTCCTTTAGCTCCAATCCATTCCCCCTTGTCCTACCACCAAAATCAACCTGTATCAAAATGCACCTTCCCTTTTTTTTTCTCCTCAGGAGCCGCAGTTTTCCGCCTCACAACCCACGTTTCCCACGGCAATTCCACAAAAACCATCATTCCCACGAGGTTCCCACCTGCCCTCCGCAGTTCCAAGGCAGAAATGGGCAAGCTGGATGCAAATATTCCAGATTTCCCTGGATTTATTGCCACCAAGCAACACCAGAGTTTAGCGCACATCACCAGCACGGGCTCTAAATCAAAGGAGCATTTCTGAATCCATTATTTATAATGAATCAATTATTAATGGAGATAGCTTTTTCTCCCCTAATAAATTATTATAAACTCTGCTGTAACACGCTGTACCAATATGTACCGGATAAATTATGGGATGTGGTTCAGGTTATGAGGATTTTGAGCAGCTCACCGAGGCGTTCGCTGGCACGGGGCTGCGAGCGTTGCATTTCTTGCAACTTCAAGCAATCAAAGCCCCTCGTTGCAGGTCCTTTATTTGCTGGGAGCCAGATCCTGCAATAAATCACCCGGTAAAGATCTGGATTATTTACACAGCGATGGGAATAAATGTGGGGTTTGTGTTTCACTGGGAAGAGGAAACCTTTTCTCTCAAAGCTTTTTCTGCTTTCTCTTCTTCAGCGCTGAATTTTTTTCCTTCTCGTTTCTTGGTGTTTCTTCTGGTTTTTTATATTTTTTTTTCTGTGTTTTTAGGTCCAGCACAGTGGGTCTGGCTTTGCTGTGGTTTCCCAGCACAAACTTGTGGCTGCTTCTGGCTGGGGGATTCTGCTGTGGCTCTGGTTTTGGGGGCCTCCCCAGAGCCCTGCAGGTCCTGGGGGTCTCCTTGTGAGGAGGAGATTCTTCTCCTCCTCAGAACCACAGTTCAGGAGGATCGATAACTACCAAAGCTGCCGTGGGGAGACACAAAGTCTGGGGATTTTCTTCCTCTTAGAATCCTAAAATGGGTTGGGTTGGGAGAGCCATTAAGGATTATCCAGTTCCAGTCCCCTGCCATGGGCGGGGACACCTCCCACTATCCCAGGTGGCTCCAAGCTCTGTCCAGCCTGGCCTTGGGCACTTCCAGGGATCCAGGGGCAGCCCCAGCTTCTCTGGGAAATCCATTCCAGGGCCTCCCCACCCTCAAAAGGAATCATAATAATAGTAGGGAATAATATTTATAGCAAAATTCCCAAAAAACATGCAACGATTCCCTGGTGGGGTCTAGGTAGAAGGACAGGGTGTCTGATATCCAGCACCTCAAATCCTGGATGTATCAGGGCTAAACCCTCTCTGCATCCCTCCCACAGCCCTCACTCAGCCCCGTGACCCCTCGATTCCATCAGAAAACCGCGTGGAATCCTCCCCGGGCAGCTCCAAGGGATGGCAAATTCACCTCTCAAAACATCCTCATTAATTTCCTGAATAAACACAAAGGCCCCGCCTCTCCCTGGCCCGAATCCGCACATCCCCAGTGTGCCCGGAGCAGCTCCAAAGGCTCCCAAGTCCCCGAGGTTTCCGTGCTGGTGGCGGATACCGCTGGGAGAGCTGCAATCAAAACCCAGCTTTTATCATCAAATCAAAGCCCTCGCCGAGACTCGTTTCCATTTTAATGCCTCTCTTCTCCTGCTTTCAGTCGTTTTGGGTTTAATAACATCATCTGCATTTAAAGGGCAAGTGAATTCCCCGCTTTCAGCTCGCTTCCTGCGCAGATCCCGATGTGCCATGGCGATCCATGGCATGGATTATGGAGCTGTATCCCAGAGAAGCACGGATTATGGAGCTGTATCCCGCTGGATCCCTGGGAGTGCCCGAGGCCAGGTTGGACGGGGCTTGGAGCAACCTGGGATAGTCAAGGTGTCCCTGCCATGGCAGGGGGTGGGACTGGATGAGATTTAAGGTCCCTTCCATCCCAACCCATTCTGGGATTCAATGATCCGTGTAAATCCCGGAGAAGCCGCGATTCCAGGGTCTCTATGACAACACCGACACGCCCGGGCTGGCTCCGTGCGCTTCCTCCGTGCGGGATGCAGAGTTTCCCGTCGGACAGGGATATTCCCCCTCTGCTGCTTTATGAATCCATCTCTGCCCGCTGCAACCATGAGTGATCCAGAGGTGGGAACTGGGAGCAAAACTTCCTCTTTTCCCAGGAATAACGACCTCATTCCTGGAGATCAGCACAGGAGCTGTCTCTGTGCTGTTCAGGTGGCAGCGATGGTGGCCCAGCTGTCCCCAGTGTGGGCGTCCAGCTGGGCATAACCAACCCTGTGATGGTCCTGCCTTCAGGAGGGCTCCAAGCCTTTCCTCCCTGGATTCATTCCCGCAGGGATTGCTGCCATTCCCCATGGAGCAGCCCATGGTCAAGGACCTGCCATGATGCCAAGGGACACCAGAGCATTCCAGCTCTGAGAATGGCCTTCCATGCTTTTGGAAAAGCTGCATTCTCCAATTTTACCCACAAAGATTTTTCCACACGCTCCTACTTTTCCTTGACCTCCCGTGCTGGGGGTCAAACTTGAGGATCCTTAAGGTCCCTTCCAATCCCAACCATTCTACAGCGTTTCTTTGTTTTCCACGGGAATGACTGAGCTGATTTTTCCATGGCAGGACCCCCAGGATCCCGTAGGTGGAAGTGGCCATCGCCCAGCAGCGCTGGAAATCATTAAATTGGAGCGGTTTCGGCGCAGAGCCGCGGGGACGATGGAGGAGCTTGGTCGATAATGAAAGACGCCGGGAACTCAATTTGTTTTCCTTAACGAACAGAAGGTTAAGAGAGGATCCGCTGGCAGCCTCTAATTACTTCTGGAATTTAAATGTGATAATGGAGGGCTCCCTGGCCAGGCAGATGAAAGTCCACCCAACCCCGTGCCTGCGAGATTAAAATTCAGCCTCGAATTAAAAGCGCCTTTTTAGCAGCGCAGGTTATTAAGCACCGAAACAACCGTCGAGAGATCTTCTGATTTGAAGAGGGCTTTTTTTTTCTTTCCCTTTCCAAACCTAAAGCTTTAATTCAAACAGAAAAGTCCCCAGGCATGTTTTACACGGGAGTTCAGGGCGGATAATCACGGTGGCTTTTTGCCAACCTTATCAAGTATTAATGTGCCATCACCCCGCTGCCCTCCTCCCGCGCTCCGCTCATCAAGCAATAATTTTGTCAGCAAACACAGGGAATTTCTCCAGCGTGGCGTCACCAGAGGTGGCCAGCAATGAGGAGACCAGGGCTGCATCCATAAAACACCCTGGACGTGGCAGGTACCACCCGGGAGTGACTGCTGAGAGTCGTCAGCAAATCCCTGAGATGTTTTCCCACCTGGATGTTGAAAGGAGATGCTGGGACAGCGAAGGGTTGGTGGCCATGGGGGCAGCTTGGGGACAGGCTCAGCTGGAGCCAGGAGCAAGAGCTGGAGAACCACCAGGAGGCTGGAGAAGGTGCCACCACCACACAAAAGTGTCACCAAGGTAGAAGACACCACCTCAGTGGAAGGTGCCACCACCGCGCAAAGTGTCGCCATGATGGAAGGTGCTACTGTGAGAAGATGCCACCGCCACTCAAGGTGCCACCACCACTCAAGGTGCTACCACAATGGAAGGTGCCATCACCATGTAAGGTGTCACCACGATGGAAGATGCCACCACCACACAAGGTGCCACCTCCATGGATGGTGCCGCCAACACTCAACGTGTTCTCACGATGGAAGGTGCTACCGTGACGGAAAGTGCCACCACCACCCAAGCTGCCATCACCACCCAAGCTGCCACCACCACTCAAGGTGCCACCACCACTCCAGATGCCACTCAAGCTGCTACCACAGTGGAAGGTGCCAGCACCCACAAGCTGTCTCTGTGACAGAAGGTGCTACTGCCACGCAAGGTGCCACTGTGAGGAGATGCCACCACCACACAAGGTGCCGCCACGATGGCAGGTGCCACCACCATGTGTCATTTTTAAGCCCAGCTGGAGAAGAAACACCTTGGAGCCGCTCGCTCTTCTCCCTCATTTTGGTGGGACGGCGAGGAGAATCGAAGTTGAATTTGTATGTTGAGATAAGAGCAGTTTAATTATACAAAATTAAGGAAATAAAGAAAATAAAGGAAATAATAATAATAATAGTAATAGTAATAATAATAATAATAATATTATAGCAACAATGCAATTTCTCACCATCCACTGACTGATTCCAGACCCCCTTTCCCGAATCCAGACCGGCCCTTCTGGGCTGCTGTTTCTCCCCACCACGCTGGTCCAACAGGGCCGGTTTGAAAACACACCCGTGGAACATAAATCAAGAGCAATTTCCAGCTCTCTGGTTGTGGTTTGCGCTCCTCACACGGTGCAGCAGGTGGGATGGATGGTGGGATGCTCCAGGCTGTGTCCCCCACTGGAATGTGCCCTCCGCAGAGCTCTGGTGATTTGTCACCAGACAAGGACGTGGCTGAGGGACTCAGCCTTTGGAGAAATTATATTCAAGGAGTAATGGCTGCAAAGTGAAAGAGGGGAAATTTAGGTTGGATATTGGGAAGGAATTCCTGGCTGGGAGGGTGGGGAGGCCCTGGCACAGGGTGCCCAGAGCAGCTGTGGCTGCCCCTGGATCCCTGGAAGTGTCCAAGGCCAGGTTGGACGGGGCTTGGAGCAGCCTGGGACAGTGGAAGGTGTTGGGGTTGGAATGCGGTGGGATTTAAGGTCCCTTCCAACCTAAACCAGGCTGGCATCTCAGGACCTGCACGAAACAAGCCCTGTGGTCAGAAGATGTCACTTCAGTGACAGCAAAAACACCAAATGGGTTTTCAGGAACCTGCTGGGAACTGGGAATGAGGGCAGGGCCTTCAGACCTTGGTGCACCCACAGGCAGAGCCAGGAAAAGGGTGAGGCAACTTCTGGGGAGCAGCTTATCCAAATGTAGGAACAGTCCTGGGGAGGTCTGGCTGCTGGCAGAGGCCGTGAGGGGAAGGAATGTTTATTTTGTGCCCTGAGCAGCAGGAACCTGAGCGAGTGCCCTCAGCACATCCCGACCCCGCTCCTCCAACCCTGCCTCCCTCTGCAGTTTCACAGCTGAGTTAGCTAAAAATACCCCTTTGTCCTGTACTTTCTAACTTCCTGCAGTTTCTCTGTAGACAAAAGTGGAGCTCGCTGCCAAAATCAGATACTCAAGGAGCTCTATTACTTATAAAATCAACTGCTGCCACGTGACAGCTGCAAACATCTGGAATCCATCACCCGGGCTCCGTGTGGGACTTGATCCTGCTCAAATATCAGCCTGGAGCTTGAGTTTCTGCAGCTTTCCCAACCCCAAAACAATCCCTGCAGAAAGTGTTTTGCAGATAATCAAAATTTCAGGGGGAAAAAGACCAGAAAAAAATTAACATTGTCAAAACAAGCAGGGAACAGAAGGATTTTTAAAAGCTTTAATTTTTTTTTTTTTTTAGGTTAAGGGAAGAGTTTTCGTCCCTTTGCTCCACCAAGGGAGATGGGAATTGTTTCTCATCTGTGGATGTGAAGGGAAATGCTGCTCCCCAGCACTCCATGAGTTAATCCACACTTGGAGCCGCTCCCTTGGGCAGCACATGCGGAGCAGGAAACCTTCCCAGCAGGATATGGAGTGTCCTGGGAGGCTGTGGGAGCACACCTGGATCCCTGGGAGGTGACAGCCGCTCGTCCAGCAGCACCTGGAGAGGTCCTGGCACAGGACAGGCTCCTGAGCTGGGGACAAGGCCCTGAGCACCATCCCATGGGATGCTGCTTCCCCACAAAGTGTGGGGTTTGGTCTGGGAGGGAGATAACGTGGAATGCTGAGCCAAAATACGTGGATCTGGGACAGGTGGGATGAAGGTTGTTCTGGGCTGAAGGGCTGCCCCAAAAGGTGCCAACCATTCCTGGCACGCCCTTTTTCCGGCAGAAATGCCAACCTGTAATCCAAACGTCGATGTCAGATTAATTTCTTATTTTCATTGAGTATTACAGGCCGTAGCACTTGCTCCCACCCCGTATTCCCTGGACAGATTAATCCTAAAAAATCCTTCAATAATTTTATTGTGGGTGTAGGATCCACGCAGGGGGATTGGAAAGGACTCTCTGCTTTATGGAAAGGGTGGGAACAGCTCCTTGAGCCTCATGTGCAGCCCTCAGGTTACAGCGGGCAGCGCATTCCCTGCCACTCCTGCTGCACCATCCCAGCTCCTAAAACTCCTGGGATTGGCCCTGTGAGGTCAGAAACAGCAGAATAACTAATTAAAATAATTAATTTAGATAGAGGATCAACTCTGGTAGATGCAACGAGGGCCTTCCCTTCCCCCTGCGGCCTCCAGGAGCATCCCAGGGCACGGCTCCAAGTGCTCAACCCCTGCAGGAGGGTCAAGAGCCAAACAGGACTTTGGAGCCAGCTCTTCCTCTTCCCTGATTTTGGAATTTTGCTTTCTTTTTGGGCACATCTCCTCCCAGCTGCCTGTGCACCGCTGAATCCCTGCGTGTGGAATATTCAGCAGGAAAACACGGGAACAGCCAAGCAGCCTCGTGAGGGAGGCCTGGGAAAAGAGAGGAGGAAAACACCTGCACTCCCAGCCCTATCCCAATTAGTATTTGAACATTCTCCTCGGAGCTGGGACCCTCTTAGCAGAGAGCTTTGGAAAAACTCAGGGATGCTTTAATCCGGGGCTTCCCAAATTCCCCGAGCAGGTTTGATGCGCACAAAGGCTCAGGCCCACCTCTGTCCCCCCCTCCCCTGGCACTGAGCTCCTCCTCCTGAAATGATTTAATTAATTAATGATTTTATTAATTAAATGATTTTATTAATTAAGTGGTTTAATTAATTAAACTCTGAGGTTTTTATTAGGAGGAGGATCGATGTGGAGTCCTGTGCCACCTCAGCTGGCAGGGAAAAGCTCAGAAGGATCTGGAATTCCCAGGAGGTTTCCAAAGGCGGCTCCAAAATTGTAACTATGAATTCCTAAAAATCCCAGGTTTTAGCCACGTGCACTGAAAGCCATATGGGAATTCCAGGTTTCTTTTTTCCCAAGTCTTCCACCTGTAGATGGCAAATGTCTGATGGCTGCAGGCTCTGCTGGCAAAACAAACATTCCCGCATCCAATCCCATCGGGAAGAGCTACAGCTCCAGGGCTTTTCCCTTCCTCCGTGCTTCCTGGGCAGCCCTTGTCCCCGGAGCTCCATAAATCCTCCTCATAAATTAACCAGGGAATGCTAAAAACCCCCAAATTATTGCCACAAGGCCCAGTCAATCTGTGCCTGCTGTCCCAGGAGGGGCCTCACCTAAAATCAAACCCTGCAGCACCTCATGCAGATCCCTAAATCTTCAGCCCCAAACACAGCAATCCCAAAAATCCATATTCCTACGGCACAGAGGGATTAAAATTTTTTTGTTCTGTGGTTTGTTTGATTTTCTTCTTTGTCCTATCACGCATTTTGTCAGCAAGGGGAACTCGCTCCTCATCTCACGTTCACAGGAGCAACACCCTTGCGCCAATCCGCGCTCCCAGCAGCCAAAACCTTGGGATTCGCTCCGGTTTCTGGCCTCAAAAGCTGCCTTGTGGTTGGCACATCCCTTCCCATGGAGTTTGACCCTCTCAGGAATTTATGGCTCAGCCGGAGCGAGGGCATCCAAAGCGCCACCAGCACTCCACGGCATCGGGGCTCCCTGAGAATGGGAATTGGGCCTTCATCCATATCCAAGGGGTTTCATCCCAGAGGGAACTGGGAGAAACATGGTCAAGCCTTGGGCTGGACTCTCAGAGACATAATTAGGATTTAATCCACATTCAAGGGGTTTCATCCCACAAAGAACTGGGAAAAGCCTGGTCAGCCCTGGGTTGGAGTCCCAGAGACATAATTAGGATTTAATCCCTATTAAAGGGATATCATTTCAGAAGGAACTGGGAAGAACATGGCCAAGCCTCTGGTTGGACTCCCAAGGGCCTAATGAGAACTTTAATCACCATTCCAGTTGTATCATCCCATAAGGAACTGGGAACAGCATGGTCAAGATTTGGGTTGGACTCCCAGAGATCTAATTAGGATCTAATTCCCATTCAAGGAATATCATCCCATAAGGAACTGGGGAAAGCATGNAAAGAACTGGGAAAAGCCTGGTCAGCCCTGGGTTGGAGTCCCAGAGACATAATTAGGATTTAATCCCTATTAAAGGGATATCATTTCAGAAGGAACTGGGAAGAACATGGCCAAGCCTCTGGTTGGACTCCCAAGGGCCTAATGAGAACTTTAATCACCATTCCAGTTGTATCATCCCATAAGGAACTGGGAAGAGCACGTTCAAGCTTTGGGATGGACTCAGAGGGACCTAATGAGGACTTAATCCCCATTTAAGGGATATCATCCCATAAGGAACTGGGAACAGCATGGTCAAGATTTGGGTTGGACTCCCAGAGATCTAATTAGGATCTAATTCCCATTCAAGGAATATCATCCCATAAGGAACTGGGGAAAGCATGGTCAGCCCTGAGTTTGATTCCCGGGAACCTAATGAGGATCTAACCCCCATTCCAGGTGCACCATCCCATAAAGAACTGGGAAGAGCCTGGTCTATCCTGGGCTTGACTCCCTGCCATCCACACCCTCCTGCCACACTCCGGAGGCGCAAGGCAGCCAGGGAGAGGATATTTTGCCTTTCCAAAGCTGTCCCAATTTCCCACAAATCCCGGATTTTGTGCCCAAACTGCTGCAGGGAGGTTCTCTGGTTGCTCAGCAACGATTTCAGCGCTGATCGGAGCTCGGGGTGGTGGGCAGCACCTGCAATTCCTGCTGGACAGGGAATGAGGATGGAATTCGGAGAAAGATATGGAAAGGGAAGGGCAGGCACTGCTTCCTGAGAGCAGGGAAATCCAGTTTATCTGGGTTAATGACAATCAGCTGGAATTTTGGGTGGCAAAGTGTCATTTTTGGAGGGAAAGTGTCATTTTGGGGTGGCAAAGTGTCATTTTTTGGGGGAAAAGTGTCATTTTTGGGGGGAAAGCGTCATTTTTCACTGCTCCAATTACCTGTGGGAAGGAAGGGAATCCATGGCATGGGAGAAGTGGCTGTCACTGGAGTGTTTGGCCCTGCCAGGGAAGTGTGAGATGTGGCACAGTCCGTGCTTCCCGAAGAGTTGTGACATTCCAAGGAGACCTCCTGCTCCATCCCACAGGAAAAGTGACATTTCTGTGATTGGAAAACCACTGGTGCTGAGTCAGGAATTCAGGAATTCAGCCTTGTTCTCACAGATCCACGGGAACACAGAATTTGGGTTGGAAGGAACCTTAAAGCTCATCCAGTTCCACTCCTGACACCTCCCACTGCCCCAGGCTGCTCCAAGCCCTGTCCAGCCTGGCCTTGGACACTTCCAGGGATTCAGAGGCAGCCAAAAATCCTCTGGGAAACGCCCCCACCCTCCCAGCCAGGAATTCCTTCCCAATATCCCACCTAAATCGATGTTCCTTCAGCTTGAACCCATTCCCTCTTGTGTTTTCCGCGTTAAATAAACCAAAAAGGCGTCGAGTGCCGGAAGATCTCCCCAGGAGCTGTTGGTTCTCCTTCCCCTTTCCAACCTTTCTCCTGGAATCCACGTCTCCTTCCCTCCACGCTCCCCCCTCCGGATCCCCTCTCTCCAAGTGGCAATTAGGTTGATCACGGCACCACTTTGCCGCTTACAGAACGTTCTCCTTAATTATTAAACGCGGGATTTGCATCCCATCCCAGCAGATTCCCTTTGAAGCTCTGGCTGCGCTCGGAATTCCCTCCTGCCGCCGATCCCAATCCCGCCCCCCGCCACTTCCATCTGTGGGAACACCACCTGGTTTTTCCCCACTTTTTCAGTTTTCCAGCCCAATCCTGGCCTGTTTTATGGCTCCCATTCCTCGCTTTTCCGCAGAAATCAAGCACAGCCGCCGCTGCTGTTGGATGTGCAAAAAAAAATGATGGAAGCGCTCCTGAAACCATGGGGGTTTCCCTCAAAAATCCCGTTTTTGGAGGTCGTATTTCCAAGCACGTCTGGAATATGTTTGGAATGGGGGTGTAAATATTCCTGGAGTCTCCTGGAGAGTGGGGTTTCCCAGGAATCGGTGCTCTCAGATCCCTGTGCTGATCCCTGTCCTCCAGCCTCATCCCATGTCTTATGGGAATAAGCTGAACTTCCCCAGTAGATCCGATATTTAAAATCCCAGAAATTCCTCGTAAAACCGGATTCCCACAAGGACAGAGAGTTCCCGATTATCCGTCCCACGTTCCTCACTCAGCTCAGGTTGGGTGTGGATCTGCTGGACCTGGGCTATTCCCTGCCCAAAATCCTGCCCTTCCCGTGTGGCTTTTCCCAGCTCCGCCTACTCCAAGCCTGTGGCAGGGAATGGGAATTATCTGCTGGAAATGGAATCGGTTCCTCCAAGCCTTTGGGGTATTTCATTAGCAATTAATTCACCATGAGCCAGCGTCACTCAGGGTGTTACCCCATGAAATGGAGTTAATTTTTATGGGATAATAAAATACAGGGATGGGAAAAATCTATTAATGTACAAATACCCCCATTCTCTGTGCAGGATAAATTGATATATGCAAATACATGCAAATATTTATAGATATTTATGTATTTCATTCATATTTAACACCCATTTTCCGGCACTTTGGCTGGGTATTATTCGTTATATGCTAATTTTGATGGGAGTGTTTTAATTTTCCTCATATAAATAATTTCTTGGGTTGGAATATCCCCGTTTTTCCCCATTAGGAAATCTTTAAGCTGAGTTTATTTTCAGGAGTCGCTTTCCAGCCTCTTTCCTCTCTCCAGGGCACCTGGAAGGAAATTCTGGTGCAGGAGAACGTGCTCCAGGCAACGGGAAAAGGGGAAAAAAGGGGGGAAAAGTGGGGGGTAAAGGGGAAAAAAGGGAGAGGAAGGGA
>VXBT01004300.1:33135-53105 GCA_013400235.1 Oriolus oriolus | reverse complement strand
GGGGGGGAAGAGGGGGAAAGGGTGGGGAGGGAAGGGAAAAAAAAGAGGAAAAAAAAGGGGAAAGAAGGTGGGGGGAAGGGAAAAAAAGACATCCCGAGGGAATGAGAAGGTTCTGCATCCTCTCCTGATGGAAAATCCTGTCAGGAAGCATTCCCAACCTCACCGGTGCCGCCTCAGCCGAGCTGCCCGTGCCCCTGGACACTTTAATTTCATTCCCCACCCGTCCCCAGGCCAGCAAAGCCCGGGATGTCCTGGAGCCCCAACTTCCAAGGATATTTATTTCCCCTCTCCCCACCCAATGGGACCATAATTACCTGCCAGGCTTGGAATTCCGGCTGAGTTTTCTTTTGTTTTCAGGAATTTTAAGGAATTCTTTTGTTTTAGCTCATCCCTGCTCCTGCGGCCCCGACGGGAGCCTCGGGAAGTGAAGGAATTCCTTCCACCCCATCCAGGATCGCTCCCAAAAAATCCCCCAAGGCAATTATCTCCTGCTTGAACCTCACCCAACCTCGGTTCAGAGGTCAGGCCCCAATAAATGAGATTTCTGCTCAATTATCTAATCACCCTTAATCCCATTACAGCGATCCCGGCCTCCATCTGTCCTTCCATGCCCCTCGCTCCCACTTTTCCCATTCCTTCCTCCTTTTCACTTCCCAGGATTTCTCCAAGCGCATTTCTGTTGTGTTTTCCCTTGGTTAAATCTGGAATTCTCCCCATTTTTATTTTTGCACAAAACTACGTCTCAAATCCTCCTGAATTTCTCATTTCAGGGCTAACAAAACCTTACTGAAAACGCTATTTTTTAATCAACTTCACTTCCCATACATCCCAAATTCTCGCTAAATTCCCAAAAGCTGCCCTTCCCTGGATCCTTTGAACAACTTTTATTTTCATCTCTAACCCAACAGAGCCTGGATAAAAAAATTTCCCACCTTTCCAAGACCTTTCCTCTCCGTTCCTCCACTCACATCAGGTTTTGGCCACTGTTTTGATCTTAAATGTAAATATAAGTAAAAAAGAAAAATAAACAAACCTATAAATATAAACATAAAATTATAAATACAAACACTGAAAGTTTCTGTTCGTGCTCTCTTTTAAATATAAATATAAACATTGGAAGTTTCTAATCGTGCTCTCTTTGAAATATAAATATAAACATTGGAAGTTTCTGTTCGTGCTCTCTTTTAAATATAAATATTGGAAGTTTCTATTGGTGCTCTCTTTTTTAATTTCTTTTTTTACCTCTCCTGCTTTTTCGCTGGCACAGGTGTTGGGGAATTTCTCCTTAACAAAAAGAATTGCTCTCCCCAAAAACAAAACAGGAGAAAAATTGTGCTGTGGAAACTCTTTTTGGGTTTCACCACTGGTGATCAACCAGTTGTGGGATCTTCTCCACCACAGAAAGAAGAGATACTAAAAAGGTGAGGAGGGAAAAAAACCCATTTAAAGCCGTGAGCAGAACAAAACTGGAAGTTTTGAATCCTCAGCTCTGTCATTTTTGTGTCAAGTCGTGCAGATGCCAGGCATTATCCACCTGACAGGATGGATGCCTGCCATTCTATTTTTAGAAGAAGAAATAATCTTAATAACCAGTTTGGCATCGCTGAGGCAGCTGCGTGCGCGGGACAGCGCTCCTGAACTCCTGCTCCCCGCTCCGTTTGGTGGGGGAAAAAACCCAGGGAAAACAACCATCATTCCCATTTTCCCTCATTCACGATGATTTTTTGCTTTTTTTAATACCCCTTTTATACACTTTTTTATGTATTCTCAGTGCTTTTAGCCCACACAGTTATAATTCTTTAAGTTTGATCCCTTCCCTCACACCCAATATCCCGTTAAGCCAAGAGCCCAAACACCCTGGAAACCCCAGACCCCGAGGGCCTCTCCAGAACACATTCTGTAAACAAAGCCAGGCCCAGCCAGGGGAAGGTTCCTCGCTGAGGGGTCTCGCTGGAGTCCCTCCCTGGGCAATCTTTGATAGATGTGCTAATTAGCAAGGCCTATAATTGCACACACATCACATCGTGGGGGGCCATTTCTCCGGGGGGCATTTCGGGGTGCATTTCGATGTGCATTTCGGCGCCCCTGAGGGTCCTTCAATAAACACCGAGGTAAAACCCTTTTTCCCTCTTAACTGTGTTCAGCTCTCTTCATTTTAAGACCAGGAAAAGGTGTCGATTCCTGCAAATGCCTCCGCTGCAAAGTGGTCAAATTAAAGATATTTGAGGTTCCTGCCGGGAGAAACCGGTTTGGTGACCTTGAGATGGGTTATAAAATGTGAATAAAGAGCGATACCCTGCTGGCACAGAGGCACAGGTTCCGTGTTACTGCGCTCAGTTCAGAGGATTTCTGCTGCAATCAAACCTGAATTCCCTGGAATGCCTTTTCCCTGGAATGCCTTTTCCCTGGGTTTTGGCCTTTCTGTGGGAGCTTCTCCCTTCCAGGGTGGTTCTTTCCAAGCAGCTCTTTCGTTCCTGCTCCAGCACTCAGCTAAACCTGGGGAGTAGCAAAGCATGATCCCACAGGAATTTCCCTTCCCACCCTCTCCCTTCCCTCTTTCTCCTGTTTGAATCCTCCTTCCCATCAAAATTTGAAATACATTTGTGTCTTTCCAGTTTTCTTCCACAAGGATTTTCTGAGGGAAAAAAAATCTCACCCAGACACTTCTTCCGCTGAATTCCAGCCATTCCACCTTGCCATACAAATTCCTTTTCACTCCCTAGGAATTGGAGGAAGACCTTAATTAGGATCTCAGATTTTGGGGTGATGCTGCAAAGGCCACTCAGCCTCAAGGTCTGGGTCTCTGCAGAGCCAAATCTCCCATCCTTTAGGAGCTGGAGCGATCCCAGACGGGAATTTGAGCACCCAGGGGCTGCCTGCAAGCGCAAGACAAAACAAACAAAATAAACTAAATGGTAAAAAAAAAAAAAATAAAATGAACAAAATAAAGCACCAAGGTCATTAAAAAAGGGGGTGAAGTTCCGGGCTGGTGCTGGCTGATGTGTCCCCAGCACAGTTTGGGGGACAGCGGGTTCCACTGGCAGCAGGTTCACTTAAATGGGAAAAAATCCTTTTAAAACCCCTCAAAAGTTGTTTCTAGCATCATTTTAAGGGGGATTATTTGAGGTCCTTTCTTAGTAGGATACTCTGGAGGGGACTGACGGGAGCTGCTGAGGGAACTCCCCAGCTGAGGCTCCCACACAATTCTGGATCCAAGAAACCCTCACCAGTGGAGCTCTGCTTTCCTGGGAAAGTCTCTTTCGGCCAGAAAACCGAGGGAAAGCAGTTTGTGAATCCATGTGGGGACCTCGTGTGCTTAGATGGAAGCACATCAGAGCCCTTGGATGCGGAAATTCCGGACAACCTGGATTTCCTTGGAGCAAACCGTGAGGAAAACGCTGCTTGCTGTGGGGTTTTTTTTCCTCTTTTTCCTCCATCACCAAACTCTAGGTCAGTCCACCCCCAAGTTTTTCCTTTCTTGCCTAATGCCCCATAAACTTTGCATTTTGAAGAGTTTTCTTCTTCAACCCTTTTTGTTCAGAGGCCTCATGAAGGGAACGAGGAATTGGGGCAGGACCTTTCCTGGAAGGAATTGTGCCTTGTCCCCTTCTCCCTCCCGCTTTTAAAGTGAATTCTGCTCATGTTCTCAACTATTTGGAGAGAATTATTCCCTCTGCCCTCGGAGCAGGTTCTGGGCTGGTAATGCTGGAATAAAAAGTGATTTCGTGATTCCATCCTGGCTGCTGGCGACGGGCTCAGCCAGGCGGGAAAAAGGTCCCCGAGGTGCTCCTGGGCCGTGCTGAGCTGCAAAACCTCAATGTGACAGTGGTTAAGGAAGAGAAAAGGATCATTTCCAAAGGGATTCGGCACCTGGAGAAGTTTTGGAGAAGGGGGAGATGGGAGAATCTTGGGTTGGGTTGAAGGTTTGGGAGTTGTGGGTGGGATCTGTCCCCGAGCAGAGGAGCGGCCCCTGTGCTGTGGGACTGAGAAAGGACAATTCCCATTGCTGGCAGTCCTGGTGTGAGGGGAAGGAACAGGGCAGGGAAAGGCAGAGATAATCCTGGGACAGATGGGATTACAGAGATTGCTGAGTTCCCTGAAAAATTGGGAAAATTGGGGGTCCGGCGCTGTCCCTGTCCCCAAAGCTGTTCCAGCACCCCTTGATGCTCCAAGTCTCTGGCACAACCCAAACACAGCTTCCCCAGGGCTAAAACCACTCAAACCCCCCCCCCAAATTCCCCCATCCCTTCTTTGAAAGAGCGAGGCAAATATTTTGGGGTGATGAAGCATCTTTTTTTCATGTTTCCAATGGAATTTGGGGTTCAGCAGGGCCCGCACAGAGCCCTCGAGTGCAACAGGGGGACTTGCAAGGAACATCAGAGTCCCAAAAAGCCACCCAAGGCGCCAAAGAAAGGCCTTTAGGAAGGGCACGGTGGCACCGAGGGCTCCCAAGTGGGCTCCTCATCGTTTAAAAGTCAGTGCTGATAAGGCCCAGCCCAGCAAAGTGTTTAAACTCGGGGTTAAGCACCCGTTTAGGCAGGGCTGAAGGAGCATCCCAGGCTCAGCCCCGGCCTGTTCACATGGAAATGTCACTTTTCTGTCACCCTAAACCCACTCCAAGAGCTTTTCCCAGCGCCTGGCTCTGCATTCCATAACAACCAGGAGCTGCAAGCACTGAAATTTGGATTTTTCTTCTTTAGATGCGGAAGGGTTCGACTCCTCCTCCACCTGAGCAGATGTGAGGTATTTCAGGCCTTTTCCCTTCCAAAGGCACCTTTGGGAGTGCTCCACGCGCCCATCCAGGACCATTCCAGGGATTTCCAAGAAATTTTGTGGCAATATCCGCTGCTGGGAATCTCATGTGGAATTACAGCATCAGTGAGGTTGGAAAATCCTTCTGAGAACGAGTCCCACCATTCCCAGCAGTGCCAAGGCCACCACTGCCCCTTGTCCCCAAGTGCCACATCCACAGGGCTTTGAAATCCCTCCAGGGATGAGGACTCCACCCCTGCCGACCTGGACAACCATTTTGGGGAAGAAATTATCCCAAATATCCCACGTGGCACAACCTGAGGCTGCTTTGCAAAAAATGAAAAAAAAAAAATTAGGGATTTTTTAGCATTTTTTTTTGTTTGTTTCAGCCTTCCTTACTCCATCCCCACGAGTTCAGACGTGGAAATCAGAGTGAAATCCACCCCAAACTGAATTTGAGGGACCATTTCCAGCAGCAGGGACGTGATGGAAGGACCAGGAAACACCTTCCCAGCAATACCTGCACACAAAGAAATCCCCCCCCCGAAATGGAACAGCACATTAGGAAAAACTCCCATTTCTAGGAGGGGGGGTGGGGGGAAAGCGCCTTGACAGCTGTGTTGAAATTACCTCTGGTAATTTGAACTGAGTGGAAGCTTTTAGGTTCGATTGCACCGAAAAAATGTAAAGCACGTCACTTATTAAGCTTTTACGGCTGACATTCAGCCCCGGTACCTGACGGCATCTTCCCAGCAATCTGGAGATCAGGCAGCTAAATGTGCTTGGAAAATGGGAGAATTGGGGGTGCTGGAGAGTCATTACACCGGGAATTAAATGGGCTCTCTTGTTCTTGAGGGTAATCTCGCCAAAAAAATAATTTAAAAAGTGCCTGCAGAAGTCAAAAAGCATCTCCCTCCTGGCTGGCTGCGCTTTGCCGCTCTTCCTTTAATAACAATAATTACTCGGCTCGAGCGAGGAGGGAGGGGGGGACCTGGAGGAAAAACGAAGCCTCGACTCCTCCTCTGCTGGCAGCAGGGGCCCTGTCTTAGTCTGAGCTTTGTTAGCCCCGTTCCGGAGGTTAAAAGAGGTGTCAGGCACGAGGCGCGATGCTCTGGCGAGCCGAGCTCTTTCCTGCCCCAGGGAATTTAGCGAGAAATGTCTGAGAGTCCCTCACAACGCAGGGGACAAAGATCTCAGCCCGGCCCATTAAACTCCACAGCGAAATGGAAATATAAAAATAGCTGAAGGGGGGGAAAAAAAAAACCCCACCCGTAAAGTGTTTAGGCCAAATTAACCAGCCCAGAAAGGCTTGGAGGAGTTGTTGCCATGGTTTCGTGCACCGGCAGGATGCTCTGCCGTCCGCACTCCGCGGTTCTTCCCCGGGATTTGGGAATTCCGGCCGCGGGAAAGGTGGTGGAGTGACACAAAGGGCTCGTGGCGCTTCCCTGGCACGCCTGGGGGTGTTTGTTGTGGGGGAAAAGCTGTGCCAGCTCCTCTGCGGGGTTGCAGGTGTCCAAACGCCTCAGGGGCTCCCAGCTTTTCTGGGATCACAGCGCCCGTGGAGCTCTTGGGAGCTCTCCCGGTTTTCCCAGCTCAGGGCAGGGCTGAGCATCCCGTGATCCGTGAACCCTCAATGAGCTCTGGGTGGGCTTTGATGGGTTTGGGGAGGGGGCGAAGCGAGGCAGCGCCGCCAAATCCCCGGCTCTGCCTCACAGGTGAGCACCAGAGGAGAAGGGAAAGGAATTCTCAAAAACCCCTCTGGAAATGAAACCTCCCAGAACAACAAAACCAGAGCAGCCGGGATCTAAGGACAGCCTTCAGTGCCTCTCTGCTGGAGCACAGGCAGCAGAACACCCGGAATGTGGGAGCACCCACGGATCAGCGCTTCGCGGGATGGGGAATAACGGGAGGTGGTCGCCCTCACTGAGGATCCCGCTGGATTTCCTGGAAGTCCCAGCCCAGCGAGGAGGAATCTTAGAGCTGTCCTAACAAACACGAGAAACCAGGCTTCAAAAGAAGGTTTATGTTGGATATTAAGGAAAATTTCTGTCCCTGGAGGGATTTCAAAGCCCTGTGGATGTGGCACTTGGGGATAAGGGGCAGTGGTGGCCTTGGCACTGCTGGGAATGGTTGCACTCGATCTCAGAGGGATTTTCCAGCCTCACCAGTGCTGTAATTCCACATGAGATTCCCACAGTGGATATTGCCACATTTTTCCACTGGTTTAATTGTCAGGGTTTTTAATCTTTCCACTTGAAGGGCTTGGAATATACTGAATTTTCGGTGTGTTGTGAATACATCCCAAAGGCAGAGAGCTCAGCACAGGGGATTTAGGAACACAAACACGGTGTGGGGTCTGGTGTCCCGAGCTTCCCAGATTCCTGAGGCTGACGAGTGTTAACATTTCCCTGGCCTGACCTTACTGTGCTATTGTCGAGTTTTACTCTCCCATTGAATGTGCAGCCCCGGGCGAGCGTTTGCCCTCTTTGCCTCCATTTTTCAATCCATAAAATAACAAAGGAATTCCAATATTTGACAGCTCGGAAAACACAGAACATTTACGCTCACTGTGCATAATGCTCACTTTTCCAATTGCCTCGAATTCCATGTTAAAGTGCTGGATTATCATGGAAAATAACTCCAGAGGAAATGGATAAAATCCAGGTGGAACCCAAACTTCCCAGCACGAGGCTGCAGCAAACCCCCGGCATCCAAGGAAAACCAAACCCCGTTATTCCAGGAGCCCAAATTCCATGTTAAAGTGCTGGATTATCATGGGAAATAATTCCAAGAATAGGATGAAATCCAAGTGGAACCCAAACTTCCCAGCACGAGGCTGCAGCAAACCCCCCGGCATCCAAGGAAAACCAAATCCCGTTATTCCGGGAGCCCAAACCGAAGATCATCTCTGGAAAATTTCCCGAGGCTGAGGTGCCACAAACACATTTGTGGGAATGATTTCAGGCTCCGGAGATGTCTCAGTATTGAGGATGTCAGAGGGAATAATTCACTCAGGCTCTGTCAGGGTGCAGAGGGACGGCCCTGGAGATTGAAGGCTCTGTAGAAATCCTGAAAAATCTCATTTTTAACACACAAAAAAGCAAGTTTTCCCTGCCAGCCTCTCCCAAAAAACAGGAGGGATTTATCCAGCTGTGGCTGAGCCTCATCCAGGACAATCCTGCCCTTTCAGCCTATGGAAATATGGGAATTTATGGAGCATTTCCAGGTAGCTCCTAGGAGGGGTGAGTGGTGTGGAGCTCAGCTTAGAGTGCTGCCCATATTAAGAGAAGTTAATGTCAATAATATATTTACAGTTCCATGATAATATCATTAAATTTCAATATTTATTCAATATTTATTCAATCATAACATATAAATATATAAACACTGCATATTCTATATAAATACAAATTATATATATTTAAATACAATTATTTATATAATACATGCCACATAAATATACTAAATACAGAAATATACACATTTATGGATATAAAATAGAAAACCCATGAGTTTTTTGTGCACCTCCTGGGGTTGTATCCCATGGGAGGGCTTTCCAAGCGACGCAGATGTGGCATTCCAGGACGGGGTTAATGGTGGCCCCAGCAGTGTCCAGTTGGATTTGATGATCCTAAAGGACTTTTCCAACCTAAACAACTCCGATTCTGCGGCTGCGCAGCCTGGACTGGCACAATCCTGAGGGAAGCTGCTTTTTCCAATCAATTTTCCCGTTTTCCCTATGTTTGAGACATCCCAGAGGAGCTCCCTGTGTTGTCCTCAGTGTCCACCCAAACCCACCCATCCCGAAAAAGCAATGAAATCCCTGCTCCGCTGGAGGTGATGGGAAGCTGGGACTGACCCCAGCACCTGTGTGGAATCAGGAATTCTGCTCCTCATTTGCCCTGTCCGTATTTATTTTTCATATCTATATTTATTTCCGTGTTTGTATTTATTTCCCCACACAAAGCACAAATTCGGGCGTAAATCCAGTGCAGGCCACGACCCCTCAGTGGATCACCAGGAACTGCACAAATTCCTGCAAACCAGGCTTGCCCAGCCCAGGAGCTGGATTATTCCTGCTCACCAGTGCAACCATTAAGATCAGGGACAAATCAGTTTTATTTATTCAGCGGGGAAGAACCTGCAAGAGCCCCTCAGCAGCAATATTTGACAATTCTGCTCGATTTTGCCCAGCTTCCCATTCTGCAAAGTCATTTGTGAAAATACGAACGTGCCACGTGGAGGGAGTGAAACCATTCCTCAAACTGCACCAGAGATGCAAAAATTAAATCACACTCTGAATGAAAATTCTGTTTTATTGAGCTGATGATAGAAAAATGTGGGGTTTTTTTTCCCCAGAAATTTAGAAATTGTGCTCTTCCCCTCACTGTTTGGGGTAATTTGCCCTGATTTGCCTTCTCCTGACAGGGCGCATTCCGTGTGCCACCCTCACCTGATGGAACCAGCAACAAGGAATTGGAAAAAAAAAATCTATTGTAGCATTTTTTAAACAGGATTTTAATTGGTATTTTAAAAATATTTCCCACAGGAAACATTTAAAAGGGAAAACTTCACAAGTGGAATAACGACAGCAGGAGGAACAAAACCCTCTAAAAACCACCAGGAATTATCAAAGGGGCTCGGGGCCTCCCCTGCCGGAGCTGCAGCTACAGCTGAGCACGGGAATCTCGAGGCTCATTAGTGGGAACAGCTGGATTTTCCAGGAAATTCTCAGCCTCTCCACGCAGCCCTGGGCGAGGGGGGAGCTGCTTTAATTCCCACCTGGAATCAGACAGCGAAGTGTTCACAGATTGGAACGGGGGAGAACGCGGAGCTGAGCTCCTCAGTGCCGTGATCCCGGGGTTTGTTCCCTGCTGGGCGTGGGGTGCTGAGGAATGAGCGGATCCAGAGGCAGGAGGGACTGATGGGGGAAGAGCTCAGGAGTGGAGGGGCTGAGCTCAATTTCAAGGCCTCTCACACTCATTTTTAGCGATGAGACTCTCAGCAGGTGATGCCATGATGATTTTTTTTTTCTTTTATACCCCTTTTATACACTCTTTTATGTAGCTTTTATGTATTTTCAGTGCTTTTAGCCCACACAGTTACAATTCTTTAAGTCTGATCACTTCCCTCAGACCCAATATCCCGTTAAGCCAAGAGCCCAAACACCCTGGAAACCCCAGACCCCGAGGGCCTCTCCAGAACACATTCTGTAAACAAAGCCAGGCCCAGCCAGGGGAAGGTTCCTCGCTGAGGGGTCTCGCTGGAGTCCCTCCCTGGGCAATCTTTGATAGATGTGCTAATTAGCAAGGCCTGTAATTGCACACACATCACATCGTGGGGGCNTGTGTTCAGCTCTCTTAATTTTAAGACCAGGAAAAGGTGTCACAAGCAGCACAAATCCCTGAGGGAAACAGGGCAGGAGGGCTGGAAGGGCTGGGTCAGATCCCAGGGAACCTGGAAAGTTTGGGAATCTCAGCTTCACCCACAGTCAGACATCCCGGGGTACCCATCCCACAGATCCTCTGGATGTGCGAGGGGTTTGTGTCCTGTCCAAGCGCAGGGAGAACTGGGGTGTTTTTGTTTGAAGCAAGCACTTTATGCAGTCCGTGATCCCAGGAAACACTGTGTGGGATGTGGAAGTGACGCCTTAGGGTTTAACTCTTGTATTTTTCAAAATTCTGCGTTCCCAGTGTGTGACTCTGAGCTGCCTTGCAGCCTGGCAGCTGCTGCTCTCTCATGCTCACACAGACATAACAAAGCCTCTCCAGGCCTGCTCTCCAAGGACACCCAGCCCGTCCCAGGCCCAAAATGTGTAACCCAGCACCTTGAGAAGGGGGGCGAGCTGAGGGGCAGTTCCATCATTAGCTAAAGTTTAATTGGCCAATTTCTGCTGATCTGCAAATGGACCAAACCTGTAACAGTGTGAAGAACTCGTGACTCGGGGTCCATCTCGGGTGCAGCCTTTGGCCTGCCCAGGGTGTGCCTCTGAAGGCCTTTCCAATAAATATCCACCTTTATTCCCTCACTCCTGGCTGGTCTCTGTTTCCAGGTTGGCCTTTTAGACATCAGAAGCTCCAGGGCAGTTTTGCAGCCTGTCCTTGCTCAGTGACACATCACAAACACCGGCAGGAAAAGCAATCCCAGCGCTTCCTCAGCATTCCCAATAAAGCAGAGTTCAAGACAACAAATCACCTGTTCCAAAGGGGGAAAAATTATCCTGCAGGGGAAGCTGGATTTCCTCTACCAAATAGAATTTGTTTAGGAAAATGGCTTAGGAAATTCTGAAGATAAGACAGGGCCAGGTTGGACGGGACTTGGAGCACCCTGGGATAGTGAGAGGTGTCCCTGCCCATGGCAGGGGTTGGAACAAAACGGGCTTTAAGGTGCCTCCCGACCCAAACTTCTTCTCATTCCAAGACAAATACAATCCTTGAGGCTCTCTCGTTTGATTAGGCATTCAATCTGTGATTCCCACGGCAGCACTGCAAGTCTGGAAGCTCTTCAAGGTTACTCACATTAAAAAACTGAGAACTTAACGCCAAAAAAAAACAAAAAACAAAAAAACAAAATACCTTAAAAAATTAAAACCCTCAAAATTTAACAAGCCTCAAATCGGCAAGACTTTAAATCCCTTTGGGGCTGCTGACATTTCACACTGAGTTCACATTTGGTACCCAAACAGCCGCAGCCCAGGGCGGGCAGGAGGTGTGAAAACTGGCCCCGTTCCTGCAGCATCACTGCCGGGAGAGCCAAGCACGGCCCCGGGCGCTTCCCAGCAAGGCAGAACGGGCTGGAAGAGCGGGAGCGAGCCAACAGCTGCCTCCCATTCCTCGGCAGCTCCAGGAGAGGACGATTCCGGGGTGCCGAGGAGCAGAGCGGGCTGGGGACGGGGATGGAGGGAGGTGGGTGGCACTTTGGGGGCAGCGCTGCCAACAGCATCGAGCCAGCAGCGAAATGAACGCAGTTATTCTGACTTCAGGAGGGTTTAAATGCCGCTGGTTCGTGGGTTTCCCTCATCTTTCCGCCTTCAGCTCTCTGTTTCCGTCCTCTGCAGCTGATTTACCCCGGTTTGCACTCAGTGGCTGATGGGGCTGAGCTCCAAGAGCTCCACGTGCGGGGAAAAATCCTGCAGCTGCTACAAAAACCACTTCCAGCCGCGTTTTTAAGTGTGTTTTTGGAAGCACAGGTTAAGCCGTTTCTGAGTAAGATCGTGCTCCGTCTTCCTGTCCCTTTTTGCATCCAAATGAGCCCCCTCCCCTGCAGGAATTTCTGTAAATCCCAGCGCTCCCCTCCAGGCTGTCTCTCCCCCTGTGGAAATCCCATCACAGCCCCTCCAGGCCTGCATGAAGGAGCCTGCAGAACCCTTCCTTCTCTCATTCGGGCTGGCAGAGCAGATGCTCGAGTCTCTCTCTCAGAAAGTTTGGGAAACATGAAGCGTTGCTGAGGGAAATGCCAAAGCCCTTCACTCCTGGGGGAGATGTTCAGCAACAGAGGGGGGAAAAAGCCTCTCAGCGGGGCTCACTGTGGGCATTCAGACTTTCCACTTGATCGGGACCGGCTGTATCCACACAAAAACTCTCTGCTAAGGAATAAAAGCACCCAGATGCTGGTGAAAATGAGGAGTTTATCAAAGCAAGTCCCCAGCGCAGGCCAGGCAGAGCACATTTATTCGTAACACGAAGGAGAGGAGCGTCTCTTGTTGTAACACCAGGTAAAATTGGTCAAAATCCACGTCAAAGTGGGAGTGAAGATTTTTAAATTTTTATTTAAGGGTGCCTGAACTGCCAGTCAAACCTGTGGTGCCAGCGCTGCTCGCTGACTGCAGCCTGGAGGAGAAGGGAAGGGTTATCCCTGTGTGCAGGAAGGGTTAAATTCCTCAGTGCAGTTGTGGCCGGGAGCTGGAGGGGTCTCTCCTCCAAAATCCTCCAAAATCCGTGTACTTGGAGAGATCAGGAGTGACCAGGAGCCCAGGTAAGCCGGGATCACAGCAGGGCCTCACCTCCGAGGGATGGGAGATAAAGGGGATGTCACCCCCAGAGAGCAGCGTGGTTTGGGTTGGAAAAGGCCTTAAAGATCGTCTCATTCCACGTTTTTCCAGCTGGAAATTCCCTCCTGTCTCAGCACGGTGGTCACAGCTCACCTGGGAACAGGGGGGACCTGCCCCGGGCAGAGCCTCGCTGAGCTCCCCTGGCTCCAAGGGATGAAATCACGGGGTTTAACCCGGGATTCATTACAGCGGGCTTTAATTACACGATGTTTAACAAGGGGCTAATTACAGCCTTCCGGTCATCTCAGACAGCCGCGATTTCAGCGTGAAACCCCGCTTTTCTGGAAGCCTTGAAAGAAGGGGCTGGGGAGAGCATCCTGGGCAAGGAAAGATGGGAAGGAGCCGCTCCCGGCATTTCCTTCAGGGAAACGGGAGCTGAGCTCGGCTTCCCGCAGCTCGGGACGGAGCAGGACCCGCTCCCGGCATCTCCTCCTCCCGCAGCACGGCAGGACCCCGGCGCAGACCTTGGAATTCCGGCTCCAAAGGGTCTGGCTCCCTCTTGTGTCCCCGTGCTGATGGCAGGAGCAGGCGGCTGGGACAAAGTCCGGCTGGCGGTGACGCCTTAGGGTTTAACTCTTATATTTTATAAAATTCTGCGTTCCCAGTGTGTGACTCTGAGCTGCCTCGCAGCCTGTCAGCTGCTGCTCTCTCATGCTCACACAGACATAACAAAGCCTCTCCAGGCCTGCTCTGCAAGGACACCCAGCCCGTCCCAGGCCCAAAATGTGTAACCCAGCACCTTGAGCAGGGGGGCGAGCTGAGGGGCAGTTCCATCATTAGCTAAAGTTTAATTGGCCAATTTATGCTGATCTGCAAATGGACCAAACCTGTAACAGTGTGAAGAACTCGTGACTCGGGGTCCATCTCGGGTGCAGCCTTTGGCCTGCCCAGGGTGTGCCTCTGAAGGCCTTTCCAATAAATATCCACCTTTATTCCCTCACTCCTGGCTGGTCCCTGTTTCCAGGTTGCCTCTTTAGGCACCAGTGGCACCCGCTCGTGTCCCCGTGTCCAGCCCGAGCAGGGTCCGGCCACAGGTGAGAGCCAAACTGACCCCAAATGGACCAACTCGGCACCTTTGGGCTTGCAGGGATCATCCCACTGCTCCCAGAGCACCCCAGGGAACAGGGAGCAGGAGCACACACTGCCTGCTCCAGCAGGGATGAGCTGGGACCCTCAGCCGTGGGGAAATCCCACCTTTCCTGCCCGATCCAGCGCTGCCATTTGTGCATCCCACACTCAGCAGCCCTGGCATTCTTCTCCACCGTGCCAGAATTCCAGGAGTGTGAAGCTATTCCAGCTGTACAAACACAACAGAACTTTGTTTTTCCGGTATTTTATCCTGTTTTTTTTTTCCCTTCGGTATTCAGGGGGGCAGGTGCTGATCCCCACTGCTCCAATGCCAAAGGCAGGAGCAGAAAGGAAAGGGAAAATCCACCTGGGAACTGCTTTTAATGCAACACCCCGGTGCTGGTGGCTGCTGCCTTCAAGGGTGGTGTTTTTCTTTAACTGAGTCCCTTTTAGGAGATTTCTCCAAAGGTCATTAATGGGTGTCAGGAGACAGGGGAACGCTGTGCTGGGATAGCAGAAAAAGGGATTTGTTTTCCAGCAGATGTTCTGCAACTCCTCTAACTTAGGAAAAAGGAAGTACTAGCAGACCAGGTGCTGTCAGTTCTGAGTTGTGCAGTCTTGCTGGATTTTTCTGGTTTGTCTGAGATCATAATTAAAATTAATGATTCTTTTTTCTTCCCTTTGCCGGGTTGTCTGGTTATCTTCAGATCTATCATGCTCTAATTTAGGTGAAGGTGGTAACATATCCACACGTGATTCCTCTGTGCTCCTGATTTAAAAGAGAGGGGCGGAAAAGGTCTTTTGGCTGGTAACTGCAGCAACTGAAGGGAAGGAGCTTTTTGGAATTAAACTGGATGGAAACCATGGATCCTGGAACCCTGACCACCCTGGGTGTGAGGGAGAAGCCACCTCGGAAGGGTTGTGCAATGGAGGAAGCGTTTCCAGCCCTCCCTGGGCAGTGTCACAGCTGCTCTGCTCTCGCACAAGATGTGCTCCAAAACAGGAACGAGGGTTTGTTCCTGCAGCCAAGGGAGATCCCTGCTAAATCCATCTGCTCTCTCCGGGTGGGATCCATCCCTGGATAGCTGCAGGGACTCACTGACCACCCTGAGCCCACCCTCAGCTGGTAAATATTATTATTTTCCTCTGGGTTTGATGCTTCTGAGTGTCCAGCGTGGCCTGACAAAGACGTGGGTGTGAAGCTTGTCTCGGATAATGAGTTCATTGTTACTAACGCTGTTTATTTTCCTTACACGTCATTCTGGGGGTTATTTTTACATAAAACACGTGGCTCTCAAAAGCAGAATATTCCTTCAGGATATCCCCCTGGGACTGCAATCTTTCAGGAGATGGGGCAGATCTTTTGTAGTTTGTGCTCTTGGAAGTTTCGGTGCAGCTCAAAGGTGGCGGGGGCAGCTTTGGGGATGAGAAACCTGCGGGGAAGGAGAGTTTTCCATGAGGAAAAAAGCCCTTCCTGCAGGAATGGCATCCATCCTTCCCACTGCATAATGAGATGCACAGGTACAATGGGGAATAGGGGAGGCTTTGTCCTCCCTCCCCTGCAGCAGCAGCAGCCCTTTGTGTCAGGGATGCTGAGGGATTCCAGGCGGTCATTCCTGCTGCATCACCTCCCCCAGCCCCTCCGGGCAACCAGGACATTGCTTGGGCCTCCCAACTGGGTAATATTTTCCTGCTGAGGGATATCACTCAAATCCTCGTGTTTTTAAGGTGTTTTTAAGGTGTTTTTAAGGTGTTTTCCCCACTGACTGTAGCAAGGTGCTGCCAGGAACTGGGCTCCCATTCTGCTGCTATTTCTGCCCCCTTTTAAATTATATTTTTTAGGCTTTTTCAGGAGGAGCTGCTCCTCAAATCAAAATTAGGCTTTGTATTTTTACAACTCTTATTTATCCCCTTCTGGGGAAGGGCAGTGAGTGAGGGCACAAATATCTTGCCGAGGTCTCCTGAGCAGGTTCTTTATTCAAATTCATGTGCAAACCTGAGAGTCCTGAGTCAATCAGCAGATCCAGGAGTAACAGCTGTTTCCCTGGAAATTATCCAACATCCACAAACATTTTTCAAGTGGAATTTCGTAGAGACAGCAGCGCTTTGCTTGCCATAAAAACAACCATGAGAAGGAGAGCTGGCAAATCTCTGACCAGCCCTCACGCGGATTTGTTTGGTCGTGTTTGTTGGAGATTTCGTGGCAACGACCAAATCGGAGGGGTTTTAGCTAAATATCCATTGTTTTCCGTGGAATCTGCATGGTGAGGGAAGGAATATGTGCTTCACTGGAGATGTTAGTCTGTGTTTTCCCAGCACACGCTGGGCTGTGCTGGATCCCAGCTCTGTTCCTGCCACAGAAACCACGACCCCTCTCCGCCTCCCTGCCCTGGATCCATCCCAGGTGCCAAAGGTGGGGCATTCCCAGCCAATTCCAACCTGGAAAAGCAGCCCCGGAGCACAACAGCTCCTCTTTCCCCACCCACACCCCCCAGATGCCTCTTCTGGAGGCACTCCACAAACAAAACAGCCGAGGCAAAGCTCTTTTTGTCTCCAGAAGCGACACCCTGGGAATGAGAGCGGCAGATGGGAGAGCCCCGGGAACAATGGGATAAATGCTGAAAGGGTGCCAAGGACGTGGGGGCAAAGGGGCTGCGGAGGGAATGTGAAGAGGAGCTGTTAGAGCTGAGCCAGGATGCAATGAAGAACATTTAATTCAGCTGCGATTTCAAGGTTGTGACTGCAAATCGTTGCGTAAGGAGCTGTTTGGCAGCAAACCGGACCTGAAGGACACCTGAAGCGCTGCTGCTGACGCCTTTTCCTGGTCTTAAAATTAAGAGAGCTGAACCCAGTTAAGAGTGAAAAAGGGTTTTACCTCGGTGTTTATTGAAGGACCCTCAGGGGCGCCGAAATGCACATCGAAATGCACCCCGAAATGCCCCCCGGAGAAATGGCCCCCACGATGTGATGTGTGTGCAATTATAGGCCTTGCTAATTAGCACATCTATCAAAGATTGCCCAGGGAGGGACTCCAGCGAGACCCCTCAGCGAGGAACCTTCCCCTGGCTGGGCCTGGCTTTGTTTACAGAATGTGTTCTGGAGAGGCCCTCGGGGTCTGGGGTTTCCAGGGTGTTTGGGCTCTTGGCTTAACGGGATATTGGGTCTGAGGGAAGGGATCAAACTTAAAGAGTTATAACTGTGTGGGCTAAAAGCACTGAGAATACATAAAAGCTGTATAAAAGGAGTGTATAAAAGAGGTATAAAAGAAAAAGCAAAAAATCCTCATGGCATCACTGCCAACCGTGCTGCTGCCAAAATTGCCTCAAAAACCAGCCTCAGCCAGCAGCAACCAGTCAGGGTTCACGCAAACACCAGTGCCACTGGTTTGCCAGTCCAGCAAATAGGAAATACCAAAGCTCTGAATCAGGAAAAAAAATGAGGCTCTTCAGGGGAAAAAAGATGGGAAGCTCAACGTGGACACTGGAAACCAGCACTAATTTCATTAAAGGATTATCCCTCATAAAGGATTTTCTCTTTGACAAGGTTGAAAAACTTCCCATCTCTGCTTGCTTTCTGTGGGGACGGCATCAGAACAGCTCCGGGGGGAGTTTTCCAGAGCATCCATCTTCCACCCCATCCCTGACCCCCTTGGAGAGCCTGCAGTGCACAGGGGAACTTGGAAAGGATGGAATCTTTAAATATTGCTCCCCTCCTCCCAGTTCAGCAAAGCACTTAAGCTCATCAGCCCGCTGCTTTGACAGTCGTTCCTCACACGCTGCTTTAACATCTTCCACTGGCATAATTGTGATGGATAATCAGTCACGACAAGAAAATGCCTCGAGCATTTCTTGGGCTTCAGGTTTGGGCTTCCCAAAAACCTGGGATTGGGTTAGAACAGCACAGACACGATGTTTTGTACAACTCCTTTCTTTAACAGCACAAACCCCTGAAGCTTTCCCTGCACATCACACAAAAAGAGCCGGTGCTCTGTGTGTTTTGACAAATTATCCTCAGCGCACTGATGTCACAAAATAAAAGCCGTTTTCTAAATTGGTTTTTTAAAAAAAACCCCTCTGTGCCCTTGTAATGGATACAGAAACGGATTTGCGTGAACGGAATCTGATTGCAAAGTCTGAGTGCCCCCAAATTTTCCCATCAAACCTCTGGACATATTTTCATGTCTAAATAATGTGCTGTCAAGAGACGCTGCAGAAGCCTTTACAGCTGGAAAAAAAAAACCATTATTGCTGCTGTGCAAACAAACTTGCCTGTTTCCTAGAGGGAAGAATTTCCAGTGCCATCTCCTCGGGGCTTTCTCAAGCCTGTCCATTTAATGTGCATTTTGTTCTGCCACGTGTCACAGCTCTGTCCCCTCTGCACCCCCAGGGTGAGAAGGTCCTTGTGCAGATAAAGGCCACAGAGAAGGTCCCCATTCCTGTCTGCTGTGGTCACCTCCTCACATAACTTCACACACAACTTCCCTGCAGTGTTTCCTACAAGTTTGGCCCACCCAGCTTAAAAAAAATATCTCTTTTCTCATCATGTGCTCCCTGACAGTGAGGTGGGATGAGAGTGCACTGAGGGATCAAAGGAAAATGTGGCTGTTTCTGGACAGAAGAGGCTTAAACTCTTTGCCCCCTAAGTGCAGAGATCGCTGGTTTCTTGTTCTGGCCTTGATTTGGTATTTAGGTGTCCAGGCTTGGTCATGCTGCTGTGCAGAGTTCCCAGCCTGTGAGAGGGACAAGGTGACATCCCAGTGACACAGAGGGAGATCTGCAGCGCCACAGGGCCACAGGCACAGGCTGGGTGAGAAGTACAAACCACAGGAACGCTCACTCCTTCCTGGAGTGACTCCTCACTTGCTCTGCAAATTCAAAAATATCTGCAGAACTTCCTACAACATCAATGTGGGTGTCATAAGGAATGATCAGAACTTTGGGGTAACGGGGTTTCAGTCTTTCACAGAGCTGTCTGTACCTCTGCTTCTCCCCAGGGCTGTGTTCCTTGAAGCAGATCCTTTCCTTACGTAAAATCTCATGGAGTTCTACGGAGTAACTCTCAATTGTTTTCTTGACCTTTAATCCGAGTGCAGCACCGGCTTTCCTCCCATCATTCTCAATGCACACCGTGGTGATGTCACCATCAGAGACACCAGAAACGACAACATCATTCGCCTGGAACGTTTTGGGCAGGAAGTGCCTCATGTAGTGATAGACATCCGTGTCCAGAACCACCACGTGTTTTTCCCTGTGCGCGTCCCGAACGGAGCTCCTCGTCTCCGTGGCACCTCTGTGCTCCTGCAGCTTCCTCCTCGGTCTCTGATGGGATTTTCCCTCTCTTTTGTCCTCCTCTGAGAGGGATTTTGCCTTGACCAAGAGGAATTCTCTCAGCACTCGGAGTGCTGGGAAGGGCCCTTGCACAGCAATGTACCTGCGGGGCTGCAAACGCCCAAAGCTCAAAGCCGGGCTCTGCTGCTTCATTTCTTCCACCAGGTCTTCCAAAACAAAGTGATCTCTGAACACAGCCAGGTCGAGGATGGATGTGACAGAGAGGAAGGCCTGGAATTTTGAATTGGAGAAGTTAAGGAGCGGTTAATTAGGCATTAAGCATAATTAGATGAATTAGGGAGGAGCTCACGTTGTCGCAGTAGCGGGTCACGGTCAGGGGGTAGTGCCTGGGCAGCCTCTTGTCCTGCAGGAGATGCTGATCCTTCTTCAGAACACTCTCCACAACTGAAAACAAACCCAGATTCACTTGCTGAGCAGTAGAACAGTCACCTCTAGCCTGCTGGAACCCTTCATATAACCAAACACACTCAGTACTCTCACCTAATATTTTATGTATCGCTCCAAATTGCTCAGAGAGACAGGAGCCTGTCTGGCCGGCACATTAATGGCCACAGATTTATTCCCCAAAGCCTGACTACAAAAATAATACGTTATTCATGGTATAAATTTATTCCTGCAAAACAAACAGAATGCTTTGCATGACGAGTGAGTCGTTACTGCAAGGAGCAGAAATAAAATCCTGATCCTCGGCCTGATTACCAGGGAGGCTTCAGCCTCCCAGTTCTATAAAATCCCAATTTAAAATCATTTGG